>CM060974.1:71790084-71857584 GCA_030765045.1 Tenodera sinensis | reverse complement strand
GTGGGGTGTTTCCATGAGGTGCGTGCGTCGGTGTGGGGTGTGTATGTGGTGTGTGTGGGGGTGTGTGTTGTGTGCATGTGTGTGCGTGTGTTTGAGGTATGTGTGGTGTGTGTGTGGTTTGTGTGTGGTGGTGTGTGTGGTGGTGTGTATGTTTGATGTGTGTGTGGTGGTGTGTATATGTGATGTGTGTGTGGTGGTGTGTATGTGTGATGTGTGTGGTGGTGTGTGCGTGTGTTTGAAGTGTGTGTGGTGTGTGTTGTTTGTGTGTGGTGGTGTGTATGTTTGATGTGTGTGTGGTGGTGTGTATATGTGATGTGTGTGTGCTGGTGTGTATGTGTGATGTGTGTGGTTATGTGTGCGTGTGTTTGAAGTGTGTGTGGTGTGTGTTGTTTGTGTGTGGTGGTGTGTGTGGTGGTGTGTATGTGTGATGTATGTGTGATGTATGTGTGGTGGTGTGTATATGTGAAGTGTGTGGTGATGTGTATGTGTGTTTGAAGTGTGTGTGGTGTGTATGTTTGATGTGTGTGTAGTGGTGTGTATATGTGATGTGTGTAGTGGTGTGTATATGTGAAGTGTGTGGTGGTGTGTGCGTGTGTTTTAAGTGTGTGTGGTGTGTGTTGTTTGTGTGTGGTGGTGTGTATGTGTGATGTATGTGTGGTGGTGTGTATATGTGAAGTGTGTGGTGATGTGTATGTGTGTTTGAAGTGTGTGTGGTGTGTATGTTTGATGTGTGTGTAGTGGTGTGTATATGTGATGTGTGTAGTGGTGTGTATATGTGAAGTGTGTGGTGGTGTGTGCGTGTGTTTTAAGTGTGTGTGGTGTGTGTTGTTTGTGTGTGGTGGTGTGTATATGTGATGTGTGTGGTGGTGTGTATATGTGATGTGTGTGGTGGTGTGTATATGTGAAGTGTGTGGTGGTGTGTATATGTGATGTGTGTGGTGGTGTGTATATGTGATGTGTGTAGTGGTGTGTATATGTGATGTGTGTGGTGGTGTGTATATGTGATGTGTGTGGTGGTGTGTATATGTGATGTGTGTAGTGGTGTGTATATGTGATGTGTGTAGTGGTGTGTATATGTGATGTGTGTGGTGGTGTGTATATGTGATGTGTGTGGTGGTGTGTATATGTGATGTGTGTAGTGGTGTGTATATGTGATGTGTGTGGTGGTGTGTATATGTGAAGTGTGTGGTGGTGTGTATATGTGATGTGTGTGGTGGTGTGTATATGTGATGTGTGTAGTGGTGTGTATATGTGATGTGTGTGGTGGTGTGTATATGTGATGTGTGTAGTGGTGTGTATATGTGATGTGTGTGGTGGTGTGTATATGTGATGTGTGTGGTGGTGTGTATATGTGATGTGTGTAGTGGTGTGTATATGTGAAGTGTGTGGTGGTGTGTGCGTGTGTTTTAAGTGTGTGTGGTGTGTGTTGTTTGTGTGTGGTGGTGTGTATATGTGATGTGTGTGGTGGTGTGTATATGTGATGTGTGTGGTGGTGCGTGCGTGTGTGTTTGAGGACAGTATATCTGAAAAACCAAGGATTGGTTAGTATCCAAAGTTGGTATTTAAGTTTAATAACTCTCAAGTACGCGACACGTAGATTCCTCCACCCTAAGCTATTCTTTGCATGGAACACTTTTCGAAAATTTTCATTTTCTCAAACATAGCTCTATCGATTTTAATTAAAATTGCCCAAGTTAAAGAGACGTTTATGGCAAATGAAATGTATATTTTTGATTTTCTGACTGAAGCCTTTATGATTCTGTTTGCTCTTGATGACTTTTGCATAACTCGTAAAGCCTAAGAGATAGACCGAATCTTACCATAGCAAAAATGTGGATTTGGTAAAAGCACACAAGCTATGTCCAAATGAAATTCTTTTTTGTGGAGTGAATCATTTCAGACATATTCCTTGTTATTTGTGTGAGCTTGGCAATACTTATACTTTTCTCAAATGGACGGTTGCTATTTACTTTTTTATCTCTTGGCGGTGCAAAGAGAACGGAAATTCAAAGTCATCATATAGCGACCAGCTATAAAAGATTTGACTGTCACTCAAAGCCTACTGTATTTGCATATTCCCTTTGCACCTATAAGGAAATAAGGAATATGATAATAGTCTACGAATGTTTATCTCAATTAACATGGAGATAGAGGAATTAGTATTTGTAACAATGGCTATTGCAAGAGTAGAGAAAGTCATGTGAGTGCGGCACATCAGATTCTTTCCTCTAAGTATAGTTCTTTATTTGGATGCAACGTTTGTATTTTACCCCGTGCTTTTTGATTTGAGGTTATTGTTGAAATTTCTCTACTACTAAGTAGAGGAAGTGTAGTATTCCATCCAAGCACTCGATGTCGAGGTTTCTTCGGAAATACATGTTTTGAGGCTCTCTGAATAAAAAACAAAGCATTTTTTGAAAAAGTTCCGGGCGTGGGTGTATGTGTGTGTGTGTGTGTGTGTGTGTGTGTGTGTGTGTTTGTATCTGTGTGTCTGTGTGTCAGTGGACAGCATAACTCAAAAACGAAAAGTCGGTTGAAAACCAAAATTAGTATTTAAGCTTAATGTCTTCCAAGGATGCGAGATGAAGATTTTTAAGAAAATTGCTCCACCACAAACCACCTTTTATATGGAGAATTTTTAAAGAATTTTAATTTTCTTGGAAATGGCTCTAAAGATTTTGATTAAAATGCCATATATTTGAGATATTTAAATGACATATAAAATGTATATTTTGAATTTTGTGGCTATAGCCTATGTAGTCTTGTTTACTATGGATGACTTTTGGATAAATCGTAAACCATAAGAGGTTAGCAAAATATTACTATTCAAAAATGTCGATCTCACTAAAACACATAGTTTATGTCCTAATACATTTTTTGTAGAGTGAACCATTTCCGAGATATTTCTTTTTATTTGTATAGGTTTTGCAGAACTTATACTTCTGTCAAATGGAACATCGCTATTCACTTTTTATGCTAGGCGTGCAAAGAGAACGGAATTTGAAAGCTTTAAATGATTTGACTATCGCTCAAAGTCTACTGTATTCCCATATTCCCGTTGCACGTGCAAGAAAACGAGCAGTAAGATAATTTCTGCAAGTGTTTATCTCAACTAACACGAAGAGGATAGCACAATTAGAGTTTGTAAGAATGGTTAGTAGAAGAGTAGAGAAAGTCATGTGAGTTACTGCAACACATCAGATTTTTTCTGATGATGAGCCTCTTGAAATAGAGAATGATATTATCTAAAGAGAGAGACAGAGAGAGAGAGAGAGAGAGAGAGAGAGAGAGAGAGAGAGAGAGAGATGCGCCCATCTACCTAAACTTGTGGCAAGTTGAGAAGCAAGAACCCTGAAGACAATATGTGCTATTCCTTTGTTTTTGTTGTTGTAACATGGTTTTCCTAAAATAGAAATATGTCAAACAGATCTCGTACTTATCATCACAAGGAACATGTTAATGATGCGCAACTGTTCTGTTGAGAGCTACCTTCACACGAGCTTCACAACCCAAACTTGCTATGTTCTTGTCCTTGGTTCATATCACAAACCACAATTTCCCCTTTAAGCCGGAAGTAACGCTATCTATCCGATATTATCAAAGTCAAGCAAGGACTCCAAATAACAAAGTTTACAGCGAAATGTCTGTAAAATGGTGTCATTTAGAATACTTCCTTATTATAACTGTAAATATCTGTGACGACGTACGAAAATTAATTGCATCGAACTTTAAAATAGATTCCTTTTTTAACCAGTTTATTATACTAATATGGTTCTCATAACTTGAATTTAGACTAAATCTTCTCGTCGTGAAAACACCGCCATGGATCAGTTTTCCTTCTCTGTGCTACTTGTTTAATATTAATCAAGGTTTGAGATGACACCCAACATTTAAATACAATGATGATAATAACAAGAGAAGTTTTATCTGTGTTAGTGTGAAAGTTTGAAAGAGTAGGTATACGGGAAATTAATAAACACCACTTCACATTTTAAAAATGTGTCGTCCTTAAAATATAGAAAACCTGAAGCACAGTACGAGTATTTGTTACAACGCTAAGACAGTAGTAACATTTTAATTTATATATAGCATAAAAAATGAATAGCGACGTCCCATTTGACAGAAGTATAAGTTCTCCAAAACTTCCACAAATGTTTCACTCTACAAATAAAAGAAAAAAAATTTAGACATTAATTGTGTGTTTTAGCCAGATCTAAATTTTTTGTATACTAAGTTTTGTTCTATCTCTTACGATTTACCAGTTTGCAAAAGTCATTCAAAGTAAATAGGACTTCACTGGCTATAGCCAGAAAATTCAAGTTGTAAATTTCATTTGTCATAAAAATATCTCAAACATACGGCATTTTAATCAAAATCGTTAGAGCTATCTTTAAAAAAAAATCAAAGCTTTTGGAATGTTTCCCATGTAAAGGGTAGTTTAGGGTGGGGCTATTTTCTTGAAAATCTTCGTGTCGCATCCTTGAAAGACATTAAACTTAAATACCAACTTTGGCTTTTTAACCGATTTTGCTTTCTGAGTTATGCTGTCCACAGACACACACACACACACACACACGCACACAGACACACACACAGGCACGGATCTTTTTCTAAAATGCTTTTTTTTTTTTATTCAGGGGGCCTCAAAACATATTTCCGGTGAAATTTCGACATCGAATTTTTGGGTGGAACACAATACTTCCTCTACTATACGTAGTAGAGTACGTAACAAAGTGCCTAACTTCATATTGGAGATGAACACTTTCAACAACGAAAAGTGAAGAATTTTATTCTATTCCTCACAGCACAATAATCTTTTCATGTAAAAGAGTCGTTGATTTTTTCGAGAAATACCTTTAACTATTTTATTTAAAATGTTGTATATATGAGATATAAGTGTGTGCAACAGGACCAAATGTGCCGACATTTGCAGTTTAGTTTACGTTATTCACACTACATTTTGTATAAGTAAACATTTCATAACATGGAATGTAAGTCTAATTAAATTACGGATTTATTAAATAATTTGATAACTTGGATGAACTCCAGGTTCTTCCTTTATGTTAAATATTTGCAGGTTGAGGCCGAGACCTCTATGAGCGTGTAAACGTGAGCGATTTTCCTTCCTTAGCGTGCGTTAATTACACAGCAAACCATATTATGGTTAAAACGGCATTCTCTCATTCCGCACACACAATAAAGAAATGAAATACGTGTTGACTAATTTGAAAGTCTTTGTAGGCAGACGTTTCGAATTTTATTATAAGAATAATCGACTGTTTGTATAAATCATGAGGCAAACGCGTGGAAAGTTAACAGACTGAGAGAGAAACACAGTATGACTAACGCATATTTTGGATAAAACCTCAACACATAATTTTTCTGTAATCAATTTATTTCTAAGGCGTGTAATAAATGTATAGTAATTAACCATAGTGGAGAGAGAAAGTTATGTGATTTATCACATTCATTTCAGCGTTAACAGTTAACAGACATAATAATAATATAAATAATAATAATAATAATAATAATAATAATAATAATAATAATAATAATAATAATAATAATAATAATAATAATAATAATAATAATAATAATAATAATAATAATAATAATAATAATAATAATAATAATAATAATAATAGCAATAGTAATAGCAATAGTAATAACAGTAACAGTAATAATAATAATAATAATAATAATAATAATAATAATAATAATAATAATAATAATAATAATAATAATAATAATAATAATAATAATAATAATAATAATAATAATAATAATAATAATAATAATAATAATAATAATAATAATAATAATAATAATAATAATAATAATAATAATAATAATAATAATAATAATAATAATAATAATAACAATAATAGTAATAATAATAACAATAATAATAACAATAATAATAATAAAAATAAGAATAATGATAATAAGTACCTGGGCGACCGAGCTTCGCTCGGCGTTTTTCGCCTCTGTTTTTGTGAAATCTTATTTTTTGTGGGAGAAGATACTTATTTAGACAAACCTGAAGGGCAAAACTTTAACTAAATAAAACTACTTGTCGCAATTGTTAAGAGCAATGTCCGAGATACAAGAGGTATAGAAATACATTAAAATATTGCATAAACACCATCATTTCAGCTGTGTACTGCTGAAAGCAGGCCTCCCCCATAGATATCCACCCAGTTTGAGGTTTTCCTCGAGCATTTGTTCCATTATGGATTTCAGTTCTTTGCTGCTGTGATTGACTCCAGGACGTTAACACGTTGACCAAGGTCCGTCATACTTCCATCGAGTTCTTCCATGGCTTCCTTAACCCCAGCCAGTCGCTCGTTAGTATTCTTCGATAGACCTGTATTCATATTGGAATTCCCGTCTTCATCTTTTCCGTTTCGGAGTTTACATTTTCAATTTGCCTTCCATTTTTGTTCCCATATTTTCTATTCCGTAGTTTACATTTTTCCAATCCGGTTTTCATATTTGTTTCCTCTGCCGCATTCCCGAATTCATGTCATTTCCCATTATGTCCATCTTGGCTAACATTGCCCCCCTCAATAGCGTGATGGTTAGCGTGTCTGCCTCACGTTCAAGAGGTCGTGAGTTCGAATCTCGCTTAGGGTAAGTTATCCGGGTAAGGTTTTTTTTTTTCCCGAGGTTTTCCCTACCCTGAGAAGACGAATGTCGGGTAACATAAAGCTCCATGGACCTCGGGCTCATTTGAGCATCATTTCACCCATTTCATTCATTCGTCCGATATGACACAATGTTGGAGGACGTTAATTAAAAAAAAAAGCATTTGTTTCATCAACTGTTCCATATCGTGCTTTTCGTTGCACTCCGGACACCAATTGTGATTACTTTACTTTTTTAACTATTTCTTTATTTTTTATTAAAACACCGGAAAGACACTAAGTAAACGCAATGTTGAAGAATAACAAATACTACAGAAAGAAGAGGTGGTGGATAAAGCCATGTGAATGTACTACGCGCATTTATGTTTCAAACATACAGGAAATTGTATGAATTGTTCGTAATTGTTCTTCGAAGCGGGAGTAGTGAAAGAAATGTGATTGTGTTTTACTAAAGAAAAATGAGTAGAAAAACCGTGTGAATGTTATACGTTGCACTTATATTTCAAGTGTACGGAAAAATGTATGGATTGTTTGCAGAAGAAGGAGTAGTATATTAGGTAAAAGAAAAGGGAGTAGAGAAAACCATGTGAAGGTAATACATTGCGTGGTAAAATGGATTGCATAAAAACCTTCGCCATGAAAAAAATTTCACTTTTCATGGCGATCGGTCAACCTGTTTTGGAATTTAATCACTCTTCAACATAAGATATGTATAGGCCTTGGTATGTATGAAGTTGATAAACCATAGGGAATAACATGTGAATTGCTACGTAAAACAAAAGTGAGTAGAGAAAGTAGTATGAATGTAATACGTTGCATTTGTTTCAAACATATAGCAAATTGTATGAATTATATGTTGAAGGGCGAGTAGCGAAAGAAGACTGATTGTGTCTCGTAAAGGAAGAATTAGTAGAGGAAATCGTGTGAATGTAATACGCTGCATTTATATTTCAATCCTAGAATATTATGTGAATTGTATGTTGAAGGGCAAACAGAGAATACATGAATGCGCTACATAAAAGAAAAGCGAGTAGAAAACCATTTGAAAGTAATATATTGTGTAGTAAAATTGTTATCATAAAAACTCTCCATGAAAAAAAATACATATGCGTGCCGAATTTCGCGGTGATCGGTTAAGCGGTTTTCGAGATTAACAGTTAGATATATACAAACATTCAAGTTGTATAGATGATATGAATTGTTTGTAGAAGAGTGAGTGGAGAAAGTCATGTGAAGGTGTTACCTAAAAGTGAGTAGGGAAAACACTGTGAATGTAACATGTAGCATTTCTATATCAAACATGCACAAAATTGTATGACTTATTTCTAGAAGAGTAAGTAGAGAAACAGTTATGAGTGTGTTACCCAAAAGCAAGTAGAGAAAACAGCATGAATGTAATACGTAGCATTTCTATTTCAAACATGCATGAAATTGTATAACTTATTTGTAGAAGAGTGAGTAGAGAGAGATGTGAATATGTTACCTAAGAGTGAGTAGAGAAAACAGTATGAATATAATATGTAGCATTTCTATTTCAAACATACAGAAAATTGAATGATTTCTTTATAGAAGGGTATAGAAAGAGATGTGAACGTGATACCTAATAGTGAAAGGTTCACAAACAGTGTGAATTTAATAGCATTTCTATATAAAATATACAGAACATGGCATGACTAATTTTAAAAGGGGGGATAAAAGTGTTTTATTGGTGCAAAATCACGTCTTTTATGGAAAATTGTTTATAGAAGGGTGAGTAGAGAATGATTTGTAAATGTGATACCTAAAAGTAAGTAGAAAAACCACTGTGAATGTAATATGCAGCATCTCTATTTCAAACATACAGAAAATTGCATGACTTATTTGTAGAAGAGTGAGTAGAGAAAGAGGTGTGAATGTATCACCTAATAGTGAGAGGAGAAAACAGTGTGAATGTAATAGCACTTCTGTTTCAAACATACAGCACATGGTTTGACTTATTTTAAAAGTGGGATAAAAGTGTTTTTCGGTGCAAAATCACCTTTTCTATGGAAAATTGTTTATAGAAGACTGAGTAGAGAAAGAGATGTGAATGTGTTACCCAAAAGTGAGTAGAGAAACCGCTGTGAATGTAATATGCAACATCTCTGTTTTAAACATACAGAAAATTGCATGACTTATTTGTAGAAGAATGAGTAGAGAAATATGTGAATGTATCATCTAATAGTGAGAGGAGAAAACAGCGTGAATGTAATAGCACTTCTGTTTCAATCATACAGAACATGGTTTGACTTATTTTAAAAGTGGGGATAAAAGTGTTTTTCGGTGCAAAATCACACTTTTTATGGAAAATTGTTTTCAGAAGAGTGAGTAGAGAAAGAGATGTGAATGTGTTACCTAAAAGTGAGAGGAGAAAACAGTGTGAATGTAATAGCACTTTGTTTTAAACATACAGAACATGGTATGACTTATTTTAAAAGTGGGGATAAAATGTTTTTGGTGCAAAATCATGTTTTTTTTTTATGGAAAATTGTTTATAGAAGACTGAGTGGAGAAAGAGATGTGAATGTGTTACCCAAAAATTGAGTAGAGAAAACTCTGAATGTAATATGCATGTATACGAAAATTCAACCAAATCTTTAGAGCCGTTTCTGAAATACGGGAAATATAGGTCAGTGTTATTAATAGGTGCACAAATGAACTATGTCTAGAGAGCAGACAGTTACTGACATCTGTCTTTGCAGGATAAGGAACATTTGTACAATTGAGATTCAACATATGTATTTTGTCGTGGAATGAATATGCAAGTGTTTTCTGCATATTTTCTGAATATTTTAGTAGCAGAAGTGTTTCAATAATTTAGCATCAGAGGTTAATTTTATGATGTAGCAGACCAAAAAGCAGAGAAGCGTCCTAGTTATAATGAATGAATTATGAAATGTGTTCATTTTAGTTATTTGCCATAAAAATAAGTGAAACTAATTTACCAAAACATGTGTTTCAGAATTTTTCAGCTTAGTAGCTTCCTCGTTATTTTTAAGGGCACTTGGAAGCGGTTTTGGATAAAAAAGTGGATTTTTATTATTTTGGTTAATATGAATCTACATAGTTTGCAGAATATGCCCATATAAGATTGTGTGTTTGCGGCAATTAAGTACATTTAAATAACTTAAGCATACCCTCAGGGGTCTCCGTCTAGGGGATATGTGAATAGCAACCACAAGGTACCCAAGCTGAGCAGAGCATTACTTCTACTTACTGGTGTTTTGCTCCTCACTGTAACTTTTCTATCTGACCTTACCTTGGTCAACTCTTGTTCTCTTCCGACCCCGATGCTATTAGGGTTCCCGAAGGCTAGGGAGTCTTTATTTTTCCAACCTCTCCATTTCTCTAATTTCTCTATAAAACCTTAACCCCTAACATGCTGACCTGTCATGGCATGTATACGTCCTCTGATTGGTAATCAGAGGATATGGTCGGTGAATTTATTTTGATAATTCTCCCGGTCAGGTCGGTGAGACCCGTAAACCAACGACAGGTGTGGTCCTCCAGACATTCTGGGGGTTGTGAGAGAGCGATGTGATCGTCAAAACATAAAAATATAGTGCTCTCCAAAAAGCGGTTACATTTATTGCTATAAGTCTCTTCAATATTTATGAAATATGACTCAAGGGGTAAAATGTTCCGGAGTTAAAATAGTCCCCCATTCGGATCTCCGGGCGGGGACTACTTCTCGAGAACCAAAACATTATATTAATAGAAGATCTAACATCAGACTTCTACAATGGAATGCGGGTGGTCTCACACAAACAAAAAGAGTAGAACTGAATAAAATTGTATTATATCCTGGAAAACCACTATACCTGCTGAATGGCGAAAGGCAATAATTGTCCCACTCTTGAAGAAAGACAAAACAGCATCAGAAATAAAAAATATAGACCATAGCTCTTACTAGCATAATAGCAAAAGTGATGGAAAGAATGGTGTCAAACAGGTTAAATTGGTTTCTAGAATCAAAAAAATTAATTTCCCCATGTTAAGCTGGATTCAGAGAGTTCCACTCTACAAATGAACAAGTCTTACTTCTTAGTCAAGAAATCAAAGACTCCTTCAATAGAAAAGAAGATAATTTATCAGTTTTTATTGATTTCCGAAGTGCATATGATTCTATATGCAGAACAAAACTACTAAAGAAAGTAAAAAAAATAGGGATACAAGGTCCAATGTTTTCATGGCTATGCCATTTCCTAACACAACGCTTTATTGCAACCAGATATGGAAGAAATATATCTAAATACAAACAAGTACACCGTGGCTTACCACAAGCCGCAGTGCTAAGCACAACACTTTTTAATATATTTATTAACGATCCGCCACAACAAATACAAGAATCAGGTGTGAAGTGTGCACTATTTGCTGATGACTTAGTAATGTGGACTTCAAAACCAAAAAGCAAAAGTACAGAACTAGAAAAAACCATGCAACAATCCTTAACCAAATTACAAAGGTGGACCAAAGAAAATTTAATGACTGTTAATAAAACAAAATCAAACTACCAAATCTTTTCACTAAGAAAAAAACCACTAAAAATAAAGCTAAATTTTGAGGGTCAACAATTACCAGAAACAAAGGAGGCAAAGTATTTAGGAGTTACATTTGATACTAAATTTGCATGGACCAAACAAATAGAAAATGTAATACAAAGAGCAGAGAGGCGCCTTTCACTGTTAAAACGTCTAACAGGAATGAAGTGGGGATGTTCCAGAGCAACTCTTAACACAACATATATTGTATATATACAGCCATTATTTACTTACTGCAGCGAAGTTCTTGTAACAGCAAACACAAAAAAGATTCAAATCTTTCAAAGCAAAGTCTGAGATTAATTACAGGTGCTATCAAAACCACACCAATAGCAGCTATCGAAATTCTAACCAACCAATGCCCCATTGAATATGAAATAGAAAAAGCGGCTCTTATTCAACATGAAAAGTTTATCAGACTCCCAATCAATACATGGCACAAGATATTTTACACATACACTAAAGAATCAGGAGAGCTTTCTTTCCAAAATTCAAGACATCAAGAAGAATGTATGCCTTCCTAATTCAAAGGAAAACTTCATATCTAAAGTCAATCCGACACAAACATTAGAGATCACATATTATTTACACCTGACAGAAGAAGTTAAGAAAAGTGATACTCCAACTAGTGTTCTAAAATTATTGGCATTAGAGACAATCCATACTAGATTTCCAGAACATGAGTGGCTCCATATTTATACTGATGGATCACTAATATCAAACCAAGATGGAGCAGGTGCTGGAGTCACATGTCACCTCTTTTCCAATTACAAATCTTTAAGTTATGGAACTACAAACTTTGATGGAGAAATTGAAGCAATTCGAATGGCCCTACAAAATCTTTTGTACAGAATGTCACATTTTCAGCAAGCAGTTATTCTCTCAGATTCCAGGGCAGCAATTATAGCAATTACTTCCAAGTTGTCACCAAAAAACCAAACAATGATAGAATGTTGGAAAATCCTTACCCATCTAACAGCACTTCAAAAACGCCTAGTCTTCCAATGGATACCAGCTCACTGTGGACTGAGTGGTGATGAGAAAGCTGATTTTCTTGCAAAAAAGGGTACCGGCAATGTGCAGAAATCAATAGTTAATCTACCATTTTATGCAGCTAAAAGATTAGTCGACTCAGAATTCAAAAAAATTATTGAAAAATATTACTATGAAAAATCAAAGAATAAAAGATGGGAACTACCAAACATTCAAACAGTAATTCCTGAGTATCCTCGAAAAACAGCAGTTGCAACCTTCAGGTTGATTACAGGACATGATTGTCTGGCAAAACATTTAAACAGAATTGGTATATATTCTTCACCACTCTGTCCTCTATGTGATCTGCAAGAGGAAATGGATCAAGACCACCTTCAAATATGCCCGGCCACTTCTAATGCCCCATCCATCAGTGAAAAATAATGGAGAGCAAGAGGATTAATGACTTCATTGTCAGAAATCCAGCATTTGCTAACAACAACAACATATACAAGAATTGCACTGTAGAAGCGGGAATAAAAAAATGTTATTTTTTTATGTAAAATCGCGTTTTTTCGGGAATCACACCTATATAGATGAACTTAAAAGGCAAAACTCTATCTGAATACAAAATTTGATCAAAATCGTAAGAGCCGTTTCCAAGTTGCGCGGAATAAATATATATATATATAAGAATTGCTCGTTTAAATATATAAGATAATAATAATAATGATGATAATGATGATGATGATGATACTACTACTACTACTACTACTACTACTACTACTACTACTAATAATAATAATAATAATAATAATAATAATAATAATAATAATAATAATAATAATGATAACGCCCCACCTCTGCTCACTATAGGCATCATGAGTGGGGGCAGTACTAGAGGGTGGGACATGGTCTGCACCTCAATCCCTCCCGGCCTACGTAACCAGGGGCCGCTACTATTCAATCAAGCTCCTCAATTGGCGGCTCAGTGGCCTAATGAGGCTGAGTGTACCCCGGACCTGGTCTCCCAGCGGGAGAAAATCCCGACGCCGGTACCGGGAAGCGAACCCAGGTTTCGTGCATAGTAAGCAGCAGCGCTACCTACCACCAGGCTAAGCAGACGACCGGACATACAAACACATATTCGTGTAATTTAACAAAAATGTATTCTTGCACTCAGCGGCCTCCAAACGTGCATTTCTCATGAAATCTCGGTAGCTCATTTATGGGTGGAATGTAGTAGGTACCTGTATTGCCTACATGAACACGACATCCAAAGTTTAACATGCGGCTCAATGTACAAACAGCAGAAATGAAATTCCTTACAGCTGCTTATGCAAGACTAGGCACAAAATAAAACTATCAAATAGGACAACAATTAAAAGTAAAGGAATTGAACTAAACAATAGTGGAATACAGAACCAATTGGAAACAAGCCTTAAATAGAATGAACGAAAATAGAATGCTCAAAATAACAATTATTAACTCTCAGCCACATGGACGACCGAGGAAAAGGACAAGACTTCGGAGCCAGCCGAAACAGACTAAATGGTCTAAACTGTGTTGGAGAAGAGTAAATATTAAATAAACTCATTCTTCATTACTAACCACACAGTGCAAGTTTATGAGAACAAATGAGAGCGACAATGAAATAAACTGATGTCTGTATGTAAATCTAATTGTGCAATGGAGCATTTTTTTTTAATTCTGTACAACAAAAATAGAAAATTAACGTTAATATTGATATCTTGGCGCATAGAAACATCAGTGTTACATAACTGCAAGGTAATTTGAGCTAGGAATGGTGAGGTTATGTATTTTGCTAACACATCAAGATTAATGCTTCTCGTAGACCCTCCAAGCCTGGGGGATTGGTACACATTGAGCGGAACAGCGCTCACGACCTTGAGCGTGTGTGTTGGGTGAGGACGATGCAAGCACACACCAGTTCAGTGACGTACCTTTCACAATGAGTGCAGGACGTGTTACGCCAACATTTAATCCCGAATGGGAAGAAAAGTATTTCGCCGTCTTCGAAGGTGGAAAATCACATTGTTTGGTTTGTGGTGCAACAGTATCATATCCTTCACATTATAACATTAGGAGGCATTTCACAAATGCGCATGCGCAAGATTATGGTGAAGAGAAGCTGACAGGTGTGGCTCGTGAAAAAATGCTGGATCGTCTTAAAGAACATTTACAAGCCAAAAGTGATAGTACTAGCAAGACGATAGTTGACCGGCAAAACATAGTTCGTGCCAGTTTTAAAATTGCAAACGAAATTGCCAAACCCTCTAAATCCGTCTCTGAGGGAGACTTTATAAAGCAGTGCTTGATAACTGGTGCTGAAGAAATTTGCCCTGATTTAGTGAATTCCTTTAAATCTCTGAGTTTATCTCGTCGAACAGTCACCGAGCGAATTGCAGAAATTGCTTGCAATTTGGAGAAACAGCTGAAAACGTAAATCGGACAGTTGGTGTACTACTCATTATCACTAGACGAGTGTAGTGACAGGAAAGACACGGCTCAGTTAGCTGTTTTCTTAAGAGGAGTTATGAAAATTTCAATATCAGCGAAGAATTTCTAGATCTTGCATCGTTAAAGGACCGGACCACAGGTGAGAATGTGCTTAACGCTGTGCTAAAGACAATGGAACACTTTAATCTTCCATTGGAAAAACTAGTTTGTGTTGCAACCGATGGAGCGCCATCCATGATGGGTCATACGTCGGGATTTATAGGAAGACTTCGAGGTGTTCTTGCAGCTAAAGGAATAAACCCAGACGGTGTACTACGTGTACATTGCTTTATTCATCGCGAGGCATTGTGTGCGAAATCAGTAACGTTGGATACAGTGATGTCAGTTGTGCGAATTGTGAATACCATTAGGTCGAATTCACTTCGTCATAGACAGTTTCAAGAATTTTTAAAAGATATAAATTCTGAGTTTTTAGATCTACCGTATCACTCTCAAATTAGATGGCTAAGTAGAGGCAACGTGCTTCAGAGCGTTTTCGCGTTACGAAGTGAAATATACATTTTTTTAAAAGATCAGAAAATAGACCTTGGAGAACTTAGCACCAAAGACTGGATTTATGATTTAGCATTTTTGAGTGATCTAACATTACACTTAAATACATTGAACACCACTCTACAAGGGAAAGACAATTTAATCATTACGATGATTGATGAACTAAAGGCTTTCATGGACAAATTGCGACTCTGGATGTATCAAATACAGCACACAGATTTGTATCATTTTCCAAATTTGAAATCCGTATTTATTAAAGGATCTTCTGAAGTACTAAACAAATACAAGACAATTCTGGAAGATTTACTGGAAGAATTTAAAATCCGATTTAATGATCTGAAGACCATGGACACAGAATGGAGGTTGTTTAACAACCCATTTGCATTCAATGTTAAAGATGGACCAAACTCTTTGCAGATGGAATTAATCGACCTCCAGAACAACACACCTCTGCGGACTTTAGGACTGTTGGGAGTTGAGTTGTTTCGTACACTACTCAAAGTGAAGTTTCCAAATTTATGTCTCTTTGGCAGTCGCATTGTAGCTATGTTTGGTACAACATATTGTTGTGAGCAGTTTTTCAGTAAGCTGAACAATGTCAAAACTGCTTCACGCACTAGTTTAAGTGATGCAAATTTAGTGCACATATTGCGATTGCAATGTTCAAATTTTCAGCCACAATATGACGAAATAATGAAGCACAAAAGGTTGCACGTTTCAACAGTGACTCAGTAAGTAGCGCTCCAGATTTACGTGATTTACGAAGTGTTTTAGTTTATTGCATATTAATATACTTCAAAGTCTTGCAAGTCTAAATAGCACTGTAAAATCTGAAAATATAACACTACAACATATATGCAAATATTGTATAGTGTTTAATTTTGTGTTTGTAATAAATTACAATTAAGCAACACGCGTACGCCACTGACTGGTTCATGTGCATTTATTGCACGCACGTATGAGACGGTAGAAACCTGTTTTTTCTCACGCGAATACATGACGTCCCCAGGCCTGGCCTATACCCTGTAGCTCTGACAAATTTTGGGGTGAAACATGACCAACTCACACAACTAGTTCAACTTGATACTTTGGAAGTGACGTCATTCGGACCTACTGCTCTTTACTTTCTCTACTGGTAAGTAGAGGAAGTATTGTATTCCAACCAGGGTTACCAACCCATACGATAATTATAGGGGCATACTATAATTTGTATGTATGTACTTATGGTTGTTAACCCGTACGATAATTATTGGGGGTACGATAATTTCGATATAGACGAAATATCATTTTCACTGCTTTGTCACACCAGCGAAATGAAATGAATTACAAATAGCGAAACCACTTTTGCCCTCATGGCCTGTCTCTAACCCTCTAAGGCAACCACTTCGTATCCTATTAATCCTTCTACCCTTTATCCTCTAGTTGCCAGTGTGCTCAGATCTGGTAATCTCAATTAAGAACGGACAGTTCAGAAAATTGATGGTCAATGGAGAAAACTCGGAAAACGTGATATTCCGTGTGAAATAAAGAACATACCTGAACCTCACAGTTTCTGGAGTTCTGTTACCTTGGTGGAAATACTGATTTCAAAGAACTGGTGGAGGTTGCATTATCAGTGATTTCATTGCTGCACAGAAACACTTCTTGTGAAAGAGTTTTTTCCAAACTGTTTAATAGAAACCAAAATTAGAAACAGATTGGCGTTAGATACGGTAAATGGACTTGTCTGTCGTCTCAGCTTATTAAAGAATGTGGTGGGTCCCAAAATCTTCAAGTTCAAGATGTTAAAGTTTATCTCGACAACAAATTTGTATAATGCTGCAACAGTTGAGGAAGATAAACTTCCAGATGAATATTGCGAGAAACATAAGTGTAAAGTTGTAATACTGATTGAGGTCATCAATCTTGTAAGTGAGTACCCTAAACATCAATACTATTACATTTTTATAAGTGTTATGCTGATACATTTGTTGTTCTGGCATTTGGTTTATGATGTACGATAATTTTACTTCTAAACATTGGCAACTCTGATTCCACCCAGAAATTCAATGTCGAGATTTCACCGGAAATATATGTTTTGAGGTTCCCTGAATCCAAAAAAAGCATTTTTGGAAAATGGTCCGCGTGTGTGTGTGTGTGTGTGTGTGTGTGTGTGTGTGTGTGTGTGTGTGTGCGTGTCTGTCTGTCTGTCTGTCTGTCTGTCTGTCTGTCTTTCTGTCAGTGTGTGGACAGCATAACTCAAAAACGAAAAGTCAGTTAAAAACCAAAGTTTGTATTTAAGTTTAATGTCTTTCAAGGATACAACACGAAGGTTTTGAAGAAAATAGTTCCACCCTAAACTACCCTTAACATAAAACATTTAAAAAAGAATTGGTTCTCTTGAAAATGGCTGTAACGATTTTGATTAAAATGTCATATGTTTGAGATATTTTTATGACAAATGAAATGTATATGTTGAATTTTCTGGCCATAGCTCATGAGGTCCTGTTTACTCTGGATGACTTTTGAATAACTCGGAAACCGTAATAGATAGACAAAATCTTACCATACAAAAATGTAGACCTTGCTAAAACAAGCAGTTTATGTCTGAATATATATATATATATATATATATATATATATATATATATATATATATATATATATATATATATTTTTTTTTTTTTTTTTTTTTTTTTTTTTTTTTTTGTACAGTGAACCATTTTGGAGATATTCTTTATTATTTGAGTCAGTTTCGGAAAACTTAAAACTTTCGTGAAATGGAACATCGTTGTTCATTTTTATACGTTAACTGTGCAAAGAGAACGGAATTTCAAAGCTTTAAAAGATTTGACTATCGCTCAAATCCTACTGTATTCCCATATTCCCCTTGTACCTACAAGGAAATAACCAATAAGATAATTTGTAAAAATGTCTGTTTCAACTAACACGAGGAAGATATAGGAATAAGAGTTTGTAAGAATGGCTAGTACAAGAGTAGGGGGCAACACATCAGATGTTTTTGGCATCTTTTCTACTCCTTGGTCGGTAGTAAATAGCACGGGCTTTGTTGCAGTTCCTAAGACTTGGAAGATGCTGAACTTAAATACTACCAACTTTGGCATATAACCACCTTTTGGTTTTTGAATAGGCTGTTCACAAACATACATACACAAGGGCCTTTTTCTAAATAATTCGTATTTAGATTCTGTGAAATCTCGGTATTGGGTTTTGGATGGAAAGAACTTCTGCTTATTATACTAGTAAAGACTGCAATGAACAGAAATAAGGAACATGTTCACACATTTATCCTATTACAGAATGTCACACGGGATTGCTATCATATTGCAATATTTCAACGTAAAAGTGAACGCCCTTTCTGTGGTAGGAGATGAAGTATTGTATTCCATGTCTGATATCCAGTTTGCACCGGAAATACATGGCATGAGGGATCATGAATCCGGCGCCGGTAAATTGCCTCCCCAGGTATAAAAGGAACGTAAATTGCCTCCTGTTTACTTGAAATCTATAGCGTAAATTGCCTCCCCCATTCGTCTGGGTATTTTGCCTTTACTTTCAGTCCACCACTGTTAACTGAAGTTTTTCGAGCCAGACATGAATATCCCACAAAATTAAAAATACCGTTTTTCCCGTTTTAATGGCTTCTTAAACAAGTAGTTATTGGTTAATAATCATAAACCATAATTTTCCTTCCCATTTTCCTTCCCAGTAATGCAAGATGCAAGTTACTGTTATGGTTAAAATGTACATGGTGTTGTTAAAACACGTGCCATTCTTTAAACTGGTAAAAATTTTAAAAAAGCAGCGCCTAAAAACTGAAGTCTAGTAATAATTCGTTGTCGGAATGCTAATATTTTATTTTCTAAAACTATTTCCTTCGTAAGAGCATGTTTATTTACGTTGCCTACACTTCTGAGAAGTACATAGGGGTCGCTTTGTATTTCCTTCACTACTTCAGTCAATATATAAATATTTGGATGCCTGGCGTTGAAAAGACTTATTTTTTTCTGTGGAAAGATTCGCAGTTGTTGGTGGTGCGTCTAATTGATGTTGAGTTTAGCCCACATCATAGGAGGGAAGTTGGCATCTTCTGACATGTAGTTATCCAGAATGGAATCGGTGAATTCTGTTATTGTTTCGTCTTCTGGTTGAAATGCCGTTATAGCTACGAAGCATTCACCAACATCTTCTGGTTACAGGAATGCAAATCCAAAGAACTTTACTTCTTTCTCCTTCTTCTTTATACCTACACAGAACTTAGTTCCAAGGTTTGAATTGTTCTGTACCAACGCTGAGCTAGATGAAATCTATATCCCTCAATGTCTATTTCGGGCTACACTGTTTCTACAGCTTTGTGGGCTGCCACTTCAAAATCTGCGTATATACGTGAGTAATGCAAATTTAAATTATGTTTGTTACATTCTTTAGCAATGTGCCTAAATGCTGCATGTCGAAATCCATCATTTCGTCATTTTCCATGAAGAAGTAATCCCAACCGAAATCCATTCAGTGGCGGATTTACAAATGTGAAATACTCAGCGACATGGAGGCAATGTACGTATATCGTCTCAAGTGTCTGGGAGGCAATTTACGTAGGTACTTGTGAAAAGACAAACAGTATCCTGGGAGGCAATTTACATTACCCCCATGAATCCAACAGCATCATTAATAGAATTATTTCCTTGTGTGTATGTGCGTGTGTCTTTAAGAACATGCGTAAATCAGAAACTATAATATGTATTGGTGTAAATCTATGTTGCTATCAGAGAGATCGCGATCACTACATGGCAGTTTCAAATATAAGTGAACAACATTTAACTGTCGGAGAGAGGGATACTTTTCACATTGGAGGTTGGTGCTTAAACTACATTCTGAGAAAAATAGTAAAGTATTTACTTAGTTTCTAGTGTAATTCTAAAAGGAAACAGTAAGTATTCATAGTTATAAACGGTTCAACAATACTTGTACTAGAAAGAAAGTGCCTAAAGAAGTATGTAGAACCATAAAAAAGTACATTCCCTGTCAACTTTTTCGTGATCTTAGCCGTTTTTACGGTGCAATATTGCTAGCTTGGACTTCTCCTAAGTTTGATCCAACAGAGGCAGGTACCTGAAAGTTTGACGTCATTGTCTTCCTTCTATTCGCACCTCATCGTTTAGAGAGTTTGTTACTAAGGATATATATTCTTTAAGTAGAACACTTCTTGCTTACTATGGAACAATTCTAGCAACATGTTATATGCATGAGTAAACTAACATTATACAAGAATCACTTCCTCTTTCTCTGCCCCTTACATATTGTGGGTAGAGGAGGTATTGTTTTCCAAAGTCTTAATCGATATTACACCGGAAGTGCAAGTGTTGAGAGTCTTTGTCGGTTTGGGTGGCTCAGTTGGTTAGTCGCTGGCCTACTGATCCCAAGGTCGCGGGCTCAAATCCGGCGCCGACCGATGGTTTTTAAGTGTGCCTAGAAACGTTAGCTCCATGTCAGTAGGTTTATTGGCATGTAAAAGAACTCCTGCGGGACAAATTTCCGGCACACCGGCAACGCTAATCTGATCCTAGCAATTGACAGCGTCGTTAAACAACCAAATAATTTTTGAGAGTCTCTGAATCCAAAGCAAATCCCTTCACTTGACCTTCTCCTCTAATTCTTGTAGCAGCTAATGCTTGTTCTTTTATCGAGGCAGATATTTGTACAAGTTGCTTTATTACAATGGGAACATCTGAATGCGGTAGGCTTATTTGATACTCAGATCTTGTCGTCATGTGATGGCTTAGAAATGTCACTAATTGCATCAACAAGAGAGGAAAATATAAATTTGAGAAAATTACAGTTATTGGGAAATTCAGTTTAATAACAATTATTAGTTCAGAAATGGTTAACTCAAACTCAATTATGAGAACTGAGCTTTTGTATAGTAACATTTTATATATCGCTTAGTGAACTTCATTTGTTATTCCAGAGGGTTGTTAACATTCGTTTTATTTTTCATAAAAATGTGTTAAACATAAACATGGTAATTTAATCAAAACAATTGCAGCCAATTTTCAGAAAATCAAAACTTTGAATGAATATTTCACGTGACAACTAGAATAGAGTAAGCTTTTCATTCCCTCAAAAGCTTGGCCTCCTCCTAAAGAATACTACAAGTTTTGGAAAATTGAAGTCACTAACAACAACTACCTCGGAAATGATTAACAAAGTGGATAAAAGGATGTAATCTCTCAGTTGTCTTCACAGTCTATCTTCAGAAAACTGGGATAACTAATTTTGTAATGTTATTACCATAAAAATATAGTAATTTAAAGAATATCGTTAGTTATTTTTGAAAGAACAAAACTTCGGAAAACTTTTCCATTCTAAGCATACTTTGGAGTGGAAGTTGCGTTTTGAAAATCTTCCTGGCCCATCCTTTTTAGATGCCGAAATTAAATATAAACTTTGCTTTTTGTTTTTATTCGCAGATAGACATGGCTCTAACAATTTTGATTAAAATCTCATATGCTTGAAATATTTCTATGAAAAATGAAATGTATATTTTGAATTTTCTGGCTATAGCCTATGTAGTCCTGTTTACTCTGGATGACTTTTGAATAACTCGTAAGCAGTAAGAGAAAGACAAAATCTTACTGTACAAAAATGTAGATCTTGCGAAAACACAATTTATGTCAAAATAAATTTTTTTGTAGAGTGAACCATTTCGGAGATATTCCTTATTATTTGTGTCAGTTTCGGAAAATGGAACATCGTTGTCCATTTTTTTATATGTTAAGCGTGCAAAGACAACGGGATCTCCAAGCTTTAAAATATTTGACTATCGCACAAAGCCTCCTGTATTCTAATATTCCCCTTGCACCTACAAGGAACTAAGCAATAAAATAATTTGTACAAATGTTTATCTCAACTAACAAAAAGAAGATATCGTAATAAGAGATTGTAAGAATGGTTAGTACAAGAATAGAGAAAGTCATGTGAGTGCAACACATCAGATTTTTTAAATATACGTTATTTGGACTGAGGGAGTCTACTGCTGGTAGAGTTGTGCAAGTTTTGGATGGAATACAATACCTCCTCTACTTACTGAAAGTACCTGGTAGAGAGGCTAACAATGACCAATAAAACAAACGCACGAGTATCTCGAATATGGCTGATGTAACAATGAAGTTATTTGAAATATAGGCATCTAGGCTTTAATGAGCAACTGGTGAGCGCTTCAGAGGAAATTTCAAGATCCATTTCATTTTCCCATCAAATAGCTTGAATTTCATATATTTGAATTAAAATCGTGTCATCTGTTCCTCAGAAAATAAAAAGGACAACATTTGTGGTACGTGGAGTTTCTTGAAAAGCTTTGTCTTATACATGAAGTATGCGTCACCTAAATATTTAGTTGTGTATTTAATCAAGCTTTGTTGTTGTATTATATTGTTCAGAGTTTTATTGGAACACAATTCTTCGTTTACTTGCTGTAAGTAAGTAGCAGAGACAATAAAGATAGACAATATCCCATAAGCTGTTTCCTTCCTAAGCGCCTGTCTTATTTACGTCCTTTTAAAGTGACAGAAGTGTTAAATATCACGAAAAACAGAGTTCCTGGCAAATCACAGTGCTTTAAAACAAACACAGAGCAACACATTTGGCTTTGTCAAACACTTGATTTACATTTAGCAAAAGTCATGTAAAACGTAGATGATTTCTGAGGACATTCCCAAGAAGGTCATGATATACATTTCATTTGACATGAAAACATCCTTAACATATGGTTTTGGTTTGGTTTGGTTTGGTTTAAGGGCGCTCAACTTCTAGGTCATCAGCGCCCTTAAAAGATCCATGGCAATAGCCAGATATAAATTTCACTCAAAAAATAAAAATACTAGCAACAAGGAAAGTTTACAAAGGTAAAAATCAGTGGCAATAGCCAGATATGAAACAAGGTGATAAATATGTCCAAAAGCAGAAACAGATAATTAAAAAATTTAAATCCTCAAATTTATATTGCAATCCGCTAAAAAATTAAAAACTCTATCAACCGCTGTTTTGTCGTCCACTAGGACCTCTGCAAGTCTGGCAGGCAGCTGCAGAGAATCCCGAAGGTGCGCTAGAGAGCAACACTCTAGCAGCACGTGGCGAACCGACAAAACGTTGTCACACAGCGGACATAGAGGCGCAGGGTCCCTTTTAAATAGGTAACCGTGCGAAAAATTGCAGTGCCCTATTCTTAATCGAGCCAAACTAACCTCCTCGCGACGAGATGTGCGACAGGAAGTTACCCAGTTTATCGGAAGTTCTTTCACCTCTCTAAGCTTATTACCGCGGAGAGCTGACCACTCGTGCCAGGACGACAGCACCGCTCTCCGCACTTCAAGCCTGAAGTCTTCCGAAGTAACACGTGAGATGGTAATACTGGGTTCTGTAGTTGCCGTCTTTGCTGCTAAATCTGCCATTTCATTCCCCGGCAAACCTACGTGACCGGGAATCCATGCACACACCACGTCAACACCAGAAGCGTGTAAAACATGGAGGACATCCTGGATACGTTGTACAATAGGGTGGGGGTTGTACAACTGACAAAGGCTCTGCAGTGCACTAAGGGAATCGCTCAAAATCAGGCAGTCACCTAATTTACGACGGCGAACATACAAAACGGCTCGATAAATTGCATAAAGCTCTGCAGTAAAAATGGAGGTGCTATTTGGAAAACCGAATGTATATGGTTCGGTTCCATAAACATAAGCACATCCAACACCGTTTAACATATGGTAATTTAATGGTACAGTTGGGGCCTCTTTTGAGAAAATCAGAATTTTCGAACAATGTTCGATGTTAAATTTAGTCAACAGTTGCGGTAATTTATTGAAAAAGTATTCGACAAAACTGTACTTAAATAATCATGTTTTAATAATAAGTGAAAGCTCTTAAATAACTGAAATGGGTGACATTTCACATACTTGACACCATATTCAGGGTAGCCCTTGGTCGCGGGTTCAACCACGCGGAAGGTGATGGATAGACACACAGGCACTTACGGACACACACACACACACACACACACACACACACACACACACACACACACACACACACACACACACACACACACACACACACAGAGTGAGAGAGAGAGAAGTAGCAGAAAAAATTGAAAACTCCATCAGTAGCGTATGTAAGAAGTCCTTCAACTTTTCTACTCAGGAAACATAAACATCTTCCTAACAGGACACGGGAAAATAAGCAGTTGTTATTATCGTCCTCAAACAAAAGACAGTCCTATGTGTACATGCGGAAAAGCAGAGACGAATGATGAATAGTGATCGAAATCCAGGCTCTAGTAATAATCAAATATCTACATGCATTCATGTTAAATTTAAAATATTATCAGAAAGTTTTGAGGTAATGTGTAGTTAGGGCAGATGGATTTATTTGAAAATGTTTGTGTCGCATCCAAATGTTGGTATTTAACTAGTTGTTATTTTCAGTTTTGCTGTTCACGCTTTCTTTAGTTAACGTGCTCCAACGTAGTGTGATATCGGACGGCGAGTGAATGAAACGGGGGAAATGAGCCCGAGGTTCATAGAGCTTTAAGTTGACTATGACATTTTAATCAAAATCTTTAGAGCCATTTTCAAGAAAATCAAAATTTTCGAAAAATGTTCCATGTAAAGGCTAGCTTAGGGTGGGACTATTTTCCTCAAAATCTGTGTCGCATCCTTGAAAGACATTGAACTTAAATACCAACTTTGGCTTTTAACCGACTTTTCGTTTTTCAGTTATGCTGTCCATAGACTGACACACAGACACAGAAACACACACACAGACACGGACACACACACGGACACACACAGACACACACACACACCAACACACACACGGACGGACACACACGGACACACACACGGACACACACACACAGATACACACACAGATACACACACAGATACACACACAGAGACACACACACGGACACACACACGGACACACACACGGACACACACAGATACACACAGACACACACACACGGACCCACATGGACACACACAGATACACACACCAACACACACAGACACACACAGAGACACACACGGACACACACAGACACACACACACCAAGACGCACACGGACACACACAGACACACACGGGCACACACAGATACACACAGACACACACACACGGACCCACACGGACACTCACAGACACACACACCAACACACACAGACACACACAGAGACACACACGGACACACACAGACACACACACACCAAGACACACACGGACACACACAGACACACACACCAACACACACACGGACACACACATGGACACACACACAGATACACACACAGACACACACACGGACACACACACAGATACACACACAGACACACACACGGACACACACACGGACACACACACAGATACACACACAGACAGACACACGGACACACACACGGACACACACAGACACACTCAGACACACACTCAGACACACCCAGATACACAGACACACACACGGACCTTTTTCTAAAAATGCTTTTTTTTTTGGATTCAGGGGCTCTCAAAACATATATTTCCGGCGAATTCTCGACATCGAATGTTTGGGTGGAATACAATACTTCCCCTACTTACCAGAAGAGAAAGTAGAAAATGAAAAGCAGTGCAAATGGTTATCTCCGATAACACGGAATATCTCAGAGAACGTTATTTGAAAGAAACTGTTTTAATGTCTATTACATTATTTGTGTAATTGCTTGTTTTGTCTATGTCTTAGAGTTTACTGGTTATACAAAATAACTTCTGAAATGAAGATACTTAAAACACCGCTTCCATAAACCTTCAAAATTCATAAATTCCAAAATCCCGTAACTTAAATGTTAATTTGGGAAAGGGAATTTTATTTGATATCCTTTCAAAATTGCTGCATGTAAATATCAATTTACTACACATTCGCTACTCTGTCTCAAAGACTCCGCACATAAACACACAAGAAGCTGCTTCTATAAAAGGCTTTTCTTTATTTTCCTATTCAGGAACCCTCATAGTAATCCGAAGCATCACATACAATATTTCCTCACGTCCAGTAAATGTAGGTGATACCTTACAATGTTAGTTATGTTAGCAATCCTATGAGATATTCCCTAGTTGAGATGCATGTTCTACCAATATGTATTATATACACGTGTCGCATAACTCACACAAATAACAAGGAATAACTACGAAATGGTTCACTCCAAAAAAAAAAAAAAAAAGGTGTTTACATAAATTGTATGCTTTAACAAGCTGTACATTTTTACTTTCTCTACTGGTAGGTAGGGGAAGTACTGTATTGCATCCAAAAATTCTATGTCAAGATTTCATCGGAAATATATGTTTTGAGGACCCCTGAATCCAAAAAAAAAAGCATTTTTAGAAAAAGGTCCGTGCGCGCGCGTGTGTGAGTGTGTGTCAGACTCTGGATAGCGTAACTGAAAAACGAAAAGTAGTTTGAAAACCAAAGTTGGTATTTAAGTTTAATGTCTTTCAAGGACCAGACACGAAGATTTTGAAGAAAATAGTCCCACCCTACACTACCCTTTATATGGACAATTTTTCGAAAATTTTGATTTTCTTGAAAATGGCTCTAACGATTTTGATTAAAATGTCATATATTTGAAATATTTTTATGACAAATAAAATGTATATCTTGAATTTTCTGGCTATAGCTCCTGTAGTCGTATTTACTCTGCACGACTTTTGCATAACTAGCAAACCGTTAAAGATAGAGCGAATCATACCATACAAAAAATGTAGATATTGCTAAAATACACAATTTTTGTCTGAATAAATTTTCTTGTAGAGTGAACCATTTCGGAGACATTCCTGGTTATGTGTGTGACTTTCGGAAAACTTAAAACTTTCGTGAAATGAATCATGGTTGTTCATTTTCTCATGCTAAGTGTGCAAAGAGAACAGAATTTCAAAGCTTTAAAACATTTGACTATCACTCAAAGCCTACTGTATTCTAATATTCTCCTTGCACTTACATGGAAATAAGCAATAGGATAATTTATAAAAATATTTATCTCAACTAACACGAAGAAGATATAGGAATAAGAGTTTGTAAGAATGGTTAGTACAAGAGTAGAGAAAGTAACGTGCGTGCAACACATCAGATTTTGTGTGTAGTAATAGGCGGTCTATCTCTATGCAAAAGTCATCACGAGTAAACAGGCCTACGTGAGCTATAACAGAACATTCAAAATATACATTAAATTTGTCTTAAAGAATATCTTAAACATGTGACATTTTAAGCAAAATCATAATCGCCATTTTCGAGAAATTCAGATCTTTCGAAAAATGTTCCACGTAAAGGGTAGCTTTAGGAAGAGACTTTTCTTCAAAATTTGTGTCGTCTCCTTGATGTATTTTAAACTTAAATATCAACTTTCGTTTCCAACAGACTTTGTGTATTTGTGTTATGCCGTTCCCACACACACATACACACACGCACACACACACACATACACACCCCCCCCCCACACACACACACACCCACACATACACACATACATACGCACACACACACACACACACACACACACACAAAACACACACACACATAATAGCTTTTTTGGATTCAGCGGATCTCAAAACGTATATTTCCGGTGTAATCTCGACATCGAACTTTCGGGTGGAATACAATACCTCCCCTTCTTTCTATACTCAGTAGGGAAAGTAATTTTGACCTCGTGATTTTCTTAATTTTTTTTGTAGTTAACCGTTTCTCAGGTATTCCTTTTCACTGGTTAGAACTTTCCAATGCTTACATTTTTGTATAATACGTGTGGGTTGTTTTCTATTTTATCTCTTGATCATGCAAAAAGAACGGAATATGCCAGGTGGCCCACTTCATCCGGCATTGCGAAAAGTAGATAACCCTTCTCGCACTAAAAGAGTTGCTGCACGCACGGGGGTTAATCCAGTCAGAGAGAGAGAGAGAGAGAGAGAGACTGATTGGCGTGAGTGAACGTTGTTCTGCTTGTAACAGAAGACGAGAGGGAGAGGAATTCCCCAGGCTACAACTATAGTATATAACACGTGGTAATAGGCAACAAAAGTTAGCATATGGCTAACCTCTACCCTGTGGCGCAGTTGGTAGAGCACCTGCCTGCTGTGCTAGGGTTCGATTCCCGGCAGGGGGGTACGAATTTTTCTCCAGCCAGGATTATTCCTCATCCTTCCCTGAGTCTGGAAATATGAATGAAAGTTTGAAAGTGTGAATGTGTGTGAAGTCAAAGAATAAATCCCCCAAAGATAGAAAAACCCAATGTAAACGTGTAACACCATTTGTCAATAGGTAAGGCCACCGATATGACCTCTGCAGTTAAAGGCGGGATATAAATGGGACAATTAAAAAAAAAAGTTACTATATCTTCTACTTTACTTAGGGGACTTGATTTTCAAGGGAACAAACTCATTCCTGTATAATTTCTGCTATTGTCTAACATTAGGTACTGAATATAAATCGCAGAACAAAATCACGCAACCATAAGTGCACTTATTTGTTTTTTATTAATCTTATTTTGTATTTTGCCATTATTTTAGTTACTGTTATTATTACTATTGTTATTAGCATATTGTCATTACTATTTTAATCCCATATTATTATTATTATTATTATTATTATTATTATTATTATTATTATTATTATTATTATTATTATTATTATTATTATTATTATTATTATTATTATTATTATTATTATTATTATTATTTATTATTATTATTATTATTATTATTATTATTATTATTATTATTATTATTATTATTATTATTATTATTATTATTATTATTATTATTATTATTATTATTATTATTATTATTATTATTATTATTATTATTATTATTATTATTATTATTATTATTATTATTATTATTATTATTATTATTATTATTATTATTATTATCATGATCATCATCATTATTATTATTATTATTATTATTATCATGATCATCATCATTATTATTATTATTATTATTATTATTATTATTATTATTATTATTATTATTATTATTATTGGTTAAATAAGTAAGACTTAACATTTCACGTCGGATAGAAAGTGGTGGTTTATCTGCTGCAATTTTTAGACTCTCTGTAGGGACCCGCATGTGGTATTCGTGGTTAACGAAGCGGCGTCAGGGCGGGTTTTCTCCGGGTACTCCGGTTTCCCCCGCCATCTCATTCCACCGGTGCTCCATCTTCATGTATCATCAGTGTCAAGGCCTGCGGTGCCGTAGTAGTAAAAGCGGGCGTTAAACACTACAACAACAACAACTCTCTGTAGGACTAGTATGGAATCCCCCAAGTGCAATTCTTAGAGCTGTGGTTTGAACAGTGTCCAGCATTTTAAGACTTGATAGTTTAGTTGAGTTATAAACAACAGAACCGTAATCCAACTTGGAGAGGATGGTCATTCTGTAAGTGCGAAGCAGAAAACTGAGATCGGCTCCCCACCCTTTGGCAGATAAGACTTTTAAAAGATTAAGCCCCCGAACACAATCAGCTTTAAGAAGTTTAAGATGGTGTATCCAAATCAACTTACGATCAAAGTGCATGCCCAGTATACGGACGGTATTTACCACTGGGAGTTGGCAGTTGGTAATGTGTAGTATAGGGTTTGGGCTAGGAGTTTTCAATCTGGAGAAAAGAATAGCTTGACTTCTTTGGGAAGAAAAACTAAGGCCAGTGTTTTGGCTCCGAATTTTAAAATTGTTGAGTGGTGATTGTAGTAGCTCTTGTGTAGTAGTAATATTCTTTCCTTTACAATATATGGTCAGGTCATCAGCAAACAGTACAGCTTTTACTGGAGGTTGAAGACATGAAAATACTGAGTTAATGGCCACTAAAAAAGTGTTACACTCAATACCGAGCCCTGCGGTATACCATTGTCAAGGACAACACTTTGTGACAAGGCACCATTGGTTCTCACACACATCCTTCGATCTTGAAGGAAGTTAACAATAAATGCAAGCATATTTCCTTTGACGTTGGCCTTAAGGAGTTCTAGAATGATGTGAGGACGTTTCACCATATCATAGGCTTTAGCAATGTCGAGTCCTAATTTTGGTGCAGTTGCTTATATACCACGCCAAGATAATGCTCACCCCAATGGGTTCCCTATTCTACCCTTCTCCCAAAGAATTGTTACATAACTTGAAGAGTTTAATCTGACTATTGCTTCTTTCATTTCCCCTACCTTCAACTTAAATGATATACCATGGAGAATAAAATCACCTGTCATCAACACCACTTTGACAAAATATGTGAAGGCTCATACCCAAAAATCCTGTTTTACCATGCTGCTCAAAGATTTGTGTGTCACGTATGCCAATTTTGAGCCAATTTATACCGGTGGTTCCCGGTGTGACAACAATAATGGCTGTGCGGTGGTTGCTCCTAATGGACGGTGGACCATGATATATAGTCTACCAGACACTCTCACCATTTTCTCTAGTGAACTGTTTGCTATACGTTTCACCATGGATTATACGAGTACATCAAAGAATGGAGACTTCAGATCATTCATTATATACACAGATTCCCTTAGTGCATTAATGGTTATACAACAACGATCTCCTTGCCACACCTTGGTAAGGGAGATACGTGAATTATACAGTGAGCTTATTTTATCAGGTAAACAACTGATCTTGACATGGATACCATCTCACTGTAACATACCAGGAAATGATCTTGCTGACACTGCCGCAAAAGACGCTACCAAGCATCCTCCAAACTTACCAGATCTTAAGCTACCACATGAAGACTATTTACCGCATCTTAAAAGAACTATCCTACACCGATGAAAGACAGATTGGACAACTACATCCAACAGCAAACTGCATATCTGTCCAATACCTAACCTGTCCACAACAATTAGAACACTAACCCGGCGAGACCAGGTGCTAATAACCCGATTATGCATTGGCCACACTGCGCTTACTCATTCCTACATTCTGTCCCATGAACTTCCTCCTAAATGTACTCTGTGTGATTCTACTCTTACCGTTCAGCATCTGCTCACTGTTTGCCCAAGATACACTCACCAGCGACTTCAGTATGGAGTTCCTGAGAACCTTCAGCTAGCTTTGGCTGATCAACAATATCACAAGAAAATCATCAAGTTCATTAAGGCATGCAAAGTTAATGTTTAAATTCAATGTAAACTTCATGATTTGTTTCCTCCTTTTTTTCTCAAAGTTTAGTCGCCATATGACTTTTATGTTGAAGCGACTTCAAATATTAAATAAATTTTAAAAAAAATTATTATTATTATTATTATTATTATTATTATTATTATTATTATTATTATTATTATTATTATTATTATTATTATTATTATTATTATTATTATTATTATTATTATTATTATTATTATTATTATTATTATTATTATTATTATTATTATTATTATTACTATTAATATTACGATTATTATTATTATTATTATTATTATTATTATTATTATTATTACTACTACTACTACTACTACTATTACTATTATCATTATCAACATCATCATCACTATTATGTTTCTTACTATTATCACTATAATAATTATTACGTTTCTTATTAGTTTATGGCAATTATTTTATTAGTGTGTTTATTAGCGTTATTACATGTAGCATTACTATTGCTATTATGTTTGTAATAATAATTATTATTATCATCTCCATTATTTTTTTATTACTGCTGTTATTAGCTATTTTTATAGCTATTACAATTATCATCAGAATCACCATTATTGGTATCATAATTGTTAGTTTTATTTTAATTAGTTTTAGTATTATCATGTTCATTATTACGTTAATATTAAACATTAGTTATTGTTATGGTTTATTATTATGCTATTATTTTCATCCATATTATTATCATCAAAAGCAACTGTTATGGTGATTTCATTCATAGCAGAGCTGTTCAAAATGATGCCTTGTTGATCGATACATGTTTTAACCGTCTCTTTGTGTCTCTATGGACGTTTCTGAGAACTGCGGCTGTGACAGATGCATTGGGGTTAGATCAGATGTTGCTGTACAAGGTACTGGGCCACCTAGGTACATCCAGTGTCCAGGGTACAACTAATTGGAATCGTCCTTTACACGCACAGAATAATCAGAGGTGCACCATCTCGTTTGAACCAGTGCACAGTGCTGTGCTGCCATATTACAGGGAACCCATCAAGAAAACCCTGAAGCTAACCTTATGGCAATTCCAGATACCGTGGTAGTCTAAGTCTGGTTGGGAGAAAGACTAAACCACCATCACCACTACTATCACCACCACTACCACCACCACCACCACTTCCACCACCACCACCATCACCTCCACCACCACCACCATCACCACCACTACCAATACCGCTACCACCACCACCACCACCATCACCACCACCACCTCCAACACCAACACCACTACCACCACCACCTCCACCATCACCACCACCAACATCATCACCACCACCACCACCAACTCCACCATCACCACTACTACCACTACCACTACCACCACCACCATTACCAGTACCACAACCATTACCACCACCACTATCACCACCACCACCTCCACCACCACCACCACCATCACCTCCACCACTACGACCACCACCACTACCAGTACCACCACTACCACCACTACCAGTACCACCACCACCATCACCACCACCAGCACAACTACCACCACCACCATCACTACAACTACCACCACCACAACCACCACCACCATCACTACAACCACCACCAACACAACCACTACAACTACCACCACCACTACAACCACTACACCTACCACCACAACCACCACCAGCACCAGCACAACCACCACCACCGTCACCACCAACACCACAACCATCACTACCACCACTACCACTACCACCACCACAACCCCTACCACCACCACTACCACCACCACACTACCACGACCACTACCACCACCACCATCACCACCACCAGATGAGACGATCGCTGCTCTGAGTCGCTTAATGCCCAATGTCGGTGGTCCCAAACCAGGTACCAGAAAACTTCCAACCCTTAGCGGTCGTATGCGCTGGTAAAAGTTTTCGCCAGCTGGTCGTAAGGGATTTCCACATTTTTGTGCAAGCTATTTCTAAGGGAAAGGCTCGTGCAATAAGGGCCTAAGTTCTGCCGACCCTCCGTCCCCGACACAGGCAGGTAGAAAGGAGTGTTCTGTGCGATAAATAATTCTCGTGCAGTTTTAAACGCATGCATAAACATAAAAGCAAGCAGAAATAAATTGTACTCACATGTCTATGATGCAAATGATGTGAGGTGCTATCCTTTGAAGAGACGAAAAATGTATGTCACTGCACTGTAATGTTTAGCTCATTTATGTGTTCAGATCTGCGTCTATATAAATAGCGTCTTTATAATATACGTACAGAAACACAAAATAAGAATTCTTTGAAGAACCACGAAGTTTTTATATGTCACAGCACTGTAATGTTCACTCATTTCTGCTAATCCATATTTACACCTAAATGAATTGTACGTTTATGAATATACACAAACAAACACAAAATAAGAGAAATAATTATTTACAACAAACGGTAATAAAGGAAGGAGCCTATTTTCGTTTATAATGCTGTAAGGTATGGTATGGTTCAAAACATTCGCCGGGACTCAAAGCAGGATGGTTGGAACATGTTTTACAATAATAATATGATTCCTTCCTTGCTCCTTTTATTTTTCTGTTGCTGCAGACAAGGCAGTCTTTATGTTTTTTATTTTCGAAGTGGTACATAAAGTGATTACTTTGGTTTAGCCGTTCTTCTGTTTCTGATGTACCGGGATGGCACCTCTTCCTTGGGTTTCTTACATTTCCAACCAAACTCTGAACAAGGGATCGGCGAAACTGAAGGTGACTCATTGGTTTCTTGGCAGATTGGACACTTTGCTTGCGACACGAGTAAATAATATACGAATTTACGATGCTTACTTCAAGACACCAAAAAAATAATTTTCTCCACCACTTGAATGATTTACGTAATAATTGGTACGTAGCACAGTAGTGGTCATTTCTGTCAACCCCGCCCATATTCTTTGTGTAATTTAGCACACAAAGTGGTTTCATTATTTCCTTTTCTACCCCTCCTTTCTGAATTGTACCAATCCTTCTCACCGAAGTGTCATGATAAGTAGATATCATAATGACAGGTCTCTTATCTTTCCATCCTAAGATGAGAACATTGTCTTTTCTGAAACCAGTCACGTCACCACTCTTCAGTTTCTTGAAGGCTCCTTGCCTTACAGATCTTGGGTTCCCAGCTCTACCAGCAATTATTGTGCCCGTTGCATGACACTGGCGCTGGTCCAGTTCCTGCGCCAGATCTACGCTGCTGTAGTAGCGATCTGTGAAGAGATGGTACCCTTTGATGCCATTTGTGCATTTCTCCAGACGCGACATTAGGGACAGCACAATTCTGGTCGTAAAACTCTTGTCTTCAAAGGGTAATTTGCACACATCAGGTGTAATTTTACCGTAATATGGTATAATGCTATGAACATAGTAAGTTGCACTGTCAGCCAAAACAAACAAACGAAGTCCCCACTTTGTAGGCTTCTTGGGGTTATACGTTTTAAAAAGTATATGTCCTTTGAATCCAACAGTAGATTCATCTATTGAAATGTTTTGACCGGGTACGAAATGCTGCTGGAATTTCTTCTCAACGTACTCAATAATGCCATGAATTTTTCTCGTATGCCGTAGTGCTGCATTGCTTTCATTTAAGGTATCATTCCCCGCATGAAGCATCCAAAATATCTGCAAGAAGCGATCCCTGGGCATTACATCACGAAAAAATTTTATTTCAGTTTTCCAGTCTGACGTAAAGTAATCCTTCAGTTCAGGGATTGGCAGCAAACCCATATTAATTATTATTCCCAAAAAGGCTTTCATTTCGTCCAGGTTAACGTCAGTCCATTTCAACCAAATAGACCGAGGACTCAGTTCTAATTTAGAAATCTTCTCTCCTGCATATCGATTCGTTTCAGCAACTATTTCACTAAGGAGCTCATCACCAAACAGCAAACAAAAATAGTCATATGGAATGGCATCATTACACAAATTTACTTTAGGCCCAGAATTCTTACTAAAGCTATATTCCACAGGTTTTATGTCATTCGCGCCTACCACACACCACCCATCTTCACCGGCCTGACTATTACTAACAGGCGTGAAAGTTGCACTTAGGTCGTTATTGTCCTCACAATCACTCGATGCGCTGCTTGAAGCACAGCTTACATTTTCATCATCTTCTGCAAAATCCAAATCGTCATCACTGTCATTATCAAGCACTTCTTGTAGTAGATGCATCAAAGCTTCGTCATCTTCAGGATTTATTGCTCTATAAACACGTTTAACACGGACAGGCGTATCACTAGATGAAGCCATGGTGCAGCCGAAAAAAGCAGTTTTCTTTTCACACTAGAAACGCATCAATTGGCATTTCCTCACCAGATGGCACAAGAGGATAGACGTACTGATTTATGCTACTAGTTGGTGCTGCCCTCTAACCCAAATATTTACAGTCAACTGAAAAAACAATGTAGAAGCCCAAGATCACGTTGTCGTTAAAATGCCGACATGCGACCGGAGCAGCTTGGCTGGCCGTGTCGGCATAGTGTCGGCATCCGACCGGTAAGGGTAATGCCCAATGTCGGTGGTCCCAAACCAGGTACCAGAAAACTCCTTGGAAGCGTGGTAAATTCCATCCTCCTTTATGGTGCGCCTGCTTGGAAGGAATATATATATATATATATATATATATATATATATATATATATATATATATATATATAATAAAGCAATATACAGAACTTGGCTAGAGCGGGTACAACGGAAGGTTGCACTACGTATATGTAGTGCCTACAGAACAACCTCAACGAAGGCTCTACAGGTTATTGCTGGGATCATTCCCATACACCTAAACGCACTTATGATGCGGGAGCTAATTCTAGGGGACACACGATCTTGGTCCGAGAACAGACCCTTCGACAGTGGCAGATGGAGTGGACACAGGCAGTGACAAAAGCTCAATGGACTAAGCTGCTGATTCCTGAGCTAGTCCCCTGGATATCTCGGAGACACGGGGATGTCGGATATTATCTGACCCAATTTTTGACTGGTCATGGCCGTTTCAAATCATACCTGCACCGCATGGGGCTGGTCGATAGAGACATATGCTCATACTGCACTGAAATTGACACTCCGGAGCATACGATCCTACACTGCTCCAATTGGACCGCTATTCGCCACAGGTTATACGCCCAACTAGGCCAGACGGTCACATTGAACAACATCTTACCTCTAATGCTAGAGTCCCAGGAAAATTGGCGTAGAATTGATCAAAGGATTACTTCCATCCTCCGAGCGAAGGAGCAAGATGCACTCATCAACCAACCTTGACGTGGCCTGCGCTGCAGAACATGCGATGGCTACACTGGTACATCAGTTTGCTGACCATCTCTTCCCGAAGTAATACCGTTTGGTGGTTCCAGGAAGAACCTCTCATGGCCTATCGACTGTGTCCCTTTCTTTGTATTAGCCTGAATGTGAATAACTGTAACACAATTTTCAGTAAATAAATAAAAAAAACTACCACCACCACTAACACCGCCACCACCACTACCACTACCACCACCACTACCACTACCACCACCACTACCACTACCACTACCACTACCACTGCCACTACCACCACCACTACCACCACCACTACCACCACCACTACCACCACCACTACCACAACTACCACCACCATCACTACAACTACCACCACCACAACCACCACCAACACCACCACCACAACCACCATCAACACAACCACCACCACCATCAGCACAACCACCACTAGAACTACCACTACAACCACCACCACAACCACCACCACCATCACCACCAACACCAACACCACCACTACAACTACCACCACCATTACCACCACTGCCACCATCACCACCACCACCACCAGCATCACTACCTCTACCATTACCACTACTACCACGCGAACGGCATCAAATATATTATATGCATGGTTAATCTGTATAATTTTTTTTTGGATTCAGTGGTCCTCAAAACATATATTTCCGGTGAAATCTCGACATCTAATTTTTGAGTGGAATACAATACTTCCCCTACTTACCAGTAGAGAAAGTAAAGAATGAAAAGCAGTGCAAATAGTTATCTCCGATAACACGAAAATATCTCAGAGAACGTTATTTGAAAGAAACTGTGTTTTAATGTCTATTACATTATTTGTGTAATTGCTTGTTTTTTCTGTGTCTTAGAGTTTACTGGTTATACAAAATACCTTCTGAAATGAAGATACTTAAAACACCGCTTCCATAAACTTTCAAAATTCAGAAATTCCAAAATCCCGTAACTTAAATGTTAATTTGTGAAATGGAATTTTAGTTGAAATCCTTTTAAAATTGCAGTGTGTAAATATTAATTTACTACACATTCGCTACTCTGGTCTCAAAGACTCCGCACATAAACACACAAGAAGCTCTTTCTATAAAAGGTTTCTCTTTTTTTACCTATTCAGGAACCCTCATAGTAATCCGAAGCATCACATACAATATTTCCTCACGTCCAGTAAATGCAGGTGATACCTTACAATATTAGTTATGTTAGCAATCCTGTGGTATATTCCCTAGTTGAGATGCATGTTCTACCAATATGTATTATATATACGTGTCGCATAACTCACACAAATAACAAGGAATATCTCTGAAATGGTTCACTGAAAAAAGTTTTTTTTTTTGTACATAAATTGTGTGTTTTATCAAACTATCATTTTTTGTATAGTAATATGTGGTCTATCTCTATGCAAACGTCATCACGAGTAAACAGGCCTACGTGAGCTATAATAGATAATTCAAAACATACATTAAATTTGTCCTAAAGAATATCTTAAACATGTGACATTTTAAGCAAAAGCATAAGCGCCATTTTCGGGAAATTCAGAGCTTTCGAAAAATGTTCCATCTAAAGGGTAGTTTTAGGAAGAGACTTTTCTTCAAACTTTGTGTCGTCTTCTTGATGTATTTTAAACTGAAATATCAATTTTGGTCTCTAACAGACTTTGTGTATTTGTGTAATGCCGTTCCCACACACACACACGCACACACACACGCACACGCAGAATGACATTTTTGGATTCAGGGGACCTCAAAACGTACATTTCCGGTGTGATCTCGACATCGAACTTTCAGGTGGAATACAATAAGGGGAGTTGTTACTATACTTAGTAGGAAAAGTAATTTAGACCTCGTGATTTTCTTAAACTTTCTGCAGTTAACCGTTTCTCAGGTATTCACTGGTTAGAACTTCCCAATGCTTACATTTTTCTATAATAAGTGTGGGTTGTTTCCCATTATATCTCTTAACCATGCAAAAAGAACGGAATATGTAAGGTGCCTCACTTCATCCGGCATTGCGATAACCAGATAACCGTTCGTGCACTAAAAGAGTTGCAGCACGCACCGGGGTAAATAAAGTCAGAGAGACGGCATTGGCGTGAGTGAACGTTGTTCTGCTTGTAAGAGATCGCTCACTCACCTTCTCACTCACTCACACTCACTCACCTTCTCACTCCCTCACTCACTCACTCACCCACTCACACACCCACTCACACACTCACTCACACTTACTCACACACTCACTCACCCGCCTTCTCACTCACTCCCCTTCTCACGCACTCAATCACTAACTCACACTCACTAACCCGCTCACTGACACACTCACATACTCATTCACTCACACACTCTCTCACACACTCACTCACACACTCACTCACTTACACACACTCAATTACACACTCACTCACTCACACACTCACTCACTTACTCACTCACTCGCTTACTCACACACTCACTCATACACTTACTCACTCACGCACTCACTCACGCACACTCACTCACTCACAACTCACTCACTCACACACACACTCACTAACAACTCACTCACTCACACTCTCACTCACTCACACACTCACTCACACATTCACTCCACACTCTCTCACACACTCACTCACACACTCACTCACTCACTTACACACACACTCACTCACATACTCGCTCACTCACACACCCACTCATATACTTACTCACTCACAACTCACTCACACACACACTCACTCACAACTCACTCACTCACACACTCACTCACACACTCACTCACACACAAACTCCACACTCTCTCACACACTCACTCACACACTCACTCACTCACTTACACACACTCACTTACACACATTCACTTACACACTCACTGACTCACTCACACACACACTCTCTCACTCACACACTCGCTCACTCACACACTCACTCACTTACTCACTCACTTGCTCACTCACACACTCACTCATACACTTACTCACTCACGCACTCACACACTCACTGACAACTCACTTACATACTCACTCGCTCACTCACTCACACGCTCACTCACTCACACTCACTCACACACTCACTCACTCACTCACTCACACACTCACTCACACACTCACTCACACACTCACTCGCTCGCTCACTCACATACACACTCACTCACACGCTCACTCACTCACACACTCACTCACTCGCACTCACCAACTCACTAACACACTCTCTCACTCACACACTCACTCACATACTCACACACTCACTCACACACTCACTCGTTCACTCACACACTCACCCACTCACCTTCTCACTCACTCACACACTCACATACTCACATACTCACTCACACTCTCAATCACACACTCACATACTTACTCACACACTCACTCACACACTCACTTGCTCACACACTCACTCACTCACTCACACACTCACTCACTCACTCACACACTCACTCACTCACACACTCACTCACTCACTCACTCACACACTCACTCACTCACTCATACACTCACCCACACACTCACTCACACGCTCACTCACTCACACTCACTCACACACTCATACTCACTCACACTCAGTCACACACACTAACACGCTCACACACTCACTCACACACTCACTCACAAACCTACTCACTCACACACTCACTCACACACTCACTTACTCACACACTCACTCATACACTCACTCACAAACCTACTCACTCACACACTCACTCACACACTCACCCACACACTCACTCACTCACTCACTCACACACTCACTCATACACTCACTCACTCACACACATTTTACAGTAGCTCACAATTGTGATTCACAGTAGCGTATTGGTTAGAGCACCGCCTGGTAAGCGGAGGATCTGTGGTTCAAATCCCCGCTGTTTTATTGCATTTTTTAAATCCAATTCTACCTCTCATTTAGCTCTGTTTAATCAAACTTCGTTTTGGCGTTATGCTGTTGAGAGTTTTGTGTTGAACACAATTCTTTCTGTGCTTGTTTAAGTACGTAACAGGCGCAATAAAAGAGCCAATATTCCATGAATATTCCTTTCCTATTGTGGTTCTTATCAATATCCTGTTAAACGCAACAGCAATGTGAAATATCAAGAAGAACAGCTTTCTGATAAATCAGAGTGATTTCAAATATACACAAGTAATATGTTTAGTTGTATTAGCAATCTTCTGTTGACAAAGTAACATTTTCTCATTATTTTGTATTATATATGTCAAGAGAGATTAGTGTCAGTAATGTAAGTTCCGATAAAATTGGCAGTTTAATAATACCGTATGAAATGTGTCCATTTCCAAGAAATAAACTAAAAACAACGTATTCCTTTTTGATTAAAGGAAAATTCAGATAGGTAAATAACAAGCATCTCTGAAATGGTTCATTCCAGAGACAATTATAATAGATGTCCATAAAATAGTTTACTTAGTTGTAACTTCAGCCATATTCGAGATATATATATTGTCATTACTTAAGGTTACCAAATTGGCTACAACTGGCGGCACCTTGTTCCAAATGTCACCAACAGTAGACAATTCTAGGGCCTCTTCTACGTAGTGCTTCCCTACCTACTTATCTACCTACCCACCCACCTACCCACCCACCGACCCACCTACCCACCTACCCACCCACCCACCTACCCACCCACCTACACACCTACCCACCTACCCACCCACCTACCCACCCACCCACCTACCCACCCACCTACACACCCACCCACCTACCCACCCACCTACACATCAACCCACCTACCCACCCAACTACCCACCTACCCACACACCTACCCACCCACCTACACACCTACCCACCTACCCACCCACCTACCCACCCACACAACTACCCACCTACACACCTAACCACCCACCCAACTACCCACCTACACACCTAACCACCTACACACCTACCCACCCACCCACCTACCCACCCACCTACCCACCTACACACCTACTCACCTACACACCTAGCCACCTACCCACCCACCCACCCACCTACCCACCTACACACCTACCCATTTACCCACCCACTTACCCACCCACCCACCTACCCACCTACACACCTACACCTACCCACCTACCCGCCTACCCACCTACACACCTACCCACCTACACACCTACCCACCTACCCACCTACACACTTACCCACCTACCCACCTACTCACCCACCTCCCTACACACCCACTTACACACCTACACACATACCCACCTACCCACCTACCCACCCACCTATCCACCTATACACTTACCCACCTACCTACACACCTACACACCTACCCACCTACACACCTACCCACCTACACACCTACCCACCTACCCACATACACACTTACCCACCTACCCACCTACCCAACTACTCACCCACCTCCCTACCTACCCACTTACACACCTATACACATACCCACCTACACACCTACACACATACCCACCTACCATTTTAGAAAAACAAAACTGGAATGTAGAAATTGGGTGGGTCAAAGCACACATAGGGATACAAGGCAATGAAATTGCAGACCGACTAGCAAAGAGAGCAATTACAAACGAAGAGGAATGCAGCTATAATAGACTTCCAAAGAGTTTTGTTAGAAGAACGCTAGGACAAGAAAGTCTAAAACATTGGGAAAGTCAATGGCAAGAAACAACTAAAGGTCAGGAAACAAAGCAATACTTTCCTACTGTAGCAGACAGACTGAAGTTAAGGATAAATCTAACGGCAAACCTTACAACACTACTGACAGGACACGGAAGACTTAAAGCATACTACTATAGGTTCCACATCATAGACGACCCAAGTTGTTCATGTAATGGAGGAGAGCAAACAACAGACCATATAATTTATGACTGCAAAAATCTCGAAGAAAAAAGAAGAGCATTCAGAAGGAAAATAATTCAAAGAAGAGGAAAATGGCCACCAACTAAAGTCGAAATTGCTAAAAGTTATTTTAAAGAATATATTCAGTATGCCAATGCAATTGATCTGACAAAAAATAATTGAACTATATAAATCTATGTAATTATTAATGTTAAATTAAGATGTATTTATCAGTTTACTTTGTAAGCAAACCCAACATGTAGTATTACATATTGTAATGGAACATGTAGAACAATAAAGAATCTTTAAAAAAAAATACCCACCTACCCACCTACCCACCCACCTATCCACCTATACACTTACCCACCTACCTACACACCTACCCACCTACACACCCACCCACCTACCCACCTACACAGCTACACACCTACCCACCTACCCACCTACACAGCTACACACCTACCCACCTACCAACCTACCCACCCACCTACACAGCTACGCACCCACCCACCTACCAACCTACACAGCTACACACCTACCAACCTACCCACCCCCCTACACACATACACACCTACACACCCACCCACCTACCCACCTACACACCCACCCGCCTACTCACCTACCCACTCACCTACCCAACTACACACCTACCCACCCACCTACCTACCTACACAACTACCCACCCAACTACCCACCTACCCACCTACCCACCCACCTACTCACCTACCCACCTACCCACCCACCTACTCACCTACCCACCCACCTACCCACCCACCTACCTACCCACTTACGCACCCACCTACACACCTACCCACCTACCCACCCACCTACTAACCCACCTACACACCTACCCACCTACCTACCCACCTACCCACCCACCTACACACCTAAAAACCTACCCACCTACACACCTACCCACCCACCTACTCACCTACCCACCTACCTACCCACCTACCCACCTACCCACCTACCCACATACCCACCGACCTACACACCTACACACCTACCCACCTACCCACTTACCCACCCACCTACCCACCCACACACCTACACACCCACCTACCCACCTACCCACCTCCACACCTACCCACCTACCCACTTACCCACCCACCTACCCACCCACACACCTACACACCTACCCACCTACCTACCCACCCACACACCTACACACCCACCTACCCACCTACCCACCTCCACACCTACCCACCTACCCACCCACCTACCCACCTACACACCTACACACCTACACACCCACCTACCCACCTCCACACCTACCCACCTACCCACTTACCCACCCACCTACTCACCTACCCACCTACCCACCCACCTACCCACCTACCCACCTACCCACCTACCCACCTACCCACCTACCCACCTACCCACATACCCACCAACACACCCACCCACCTACCCACCCACCTACACACCTACCCACCCACCTACTCACCTACCCCCCTACCCACCCACCTACCCACGTACCCACCTACCCACATACCCACCTACCCACCCACCTACACACCTACACACCTACCCACCCACCTACCCACCTCCACACCTACCCACCTACCCACCCACCTACCCACCTACACACCTACACACCCACCTACCCACCTACCCACCTACCTACACACCTACCCACCCACCTACACAACTACCCACCTACACACCTACCCACCTCCACACCTACACACCTACCCACCTACCCACCTACCTACCCACCCACACACCTACACACCCACCTACCCACCTACCCACCTCCACACCTACCCACCTACCCACTTACCCACCCGCCTACCCAACCACACACCTACACACCTACCCACCTACCTACCCACCCACACACCTACACACCCACCTACCCACCTACCCACCTCCACACCTACCCACCTACCCACCCACATACCCACCTACACACCTACACACCCACCTACCCACCTACCCACCTCCACACCTACCCACCTACCCACTTACCCACCCAACTACTCACCTACCCACCTACCCACCCACCTACCCACTCACCTACCCACCTACCCACCTACCCACATACCCACCAACACACCCACCCACCTACCCACCCACCTACACACCTATACACCTACCCACCTACACAGCCACTCACCTACGCACCCACCTACACACCTACCCACCTACCCACCCACCTACCCACCCACCTACACACCTACCCACCTACCTACCCACCCACACACCTACACACCCACCTACACACCTACACACCTACCCACCCACCTACCCACCGACCTACACACATACACACCTACACACATACACACCTACACACCTACCCACCTACCCACCTACCCACCCACCTACCCACCCACCTACACACCTACACACGTACCCACCTACCCACCTCCACACCTACACACCTACCCACCTACCCACCTACCTACCCACCCACACACCTACACACCCACCTACCCACCTACCCACCTCCACACCTACCCACCTACCCACTTACCCACCCACCTACCCACCCACACACCTACACACCTACCCGCCTACCTACCCACCCACACACCTACACACCCACCTACCCACCTACCCACCTCCACACCTACCCACCTACCCACCTACCCACCCACCTACCCACCAACACACCTACACACCCACCTACCCACCTCCACACCTACCCACCTACCCACTTACCCACCCACCTACTCACCTACCCACCTACCCACCCACCTACCCACCTACCTACCTACCCACCTACCCACCTACCCACCTACCCACATACCCACCAACACACCCACCCACCTACCCACCCACCTACACACCTATACACCTACCCACCTACCCACCTACACACCCACCCACCTACAAACCTACCCACCTACCCACCCACCTACCCACCCACCTACACACCTACCCACCTACCCACCTACACACCTACCCACCCACCTACTCACCTACCCCCCTACCCACCCACCTACCCACGTACCCACCTACCCACATACCCACCTACCCACCCACCTACACACCTACACACCCACCCACCCACCTACCCACCTCCACACCTACCCACCTACCCACCCACCTACCCACCTACACACCTACACACCCACCTACCCACCTACCCACCTACCTACACACCTACCCACCCACCTACACAACTACCCACCTACACACCTACCCACCTCCACACCTACACACCTACCCACCTACCTACCCACCCACACACCTACACACCCACCTACCCACCTACCCACCTCCACACCTACCCACCGACCCACTTACCCACCCGCCTACCCACCCACACACCTACACACCTACCTACCTACCTACCCACACACACACCTACACACCCACCTACCCACCTACCCACCTCCACACCTACCCAACTACCCACCCACCTACCCACCTACACACCTACACACCCACCTACCCACCTACCCACCTCCACACCTACCCACCTACCCACTTACCCACCCACCTACTCACCTACCCACCTACCCACCCTCCTACCCACCTACCCTCCTACCCACCTACCCACCTACCCACCTACTCACATACCCACCAACACACCCACCCACCTACCCACCCACCTACACACCTATACACCTACCCACCTACCCACCTACACAGCCACCCACCTACGCACCCACCTACACACCTACCCACCTACCCACCCACCTACCCACCCACCTACACACCTACCCACCTACCTACCCACCCACACACCTACACACCCACCTACACACCTACCCACCCACCTACCCACCGACCTACACACATACACACCTACACACCTACCCACTTACCCACCCACCTACCCACCCACCTACACACCTACACACGTACCCACCTACCCACCTCCACACCTACACACCTATCCACCTACCCACCTACCTACCCACCCACACACCTACACCCCCACCTACCCACCTCCACACCTACCCACCTACCCACTTACCCACCCACCTACCCACCCACACACCTACACACCTACCCACCTACCTACCCACCCACACACCTACACACACACCTACCCACCTACCCACCTCCACACCTACCCACCTACCCACCTACCCACCCACCTACCCACCTACACACCTACACACCCACCTACCCACCTCCACACCTACCCACCTACCCACTTACCCACCCACCTACTCACCTACCCACCTACCCACCCACCTACCCACCTACCTACCTACCCACCTACCCACCTACCCACCTATCCACCTACCCACCTACCCACATACCCACCAACACACCCACCCACCTACCCACCCACCTACACACCTATACACCTACCCACCTACCCACCTACACACCCACCCACCTACGCACCCACCTACAAACCTACCCACCTACCCACCCACCTACCCACCCACCTACCCACCCACCTACACACCTACCCACCTACCCACCTACCCACCTACCCACCCACCTACCCACCCACCTACACACCTACCCACCTACCCACCTACACACCTACCCACCCACCTACTCACATACCCCCCTACCCACCCACCCACCCACATACCCACCTACCCACATACCCACCTACCCACCCACCTACACACCTACACACCTACCCACCCACCTACCCACCTCCACACCTACCCACCTACCCACCTACCTACCCACCCACACACCTACACACCCACCTACCCACCTATACACCTCCACACCTACCCACCTACCCACCCACCTACCCACCTACACACCTACACACCCACCTACCCACCTACCCACCTCCACACCTACCCACCTACCCACTTACCCCCCACCTACTCACCTACCCACCTACCCACCCACCTACCCACCTACCCAACTACCCACATACCCACCAACACACCCACCCACCTACCCACCCACCTACACACCTATACACCTACCCACCTACCCACCTACACACCCACCCACCTACGCACCCACCTACACACCTACCCACCTACCAACCCACCTACCCACCCACCTACACACCTACCCACCTACCTACCCACCCACACACCTACACACCCACCTACCCACCTCCACACCTAACCACCTACCCACCCACCTACCCACCTACACACCTACACACCCACCTACCCACATACTCACCTCCACACCTACCCACCTACCCACTTACCCACCCACCTACTCACCTACCCACCTACCCACCCACCTACCCACCTACCCATCTGCCCACCTACCCACATACCCACCAACACACCCACCCACCTACCCACCCACCTGCACACCTATACACCTACCCACCTACCCACCTACACACCCACCCACCTACGCACCCAACTACACACCTACCCACCTACCCACCCACCTACCCTCCCACCTACACACCTTCCCACCTACCCACCTACCCACCCACCTACCCACCCACCTACACACCTACCCACCTACCTACCTACACACCTACCCACCCACCTACTCACCTATCCACCTACCCAGCCACCTACCCACATACCCACCTACCCACCCACCTACACACCTACACACCTACCCACCCACCTACCCACCTACCCACCCACCTACCCACCTACACACCTACACACCCACCTACCCACCTACCCACCCACCTACACACCTACCCACCCACCTACACACCTACCCACCTACCCACCTCCACACCTACACACCTACCCACCTCCACACCTACACACCTACCCACCTACCCACCTACCTACCCACCCACACACCTACACACCCACCTACCCACCTACCCACCTCCACACCTACCCACCTACCCACTTACCCACCCGCCTACCCACCCACACACCTACACACCTACCCACCTACCTACCCAACCACACACCTACACACCCACCTACCCACCTACCCACCTCCACACCTACCCACCTACCCACCCACCTACCCACCTACACACCTACACACCTACCTACCCACCTACCCACCTCCACACCTACCCACCGACCCACTTACCCACCGACCTACCCACCCACCTACACACCTACACACACACCTACCCACCCACCTATACACCTAGACACCCACCTACCCACCTACCCACCTCCACACCTACCCACCTACCCACTTACCCACCCACCTACACACCCATCTACCCACCTACCCACCTCCAAACCTACCCACTTACCCACCCACCTACCCACCCACCTACATACCTACCCACCCACCTATACACCTAGAAACCTACCCACCTACCCACCGACCTACACACTTACACACCTACCCACCTCCACACCTACCCACCTATCCACCCACCTACCCACCCACCTACCCACCCACCTACCCACCCACCTACACACCTACCCACCTACCCACCCACCTACCCACCTACCAACCCACCCACCTACACACCTACACACCTACCCACATACCCACCTACACACCTACCCACCCACCTACTCACCTACCCACCTACCCACCCACCTACCCACCCACCTACCCACCTACCCACCTAACCACATACCCACCTACCCACCCACCTACACACCTACACACTTACCCACCCACCTACCCACCTCCACACCTACCCACCTACCCACCCACCTACCCACCTACACACCTACACACCCACCTACCCACCTACCCACCCACCTACACACCTACCCACCTACCCACCTCCACACCTCCACACCTACCCACCCACCTACCCACCTACCCACCTACCCACATACCCACCTACCCACCCACCTACACACCTACACACCTACCCACCCAACTACCCACCGACCTGCACACCTACACACCTACCCACCTACCCACTTACCCATCCACCTACCCACCCACCTACACACCTACACACCTACCCACCTACCCACCTCCACACCTACCCACCTACCCACCTACCTACCCACCCACACACCTACACACCCACCTACCCACCTACCCACCTCCACACCTAAACACCTACCCACTTACCCACCCACCTACCCACCTACACACCTACCCACCTACCTACCCACCCACACACCTACACATCCACCTACCCACCTACCCATCTCCACACCTACCCACCTACCCACCTACCCACCCACCTACCCACCTACACACCTACACACCCACCTACCCATCTACCCACCTCCACACCTACCCACCTACCCACTTACCCACCCACCTACTCACCTACCCACCTACCCACCCACCTACCCACCTACCCACATACCCACCAACACACCCACCCACCTACCCACCCACCTACACACCAATACACCTACCCACCTACCCACCTACACACCCACCCACCCTCGCACCCACCTACACACCTACCCACCTACCCACCTACCCACCCACCTACACACCTACCCATATACCCACCCACCTACCCACCCACCAACACACCTACCCACCTACACACCTACCCACCCACCTACTCACCTACCCACCCACCTACGCACCTACCCACCTACCCACATACCCACCTACCCAACCACCTACACACCTACCCACCCACCTACCCACCTCCACACCTACCCACCCACCTACCCACCTACACACCTACACACCCACCTAACCACCTACCCACCCACCTACACACCTACCCACCCACCTACTCACCTACCCACCTACCCACCCACCTACCCACCTACCCACCTACCTACATACCCACATACCCACCCACCTACACAGCTACACACCTACCCACCCACCTACCCACCGACCTACACACCTACACACCTACCCACCTACCCACTTACCCACCCACCTACCCACCCACCTACACACCTACACACCTACCCACCTACCCACCTCCACACCTACACACCTACCCACCTACCCACCTACCTACCCACCCACACACCTACACACCCACCTACCCACCTACCCACCTCCACACCTACCCACCTACCCACTTACCCACCCACCTACCCACCGACACACCTACACACCTACCCACCTACCTACCCACCCACACACCTACACACCCACCTACCCACCTACCCACCTCCACACCTACCCACCTACCCACCCACCTACCCACCTACACACCTACACACCCACCTACCCACCTACCCACCTCTACACCTACCCACCTACCCACTTACCCACCCACCTACTCTCCTACCCACCTACCCACCCACCTACCCACCGACCCACCTACCCACCTACCCTCCTACCCACATACCCACCAACACACCCACCCACCTACCCACCCACCTACACACCTTTACACCTACCCACCTACCCACCTACACACCCACCCACCTACGCACCCACCTACAAACCTACCCACCTACCCACCCACCTACCCACCCACCTACCCACCTACCCACCTACCCACCCACCTACCCACCCACCTACACACCTACCCACCTACCCATCTACACACCTACCCACCCACCTACTCACCTACCCACCTACCCACCCACCTACCCACGTACCCACCTACCCACATACCCACCTACCTTCCCACCTACACACCTACACACCTACCCACCCACCTACCCACCTCCACACCTATTCTCCTACCCACCCACCTACCCACCTACACACCTACACACCCACCTACCCACCTACCCAGCCACCTACACACCTACCCACCCACCTACACAACTACCCACCTACCCACCTCCACACCTACACACCTTCCCACCTCCACACCTACACACCTACCCACCTACCCACCTACCTACCCACTCACCTACACACCCACCTACCCACCTACCCACCTACACACCTACCCACCTACCCACTTACCCACCCGCCTACCCACCCACACACCTACACACCTACCCACCTACCTACCCACACACCTACACACCCACCTACCCACCTACCCACCTCCACACCTATCCACCTACCCACCCACCTACACACCTACACACCCACCTACCCACCTACCCACCTCCACACCTACCCACCTACCCACTTACCCACCCACCTACTCACCTACCCACCTACCCACCTACCCACCTACCCACATACCCACCAACACCCCCACCCACCTACCCACCCACCTACACACCTATACACCTACCCACCTACCCACCTACACACCCACCCACCTACGCACCCACCTACACACCTACCCACCTACCCACCCACCTACCCACCCACCTACACACCTACCCACCTACCTACCCACCCACACACCTACACACCCACCTACCCACCTCCACACCTACCCACCTACCCACCTACCCACCCACCTACCCACCTACACACCTACACACCCACCTACCCACCTACCCACCTCCACACCTACCCACCTACCCACTTACCCACCCACCTACTCACCTACCCACCTACCCACCCACCTACCCACCTACCCACCTACCCACCTACCCACATACCCACCAACACACCCACCCATCTACCCACCCACCTACACACCGATACACCTACCCACCTACCCACCTACACACCCACCCACCTACGCACCCACCTACACACCTACCCACCTACCCACCCACCTACCCACCCACCTACACACCTTCCCACCTACCCACCTACCCACCCACCTACACACCTACCCACCTACCCACCTACACACCTACCCACCCACCTACTCACCTACCCACCTACCCACCCACCTACCCACATACCCACCTACCCACCCACCTACACACCTACACACCTACCCACCCACCTACCCACCTACACACCTACACACCCACCTACCCACCTACCCACCCACCTACACACCTACCCACCCACCTACACACCTACCCACCTACCCACCTCCACACCTACACACCTACCCACCTCCACACCTACACACCTACCCACCTACCCACCTACCTACCCACCCACACACCTACACACCCACCTACCCACCTACCCACCTCCACACCTACTCACCTACCCACTTACCCACCCGCCTACCCACCCACACACCTACACACCTACCCACCTACCTACCCACCCACACACCTACACACCCACCTACCCACCTACCCACCTCCACACCTACCCACCTACCCACCCACCTACCCACCTACACACCCACCTACCCACCTACCCACCTCCACACCTACCCACCTACCCACTTACCCACCCACCTTCCCACCCACCTACACACCTACACACCCACCTACCCACCCACCTATACACCTAGACACCCACCTACCCACCTACCCACCTCCACACCTACCCACCTACCCACTTACCCACCCACCTACCCACCCACCTACACACCTACCCACCCACCTACCCACCCACCTATACACCTAGACACCTACCCACCTACCCACCGACCTACACACTTACACACCTACCCACCTCCACACCTACCCACCTACCCACCCACCTACCCACCCACCTACCCACCCACCTACCCACCCACCTACACACCTACCCACCTACCCACCCACCTACCCACCCACCTACCCACCCACCTACCCACCCACCTACCCACCCACCTACACAGCTACACACCTACCCACCTACCCACCTACACACCTACCCACCCACCTACTCACCTACCCACCTACCCACCCACCTACCCACCTACCCACACACCCACCTACCCACCCACCTACACACCTACACACCTACCCACCCACCTACTCACCTCCACACCTACCCACCTACCCACCCACCTACCCACCTACACACCTACACACCCACCTACCCACCTACCCACCCACCTACACACCTACCCACCTACCCACCTCCACACCTACACACCTACCCACCTACCCACCTACCTACCCACCCACACACCTACACACCCACCTACCCACCTACCCACCTCCACACCTACCCACCTACCCACTTACTTGATAAACATAATAGTTTGACTTTAAACTCAGTATTGTGTTCAAACTTTGAAACAGGAGGTAGAAAATCTTATATTAAATAAACTAATAAGAAACTAAACCTTAAAAGGTGGAATCATATCGAACTTTTTATGTTTACAAATGCGAGTATTCAGAAATTGTAAATAAATATCTGTAATGTCATGAAAGCTTGCTTTATGCTTCTGAGTTTTGTATTGTAATGGGTTCTATTTGAAAATTGAAATCCGCATGTTAAGCAGCAAACTTTCCTGTTTTTGTGAGTTACAAAAAATACTCTCTGCCTCTCTTCACGGAACATCGTCCCGATGAGGACATACTCGCCAATAAATGAACTGTGTGGGAAGTTCAGCAACAGTGAAGAGGAGGGATGGCTGGTGGAGTGAGGCAGGTACACATTTCAGTGGAGTGGTCCTTTAGAGCCGATTTTGCCTATCCCTGTTGTAAAGTGATCTATGTAAACTGATTACAGGTTATAGAAAATAATACATAGTTTCTTCTGAATGAAGAGGACCACATTGGTTGTTGCCAGATAATTCAAGAGAAACATTTTGTTATCCATTTAAATGTTTTACACGTGAGGCGTTTTAATGAAACTTATTTTACTTTTGAGAAAATCGAAAATTTCAGGTAATTCTAAATGTAAGGTGTAGTTTCGGTGAAACAAATTTTCTACAATATTTTCGTACTGCATGATTTGAGTATGTTGAACTTGAATACCAAGTTTGGCTTTTATAAAGTTTTAGTTTTGATATTGCTACTCACAGACATACACAGCCACATAAGCACCTTTTTACTTTCTCTACTGGTAAGTAGAAGGAAGTATTGTATTCCAGCAAAAATTCGATGTCGAGATTTCATCGGAAATATGTTTTGAGGCCCCCTGAATCCAAAACAAGGCATTTTTAGAAAAAGGTCCTTGTGTGTGTGTGTGTGTGTGTGTGTGTGTGTGTGTGTGTCTGTGTGTCAGTCTGTCACGCTCTGTGTCTGTGTGTCTGTGGACAGCATAACTCAAAAAACGAAAAGTCGGATGTGACACGAAGATTTTAAAGAAAAGGGCCCCACCCTAAACTACCATTTACATGTAAAATTTTTTGAAAATTTGGATTTTCATGAAAATTGCTCTAACGATTTTGATTAAAATGCCATATGTTTGAGATTTTTCTATGAAAAATGAAATGTATATTTTGAATTTTCTGGCTATAGCCTATGTAGTTCTGCTTACTCTGTATGACGATTAAATAAATCCTAAACCGTAAGAGATACACAATTTATGTCTAAACAAATGTTTTTGTAGAGTGAACGATTCCGAAGCTATTCGTTATTATGTGCGTCTGTTTCGGAAAACTAAAATCTTTCGTGAAATGGAACATCGTTGTTCATTTTCTTATATGTTTAGCGTCCAAAGAGAACGAGAGCTCAAAGCTTTAAAAGATTTGACTATCGCTGAAAGCCTACTGTATTCCCATATTCCCCTTGTACCTACTAGGAAATAAGCAATAAGAAATTTCTGTAAATGTTTATCTCAGCTAACACGAAGAAGATAAAGGAATAAGTGTTTGTAAGAATCGTTAGAACAAGAGTAGAGAAAGTCATGTGAGTACAACACATGAGATTTTTTTTTTCTAAGAATGCATTTTGTACAGTGAGGCGTTAAACCCACGATTCGAGTGAAATAACGTTACAAATTGCGGAATGTTTCAAGTGAGCGAGTGCGTGAGTACGTGAGTACGTGAGTGAGTGAGTGAGTGAATGAGTGAGTGCGTGATTGAGTGGGTGAGCGAGTGAGTGGGTGATTGAGTGAATGAGTGAGTGAGTGAAAGAGAGAGAGAGTGAGTTAGTGGGGTGCGTGAGTGAGTACATGAGTGAGAGGGTGAGTACGTGAGCACGTGAGTGAGTTAGTGGGGTGCGTGAGTGAGTACATGAGTGAGAGCGTGAGTACGTGAGCACGTGAGTGAGTGAGTGAGTGCGTGAGTGACTGCGCGAGTCAATGGGTGAGAGCGTGAGTGAGTGAATGAGTGAATGGGAGAGTGCGTGAGTGCGTGTTTAACTGAGTGAGCGAGTGAGTGCGTGAGTGAGTGCCTGAAGGCGTGGGTGAGTGAGTGAGTGCGTGATTGCGTGAGTCGGTGGGTGAGTGAGTGCGTGATTGCGTGAATCAGTGGGTGAGTGAGTGCGTGAGTGAGTGCGTGGATGAGTGAATGAGTGAGTGGGAGAGTGCGTGAGTGGGTGGGTGTGTGAGTGAGTGGGTGGGTGAGTGATTGAGAGCCTAAGTGAGTGAATGCGTGAGTGAGTGGGTGAATGAATGAGCGATCGAGTGAATGATTGAGTCGCCTGCGGTGCCGTAGTAGTAAAAGCGGGCGTTAAACACTACAAACAACTGAATGATTGAGTGCGTGAATGAGGGAGTGAATGAATGAGTGCATCAGTGGGAGAGTGAGCGAGTGAGTGAATGAGTGAGAGGGTGTGTGAGTGAGTAAACGAGTGCGTGAGAGGGTACGTTGGTGCGTGAGTGAGTGCACGAGTGAGTGCGTGAGTGGGTGAATGAGTGAGTGCGTGAATGTTTGAGTGACTGAGGTAATGAGAGAGTGCGTGAGTGAGTGTGGGCGTGAATGGATGAGTGATTGCGTGTGTGCGTGAGTGAGTGGGTGAGTGAGTGAGCCAGGAGTGGGTGAGCGAGTGAGCCCGGAGTGAGTAAACGGGTGCGTGGGTGAGTGAGTGAGTGTGCGCTTGGGTGAATGAGCGAGTAAGTGGGTGAGTGAGCGGGTGCGTAGGTGAGTGAATGCGTGAGTTAGCGAGTGTTGAGTGTGTGAGTGAGTACGTGGGTGAGTGATTGCGTAAGTGAATGAGTGAGTGCGTGAGTGAATGAGTGAGTGCGTGAGTCGGTGGGTGAATGAGTAAGTAAATGCGTGATTGAGTGAGTGCGTGAGTAATTGAGCGAGTGAGTGAGTGCATGATTGAGTGAGTGAATGCGTGATTGAATGAGTGCGTCAGTGATTGAGTGAGTGAATTAGTGAGCACGTGATTGATTGAGTGAATGCGTGATTGAGTGAGTGCGTGAGTGATTGAGCGAGTGAATTCGTAAACCGGTACGTGATTGAATGAACATGTGAGTGGGTGAGTGATTGCGTGTTTGAGTGACTGAGTGAATGCGTGATTGAGTGACTGTGTGAGTGATTGACCGAGTGAGAGCGTCAGTGTTTAAGTGGGTGAGTGAGTGCGTGTGTAAGTGAGCGAATGAGTGAATGTGTGGGTGAGTCAGTCCGTGAGTGGATGCGTGGGTGATTGAGCGAGTGAGCAAGGGAGTGTGTGAGTGAGTGAGTGCGTGTGTGAGTGAGCGAATGAATGAATGTGTGGGTGAGCGAGTGCGTGAGTGAGTGTACGTATGAGTGAGTGAGTGTGTGAGTGAGTGCGTGACTGAGTGGGTTAGTGCGTTAGTGAGTGCTTGCGTGAGTGCGTGAGTGAGTGCGTGGGTGAGTGAGTTGTGCATGAGTGAGGGCGTGTTTGTGTTAGTGAGTGAGTGCATGGGTGAGTGAGCGAGTGTGTAAGTGAATGCGTGGGTGAGTGTGCGAGTGAGGGAGTGAGTGAGTGGGAGAGTAAGTGAGGGAGTGAGTGGGAGAGTAGGTGAGCGAGTGAGTGGATGAGTGAGTGCGTGAATGAGTGAGTGAGTGAGTGGGTGAGTGAGTGGGTGAGTGAGTGGGTGAGTGAGTGGGAGAGTGAGTGAGTGGGTAAGTGAGTTAGTGGGTAAGTGAGTTAGTGGGTAAGTGAGTGGGTGAGTGAGTGAGTGGGAGAGTGGGTGAGCGAGTGAGTGGGTGAGTGAGTGGGTAGTGAGTGGGAGAGTGAGTGAGCGAGTAAATGAATGGGTGAGTGAGTGAGTGGGTGAGTGAGTGGGTAAGTGAGTGGGTGAGTGAGTGGGAGAGTGAGTGAGCGAGTGAGTGAATGGGTGAGTGAGTGGGTGAGTGAGTGGGTAAGTGAGTGGGTGAGTGAGTGGGTAAGTGAGTGCGTGTGTGAGTGAGTGGGTAAGTGGGTGAGTGAGTAGGTAAGTGAGTGGGTGAGTGAGTGAGTGAGTGGGAGAGTGAGTCAGTGGTGTTTAAGGGCCCGTCGACAACTTGTTTAGTAGGGCCTGGAGTCCAAATGTAAAATCACTGAAGCTCAAATGTTAAAGTCTCGCCCATAAAAAGCTAAAACGTGAAAGTTTAAATAGATAAAAACAGGGAAATTCAACTATTAAAACTTGAAACTGAAAAAAAAATTAAAAAGGAAAACTTAAAATTGCTAAAAGTTAAAACAGTTAAAACGAAACAGTAAAAATGGGAGAATCAAGACGTTAAAGAATTAGCACTTTAAAGTATTAGATATTACGTTGTATAAAGTAACAGAAACCTTGTATACCAACTACTTGCTGTTAAGAGACCCTGGGACTACAAAATGACCGTAATATGGTCAAATTGGTAATTGACGATTATTAGGTTTATGTCCCACAGTCATCGGTAGGCAGTGAAATGCTTTAGCTTCTGCATTTTTCTACTATAGCGTAGGCTTTAAATGCCATGTGCACTACATCTATACGCCCTTTTTGTGCCTAAACTTTCGGCAGCATTTGAACAAAGTATGGGCTAAAATTCTGATGGGTTTCACTCACATGACTTTCTCTACTCTTGTACTAACCATTCCTACAATCTCATATTCCTATATATTCTTCGTGTTAGATGAGGTAAACATTTGTACAAATTATCTTATTGCTCATTTCCTTGTAGGTACAAGGGGAATATGGGAATATAGTAGGTTTAGAGTGACAGTCAAATCTTTTAAAAATTCCGTTCTCTTTTCACGTCTAAGATACAAAAAATGAATAACGATCTTCCATTTGACGAAAGTATAAGCATTCCAAAACTCAATCAAGTAACAAGGAATATCTCCGAAATAGTTCAGTAAATAAAAAAGTTCATTTGGACATAACTTGCGTGTAGTAAGATTTGACATTTCTCTTACGGTTTACCAGTTATTCAAAAGTCATCCAGAGTAAACAGGAGCACGTGGGATATAGCAAGAAAATTCAAAATATACATTCATTTGCCATAAAAATATCTTCAACGTATGGCATTCTAGTCAAAATCGTTAATCATTTTCGAGAAAATAAAAATGTTCGAACAATTTTCCATGTAAGGGGCAGTTTAGGTTGGTGGAATTTTCTTTAAAATCTTCCTGACGCATTCCTGAAAGATATTAAACTTTATAAACTTACGTTTTTATTATAGTTTTCGTTTTTGAGTTATGCTGTCCAAACACACACACACACACACACACACACACACACACACACACAGATATACACACGCGCGCGCGTATCTTTTTTTAGAGATGTTTTTTCCAGTTACTGGGGGCCTCAAAACACATATTTCTAGTGATATCTCGCTATTGAATTTTTGGGTGGAATACATTTTTAAACGGTGAATAAAGGATGCATGGAAATACTTACAACCTACATTAAGAGGAACACAAAACAGTTCAAATTAATCACGTGACCTCCAAAATTGACGCAACGTGAAGGAAAAGTTTGGCACTGTCAAACTGTTACGTTACGTCCCGTCGCGTTAAGTCACGTACGTTAAATTCATGGTAATCCCGGCATTACCAAAATAATAGGTACGTTGTTTATACAAAATAACGATTTTTAATAAATCAAACATTTTGATAAGAAGTTCCATGTAACGGACAGCTTGGTACGGGAACATTTCCTTAACAATACTTTGATGAGGAAAAATAATAATAATATCTGGTCTAAATACTTATTATTTCAATCTAGGCATATGTTAAAGTCTAGATATTACATAGACTACGGTTAGCTCTACTACAGGTTGCTATGACGTCAGTATAAGGAGCTAGCTTCCAGACCAGGAGCTTACATAGCTTCGGAACAAGATTGAGACTCAAATCGAGATGTTTTCTGCGTCTGTTAATAAATTACACAAGTGGATATCTCTAATGAATTGAGCTCGAACATGAATCAGACATGTTTTGTGCTTCTGTCAGTAAGTTGTGGCGTTGTCGCTGTCCCTTGACTCGATGAGACGATTGTGTGAGGCAGTACTGTATGCCCAGGACAAGAGGGCAAGTCTTAGGAATGTGTAGCGTAATCATTTTGTGCTTCCCGCACGGTGTTTATGCCTAGTTTCCGAGTATGACAAGGATGCTAGATTCGTTTAAAATACGCAATGTTGTCACATAACTCACCCATGGCTAGAAATATGCACTCTCATACACTCATTTCCTAGTAAACAGGTCCGCTACCGGAGTATATACAGAGTTCAAGCCCCTTCTGTCCTTCATTCCCCTCTTGCCTTCTTGTCGTGGGCATACAGTAGGTAGGTTTTCTGAGCGTGCCCAGACAGGAAGGTTACCTCTCCCCAGCGCTCAACCTGCTGTTTGTTCAGTCTGCGAGTACAAACTGCAGGGACTGACGTACTTATAAAAGTATCCATTCAAGCCCGGGCTCTTTCTCACACGCCAACTTCCCCACATTCACGTATTCCAGAAGAAGGATAGAATACCAACTCGTACCTGGGAGTGAAACTCGATGAGGGAGCACATCCGCGACATGTCGCAACTGCCATGTTGTGGACTGGGATGAACGTGCCCTTCAAGCTGCGGCTGCTTTTGGGTCTCATAATCCCAGTGCTAATGTACGTCTGCGAGGTCTGGGACATGGCCGCATATTCCCATCTCCTGCGTCTGCAGCGTGTACAGAATAGGGCACTTCGGATAATAATCTATTCTGTATACCGCAGATTCCCTCCGAGGCCTCGTCTCTTCTTTATGTGGAGGATGAAATTAGGCGCTGGACTGCAAAGTTTTACGACCTATTACCGCCACATCGGAGCGCCCTGGTTAGGTCTCTTGGGCACTGTAATCCCAGAGAACGCACACTTGTGACATTAGTGTACTTGAATTTCCTGGAAATAGTCTCTCCGGTCCACAATGTCTCACTATATAAAAATGTAGCTCTCTTTTCTTTTTCCTTCACTTCCATGCAGTTCTTGTTATTAGTCTGAATGTTCCAATACTTTTTCTCAAATGAGAAATAATTTGCCTTTTCCTCTGGTCATTTAAATACAACTTAATTTCAAACAATTCACCTAGTGATCAGCTCTTGAAGTATTCCTCTATCCCACAAACGTAGAGTCTACCGCTATTCCCATTGTACAAACTTTATTCTGAATGAGGATATTTTAAATCCATTTTCAAGAAATTTCTGTTAAATATATTAATTTTCTTGAATATAACGTTAAAAATGTCCAGAGCCATTTACAAGAAGTGTCAGAATTTTCTAAACATTCCCTTGTATACGCTAAACAGCAGTGGAAATGTTTTATTACAAAATGAAGGCTTTAAAGTTTTAAAAACTAATATTTTTAACCCGTAGTCTTACAGAGTTGGAACTGGTCTAGAAGTTATTGTCGTCAACCAGAACTTTAACTCTAAGGATCGTTCGACAAAATAGGACCAATGATTCTTTGGGAATGTGACCTTTAAGGTACAAGCAGCTGTCTCAGGTACGGTCTGGTACACATCAACAAGTGCTTTAATTCCCTGCGTCGTTTAGGAAAATAGGACTAACGGTTGTGGACCTAACACAAAAATAAGTTTTTCGGGAATGTGGCGTTTAAGGCACAAGAAAGTGTCTCAGGAATGACACTCAGGTATGGTCTTGTTCACCTCAACAACTGCTTTAATTCCCTGGGTCGTTTAGGAAAATAGGACTAATGGTTCTGGAGCTTACTTATGTTTAATGTTGTCTATTTCTACATTGTGTGTATATGTTAATAATTTATATGTAGATATACATTATTTAACATGAAGTTACACAACTACAATGTTTGCTAACACTGATAATATAACGCAAAGTAATGTCAGTAGAGTAGGAACATTGTTGGTTACTCTTGAGGGGGAGGGGGAACCACCAAAGGCCGCATCTTGTTCTTCAGGATCAACACAGGATGATCCTTGTACTCTAACACCTCCCTCTTCCAACTGTAGAAGTGTTTGGTTTAGGTAACAGTTGCACCTGGGAGGATTATTGTAAATGTGTATAAAATTAAGCTCTGTCATATGTTCAAATGCTCTTGTTTCAATTGTTGTTAAATTGTTATCAATGACATCCAGATGAAGAAGTTTGTCCACTCCTTGAAAGAGACTTACATCAAGATGATGCACCAGTTTGTTGTTATCTAGATAAAGATGGGTAAGATTGCGCTGTCCGGAAAATGCCTTGCTAGATATCTCAACAATTGAATTGTGGGTGAAACGTATAAACCGATTTGATGGAGAACCAGTAAAAAGTCTGTCAGTAATATTAGTGATGTTATTATCGCCGAACCAGAGATGTTCTAATTCCAAACGACAGAAAATCGCTCCATGAAGTTGAGAAATGAGATTGTTATGTAAGTACAAGGTATTTAGTGATTCTAAGTGTTCAAATAGATCTTCTTCCAGCTCTTCTATTTGGTTGTAACACAAGTCAAGTATCTTGACCTTACGTAGTCCACTGAAGCTGTCTTTTGTTATCTTGTGTATTCTGTTTCTCTGGAAATAAAGTGTTTTAAGTTTATGTAGTGAGGCAAATGTGTTTGGTTGAATTTCAGTTAAATCGTTATCGCTTTAGTCCAGAAAGACAAGATGGTGTAAGTTCGTATGTAGATCAGGAGATAAGGTGGAAAGTTTATTACAGTTGAGTCAGAGAGATGTCTAGTTCATAAGAGGGTCAAAGATTCCTGTCGGAAGCTCTCTCATTTCATTGTAAATAGTGCTCAACATTTCCATTTCACGAAAATTTTAAGTTTTCCGAAACTGACACAAATAACAAGCAATATCTCTGAAATGGTTCACTCTACAAAAAATTTATTCAGACATCAACTGTGTGTTTTAGCGAGACCTACATTTTTTGTTCAGTAAGATTTTGTCTATGTCTTACGGTTTACGAGTTATTGAAAAGTCATCCAAAGCAAACAGGACCATATAGGCTATAGCCAGAAAATTCAAAATATACAATTCATTAGTCATACAAATATCTTAAACATATGACACTTTATCAAAATCCTTAGAGCAATTTTCAAGAAAATCAAATTTTTTGAAAAATTTTCCATGTAAAGGGAAGTTTAGGGTGGGGCTATTTTCTTCAAAATCTCGGTGTCGCATCCTTGAAAGACATTAAACTTAAATACCAACTTTGGTTTTAACCGACATTTCGTTTTTGAGTTATGCTGTCCACAGACTTACACACACACACACACACACACACACACACACACACACACACACACACACACACACACACGCGCGCGCGCGCGCGCGCGGACCTTTTTCTTAAAATGCTTTTCTTACTTGGATTCAGGTGATCTCAAAACATATATTTCCGGTGAAATCTCGACATTGAATTTTCGTGGAATACAATACTTCCTCTACTTACCATACAGAAAGTAAAAATGGAGCTCACAACGTCCAGAAACTCTGTCCAGGTAACAATTACAGCTATTCTCTATAATTTATATGGGAGCAATGTTACATTCTAATGTACGTGTTTTACTTTTGTAGAACATACTTGGTAAACAGTAGAATTGCATGTCAGTTATCAAGAGTAACATTCAGCACTCCAGCCCTTAACAAATGAACGTCCCTTCTAATAGGACCATGTACTTGGACGCGTTACGTAATCGCTCACGAGTGAACGGTGAGGCGCCAAAGCCCTCCGTCACAAAATGCCTACGTCACAACTTGGTGGAAGCGCCTTACATCTGGTAGCGTAGGAAAACTTCCTACGTTACAATACGACATTCTCAGTCAGTCTTTCGGGGTCAAGTCTACTTCCCTTTCTGAGTCCTGTAGTGCAAATAGTCTCTCAGAGAAAACGTGCAATATCTACACAAATATTTAACGCCTACTTTTGTTTAGTTTTGGAAATGTTAAGTTTGTTTTCCAGTAATCCAGTGTACTGGAATGAGGAGGTAACAATAAATCATTGTTGAGATATGCACTAATTTCTTTTTTGTGAACTGTTAGGTGACAGTGAATCTGATACAGGATTATTCTTTTGCACAATTGTAGAGGTACAACATACCTCGGGCTTTGTAGCACGTGACACGTAAAATAAAATAAAGAACAGTTTGTGAACTGATCGATTTTTACGAGTATGTCAGTATTACACGACTACCCTATATAGGTATCCAGAAATCTCAACAACAAAAATTAAAAATAACTTTACCTAATTATTTTTGGATGAAAGAAGAAGAACAAGAACAAGAACAAGAAGAAGAAGTTGTGTGTTTACCTGCGTTGACATTGCTAGTTTTCTCCAGACAAGAAGTGCTCAGCTCAACATGTAATTAATGAGGTTGTTGTTGTGAAATAATTAGATGTTAGGGTTTACAATGAATATTAGGCCATATTTTGAGTTGTAATGGTCCAATTTAAATAAACAAGGTGGCGTATAAATGTTCCAGCTTAGGGCTTTCAGAAACTCTAAAGAAAGTTGACTTAGCTATTTGAGTCTGCACGTAACTGCAACAATTATTCACAATTAGTGTAAAGTTTATTTTGGCTTGCAATCATCAAATATACACAAGTAATATATTTGGCTGTAGTACAGGGAAGCAAGGACCAAGTATAAAGAACTTTTGAATAAAACTAGGCGGAATTCTTGGAAAAAAATTGTGGAAACAGAGCTAGAATTAAATATATGGGGAACACCTTATAAAATAATAATGGATAAAATTAAGAAACCGGACATGTTAACAACACTTAAAAAGGATAACGGAGAAATGACCAAAGATTGGCTAAGCTCAGTAAACGTACTTTTAGGCAAATTACTACCGCAGGATAACAGAAATGATGACAACGATACTAACATAAACAAAAGATTAGAAATGATACAGCCATATCAAAATTTAGGAGTAGTTTATCCGTTCGATACCACCGAAATTAGTTTAATACTTAGAAACCTTAAAAAGAAAAAAGCTGCCGGATCAGATGGAATAATTGATGAAGTATTGACCTGTATAGAACATGATCTTACACCAATATTACATAAATTATTTAATGACTGTCTCTGGCAAGGACGCTATCCTTACTGTTGGAAAGAAGCAAGATTAATTATACTTAAAAAAGGTGCAGATAAGGACCCCAAGGATCCAAAGTCATATAGGCCGATCTGTCTACTGAATACTCTTGGGAAGGTTTTGGAAGAATTAATATGTAAAAGATTAAAAGAATTCCGCTTAATGATTGGACTTAGTAATAAGCAATATGGCTTTAGGAAAGGTTGCTCTACTGAAGATGCTATCAATAAATTAATAATATCGACTAAAGCTTCAACCTCTAAGTATGTCATTGGAATCCTAGTTGATATTTCTGGGGCGTTCGATAACCTTTGGTGGCCGGCACTCTTTGAAAGATTGCGACTTAAAGGAATTCCCAAATCCTTGTATTTGATTTTATTGGATTATTGTAAAGACCGAAGAGTGATTATTAAAGGTGCCAGTAGCAATTTAATTCGACACATCACCAAGGGATGCCCTCAGGGTTCGATCCTCGGACCAACCTTTTGGGACATCTTATTGGAGACCTTATTAGATGAATTGACAGGTAATAATAATGTAATGGAGATTATTGCATATGCCGATGATATATTATTTTTAATCGAAGGCAACAATAGAAATGAAATTGAGGAAAGGGCCAGGAATTTAACCACAACATTAAGCGGTTGGTGCAGTGCAACCAAACTACAAGTGGCCCCAGTCAAGTCAGCTTATATGGTTTTAAAAGGAAACTTTAAAAGGAATCCTACAATTAAATATAATAATCAAAATATTAGAAGACAAAACGAAGCAAAATATTTAGGCATACTTTTAGATGATAAATTACTTTTTAGAAAGCATACTGAGTATGTTAGGACAAAGGCAGAGAAAGTTATGATGAAATTAGCCAGAATAGTGCAGTTTGAATATAGGATACCGTTTAATGCAATAACCTCGTATCACACCAGCATTTTTGCATCCATAATAACGTATGGCGCAAGTGTATGGGCGTTTAGGATGTGGAATGTCCAAATTAAAACCTTGCTAAGAAGAACTCAGCGAAAAATTTTACTAAGGTATACAGGAGCTGTCAACACGACACCGACACTAGCACTATTAGTCTCCATTGGCGTTTGGCCGATCGATTACACCATCAAGTTAAGAGGGGCAATTTTCTGGCATAATAAAGGAGAATTAAGGAAGGTCCAAGACATAGTGGGAAGAAATTGTGCAAATATAAGAGAAATAAAATGTAATTTACTTCTAAGTTTTCAAGAGGAATGGGATAGTACGATCGCCGGAAGGAGAACTTATCATCTTTTTAATAATATTAAAGAAAGATTAAAATTGAAGCATGTGCAGCCCACTAGAGGTTTATTACATTATTTAACTGGGCATGGACCATATAAGACATACTGGCTAAAAATACAAAGGACTGATAACGATATATGTGGCAGATGCAATGTACAGGACACACCTGAGCATGCGCTATTTGAATGTGTTAAGTACAGCGAGCAAACAAGAGAAGAGAGACAGGCACTGAGCGGCAATTATATTTATAACATTATTAGGAATAAGGATTTATACGAGCATCTTCACAAGCTGGCGGACAAAATAAGTAAGATTGCGTGGGAGGAGGAGCGATTACCAGCTAGGCAACAACCACATAATGTTAATGTAGTTATAGAACCAAGGAGATTGAGATCTCATCAGATACAAGAGGAAAGAGTAGTAGCACAAGATGAGGAGGTTGATGATAATAGAAATGGAGGAGAGATCGTAGGGAGAGAGAGGAGACGGATCGAGATAGAGGAGAGATCAGCAGGGATAGAAGGGGAGATGTGTAGAGATGGAGGAGAAATCAGCAGGGAGAGGTAAGGAGATGGATCGAGATGGAGGAGAGATAAGTAGGGAGAGGAGATGGATCGAGGTGCAGGAGAATTCAGCAGGGAGAGGAGAGGAGATGGATCGAGATAGAGGAGAGATCAGTAGGGAGAGGTGATGCATCGAGATGGAGTTAAATCAATAGGGAGAGCCGAGGAGATGGATCGAGGTGGAGGAGTAATCAGCAGGGAGAGGAGAGGAGATTAATCGCGCTGGAGGAGTAATTAGCAGAGAGAGGAAAGGAGATCGACCGAGATGGAGGAGTAATCAGCAGGGAGAATAGATGGATCGAGATGGAGGAGTAATCAGCAGGAAGATGAAAGGAGATTGATTGAGATGGAGGAGAAATCAGTAGGGAGAGGAGAGGAGATTGACCGCGATGGAGGAGTAATTAGCAGAGAGAGGAGAGGAGATCGACCGAGATGGAGGAGTAATCAGCAGGAAGATGAAAGGAAATCGACCGAGATGGAGGAGTAATCAGCAGGGAGAAGAGAGGAGATCGACCGAGATGGAAGAGAAATTAGCAGAGAGAGGAAAGGAGATCGACCGAGATGGAGGAGTAATTAGCAGAGAGAGGAAAGGAAATCGACCGAGATGGAGGAGTAATTAGCAGAGAGAGGAAAGGAAATCGACCGAGATGGAGGAGTAATTAGCAGGGAGAAGAGAGGAGATCGACCAAGATGGAAGAGAAATCAGTATGGAGAGTAGATGGATCGAGATGGAGGAGTAATCAGCAGGAAGAGGAAAGGAGATTGATTGAGATGGAGGAGAAACCAGCAGGGAGAGGACAGCAGATGGGTTGAGGAGGAGAGATTAGCAGGAGGAGGAAGTATTAAGTGATAATTTATGTGGCGGTGAAGGTGAAGTGAATTTGGGAAGTGATTGAGTGAGAGTTTTAAAATCCCAAATGGTAATAATAATTTGGGAATCATTTGTTTTAATGTTATCAGTGATTTAAGGAGGAAAGAAAAGTGGCATGTTGTGAGTTCGAATGGGGAAGTGCAGAAATATGAATTTGAGTTAAGGATATAAAGGCGATATTAGAAATATATCAAGTGATGTTTTTTGTGCTGGATACCAGTACAGTTGGCCGCCGGACACCGGCGGCTTTAGTGTTAAGTTAGATGTAGTATTTATTATGTTTAACCGAATACCGGTTATTTACTGGATACCAGTAAATTTGTTTAAATAGTGATTTGTAGAAATTTATTTGATGTAGTTATGTAAGTATATTATAAAAGGGGGGATAAAATGGGAAATATTTTGTATATATATACATTTTTTTTTAAAATTTGAATAAAAAATTGTTAAATATTAAATTATATTATTAGAAGAATGAGATATATTTTTAAATGGGAATTATTTTGGTAAGTTGAATTGAAGATTTGTTGTTTTATTGA
>CM060974.1:71422584-71782584 GCA_030765045.1 Tenodera sinensis | reverse complement strand
CACGCATATACACACGCTGCTCTTTTTCTAAAAATGCTTTTTTGGATTCGGGGGCCTCAAAACATATTTCCGGTGAAATATCTACATAGAATTTTTGGAGACAATACAGTACTTGCGCTACTTACTACACGTAGCAGAGAAAGTAAGAATTACGGTTAAAGTTGTTTTATTATACACATATATGAGTTTTGAGTTACTTTACTTACATATATCCTTGCTTTATTTTATGTGAGAATAAATAGCACATTAATAACACAAAATGTCAAGTTGGTTTCCCTTTTCAAGCAGCAACAGTAGTCCGCTAGCATCGCATCGCAACATTCCACCAACCCTGATATCTCCTCTCCATCTCTTTCATTTCTTGATGGAATCTTTCGCCTTGTTCATCGCGGAGTTATCCTAAATTATCAGGAAAAATGTCTAGATGCGAATGCAAAAAGTGAAGTTTTAAACTCATATTACACCTAAGTATTAGTAACTTTTCTAACATATTTCTCACAATTACTTCATATTGTGAATCTTTTGTATTTCCCAGGAATGTATTGACTACTTCTTTGAAAGCACATCATGCTTGAAGTTCTCCGTCATTCATGACATCCAAAAATGCACTGTCCTTATTAACTGCCTTATCCGAGGTCCATTAAATGCGCCCTCTTTTATCTTAGCTTCAGACATCACAGACAATTTACTACTCAAATATTTGAAACACGAACCATTTTTGTCCAATGGTTTCATGAATTGTTTCATAGTACCCAGTTTTATATGCAATGGAGGTAATAAAGTTTTCTTTGGATCAACTAGACTGCCACGAATTAAATTTTTTTCTTCTGGTGTTAAACTTACTCTTAGACCATTCTCTCGTTGTCCAATGTTTAACCCAATCTCTACTATCCCATTCGCATAAAAACATGGCTATTTTGTATTACCTCCTTGTTACCCTAGTAAGATACTGGATACCTTTAGGTCCCCGCACAGTAGCCATTGATGTTCCTGGTAATTAATATTTTCTAAAATGATTTCAAGGTTTCCGTATGACTCTCTAAGGAAAACAGAATGTGCAAGTGGTTTTGAGGCAAACTCGCTTCTATTGTGCAATAAGACGCTTTTAGGGTTCGTTTTGAAGCATCAATAAATAAACGTCAGTCGTTACTATCATATGATGATCTTCCCAGTTGTTGAATTATACCTGGCACATCACTGCAATAAACAAGCTGGTCTTTCATCTTAAAGAACTTGGTAAATTCTTTATCTCTATTCCTATACCAGGAAAATGTGGTGTCTGGGCCCAGCATATTTTTCTCTTTTAATCTCGATCCTAGTAATTCGCTCCTGTCCTTGGTAAGACCTAAGTCGTCCAACTCTTCTTGACTAAAATGCTGCGACTTGTCTTCACCAGTGTGTGCTGGGAAATGCTCATCAACATTGGAATTTTCTGTTGACCCGCCCAGAGACTGGATTCTCAGTATCCTCTAGTTAGGTTGGTGGAACAGAAATAGGGAGATCTACTCCATGAGGCACAGGTCTTAGACATGATGCAAAACCATCTGGATATTTAATGTTTGATTAATTTTTTTATTGTACCTGGATACGTTACACATGCAGAAGTAACAGTCATCATAATGATATTTTTGTTCACGTCATATCATAGGAATCCCGAACTTGATTGATTAATTCTGTTTTCCATTGTACCACTGCCTTAGTCCTTCAGTACATGTCTTGCAAACAGTATGTGCAGCCCACAGCGTAACATTAAGATATACAAAATACACCTTTTTAATAAATGATGTAATGTTAGTTTTCTGCTTCTGTAGCAAGAAAAGAAGGTTAGTAGGATTGTTCACACATTTTAGCCAATGTTAAAATGTACCACGACACAATACGAACTAAAAATAAAGCAATAGAAATGATAAACCTTTTCCGGAAATCGCACTACAACTCGATCACTGCGAGTTATAAGAAGCAGCTAAAGTTGAGATATATCTATCTTAAGACAGACGTGTGCCTATAAGGGTGAGTAAGTAACGGATGTTTGTCTGAGATTCAATGGCTGAAAGCGTTATTGCCCGCACATGGTCGCCCAGAGATGAATAAATACCAGTCTCTCTCTCGCTCGCTCGCTCACACTCAAACTGCTTAGCTAGTCATCAACTCATCACGGAAGAACACAAGGGATGGTTTATTTTGTAAATATACGTACAGTATTTACAGTAACTCTCAAGATCCACAATGAGTGCTATTCATCTTAAGTTATAAAATTATACACCTATAATAATCATAATAATTATAGCTCATGCGTACGTACGTATTACTGTATAGGTCTAGTGTCTAGCTGAATTAAAACAACTTCGAATTGCATAAAAATGATAGGTATTATGGAAAAACTGTTATCATTTTCGAAATCACCGCGTTTTTCCCCATGTAAATACACAATGTTGATCAAAAGCGGGAAACTGTTGCGGGCTAGTGTTATAGGAGCGGCTAAATCCACAGATTACCTTATAACTCTCTAAAACTGCCATTACCATATATTCAAGTCTTGTATAGAAATGTAAAGTGTTTAACTATGAAACTGTTGTTGTATTGCAGGAGTTAGTAAAAATAATTAGTTGCCTTACATCTGTCAAAAATTACTCTTATCAGTTCCCTTCCTTATATAGAAGTTTACAATGCTTAACGCTCACATGATAGGAACTGGTAACTCTCAAATACTACCCGTAGGTACTGTATGCAAAAGCTATGTAGATATCTGAGCCATTTAAATCTCAAAATATTGAATTATTGGACGTAGCAACAAGAATTGGTAACTTAGATCTATCAAAAAGTTACCTCACTGTAAATGCAACACATATGTAGAAATTCGCATTGTTTAGCTCTAAAACTATTGAACTATAAAAGGGCTGCCCTACATATCTAAAAAATCACCCCAACTGTGTATCCAACCCTTATGGACAAATCAGGGTTAATTCTCAAAGTATCAAATTCGAGGACTTGGATAAATAACTCCAAAACCTTCACAGGCCGTTTATGTCTATAATATAGATCGTTGAAATTTCTAAAACAACATTTCATCACTGCATATTGGGCAATACCAGTACAAATCTTTTCACTAGAGTTTTAGGATTCTGATTTACTTTTACAGCTCCCCTTTTTGCTAGTTAATACATTTTTACTTTCTCTAGTGCGTATAGTAAAATAGACGAAGTATTGCTTTCCACCCAAAAATTCGATGTCCAAATTTCACCGGAAATAGCTGTTGAGGCCCCCTGAATAAAATAAAAAAATAAAAAAAATCTTAGAAAAAGCTTCGCGCGCGCGCGTGTTTGTGTCTTTCAGTCTATGGACAACATAACTCAAAAACGAAAGTTGGTTACAAACCAAAGTTGGTATTTAAGTTTAATGTCTTTCAAGGATTCCTCCACCCCAAACTACCCTTTACATGGAACATTTTTCGAAAAATTTCATTTTCTTAAAAGTGGCTCTAACGAACTTCATTAAAATGCCATATGTTTGAGATATTTTTATGACAAATGAAATGCATATCTTGAATTTTCTGGCTGTAACCCATAAAGTCATATTTACTCGAAATGACTTTTGTATAACTGGTAAACCGTAAGAAATAGACCAAATCTTACTACACAAAAATGTAGATCTAGCTAAAACACGCAATTTATGTTGTTTTTTTTTTTTTTTTTTTTTTTTTTTAAATTTCAGTAGAGTAAACCATAATTTCTGATACATTGCTTGTTATGTGTGTGAGTTTTGGGGAACTAATGCTTCTGTGAAATGGAACATCGATATTCATTTTTATATGATAGCCGTGCAAAGAGAATTGAACTTGAAAACTTTAAAAGATTTGACTATTGCTCAAAGCCTACTGTATTCCCATATTCCCCTTGTACCTACAAGGAAATAAGCAATAAGATAATTTCTGTAAATGTTTGTCTAATACACGGAAGATATAGGAATAAGACTTTGTGAAACTGGTTAGAACAAGAATAGAGAAAGTCGTGTGAGTGCAACACATCAGATTTGTATGTTCAGTGAAATGTCCACAGATATTTCCAAAAAACGTTCTTTTAATCTTATGGAAAGATCAGCGGAAATGATGACTAAGGTACAAAACGGATGTTTAATCAGTTCTTGTTTATTATCGTCTTTCTGAACTTTTGGAGAGTATTTTAAAAACCGTAACCTGAGATTTTGTAGGTGGAATTGGATTATTTCCAAAAAGCGCAACACCGATACTAGCTAAGCAGTAGGGTAAACAAGCTTGTTTCTTGGATAAAGGGAAATTCAAATCTCTCTGGCTGAAACATATTTCGTTACTTGTGATCATTCAGGAATCAGTCCTTATTTTAAACGTATTTATTTTTCGTTGTTTGTGATAATTCAGGAAACGTATTACAATGATTCTATGTATATTTTAAAATTTACTGCTTTTCTTTATTTATGATAACTCAGGAAACAGAATTATACTAACTGCGCATTTTAAGGTTTAGGTAAGTAAGTTTATTTACAATTAGTTATAGAATATAACATGAATAATTCTGATAATAGATGCCGCAAAATTTAATGCTCAGCTGGCTCCAATCCGAGACTTGCCCTGTTGTGCAGCTGAACATGCTGTGAAATCAGGCAGGTGATATAAATATCATTTGCACACACGAAATGTATTTGTACAGCAGCAAAAGAAAAGCAATAGTCAGCTAATAAAGACAGGTTGGTATTTCAGTTACAGAATATCGCATACCATTGCTATCATTATGTAAGGTATAAACTAACACAGTTTTGCTTCCTCTAGCGCCTGCCTGCCTGCCTGGGATAGGCGATAGCAAGTCTTGTATTTCAGGCAAACATCTGATATCAAGACTTCACCGAAAATACATTCTTAATCCAGCAAATAATTGTTTACAAAAAGAGTCTCTCTGTGTGTGTCAGTGTGTGTTTGTGTGTACGTGCGTTGGTGTTTTCTCATGAAAACAGTGCAAACAATTCGTGGTTTATTTTTAAAATGTTATAAATGTTGGATGTAGGTACAAGAAGGACAGCGTCTGTCTGTCTGTATGTCGGATGTTGGTATGTATGAAGTAGGCAAACTCCATAACGGTTCAGCGTTCGTTCGTTCACCATGAAAATTGCCAAATCTAAGTGTTTCTTCATTAAGGCTTTATGTTATGAATTTTATTACGCAGTAAGGTTTCATTCACATGGTTTTCTCTACCCGCTTTTCTGTTACATAACGCTACCACACTTTCTTCTCTACTCCGTCTTCTACAAACAACTCAGACAATTTTCTAGATGATTGAAGTAGAAATGTAACGTATTACAACCACAAGGCTTTCTCTACTCACTTTTCTTTTATGAACCACAATTGTACTTCCTGCTCTACTCTCTCTTATACACACAATACATACAGTTTTCTATATGAGTGAAATAGAAATGCAACTTATTGCATTCACGCAGCTTCCTCTACTCGCTCTTCTTCCTGTGGTATTTGTGATTGTTTAACAGAGGGTTTGCATATTACCCTCCCCGTGCTTTCATTTATTTATTTATTTTGTGTATTTCTTGTTACTTGTAGTGTCCTAAGAGCTTTACCTCTTTGTTTAAGCGTATTAATAACTATAACTGGCGTCCACATCTTGTAACAATGCATTTTATGACCATTAAAACCTATTTTACAGTATTACGCTTATATATTTTAATATGGTGATAGTCTACGAAATGTATAGAGATGCCTTTGAATGTGAACATTTAAAGGGAAAATGTTAATCTCGGGAGACATGAATGACAGTTGACGTAGGCGTGTTCCGTGACTTATTTTCAGCAATTGCAATTAATATCCTATAAAGCATTCAGTTCTAAAATTCCAATCGTACTGCAGCATTCATAGCACGGCGGGAAAGTTACAACGCTATGCGGAATAAAAATATGTAAAGATATAGATTTCATTAGTTTGTATAATGTTATATTTCACACGGGTTATAGTATAAATAATGATGTTCCCGTTAAGAAGGAAACAAGGAAGACAGAAATAAAAAGAAAAAGAATGTTGAGTGGGATTCGAACTAATGTTAACCCACCACTGCAGATTTGAACGAACACACCTTAGCCAGTTGCGCTATAGGCAACACAAGAGCTTCACCTCGCTGATTAAACTCACGCCTCTAAGTGTAGCACCCAATACTGGAATCATTTTAGTTCTAGTCCACAGTTTAATAAAACACCATAAGAACACCTTTCCTGCAGATGCACTCAAGTTAACTTTGCAATGTTTGTCCGTTAATGTAGAAGGATTGCTGAAATATTGCTTTTTAAACTGTGAGGTGAGTGAGCTAAGAGGAGACATGGCTGCCACGTCCTTTGGACAACAAGGGAAGCACATGACTAATTTAATTCTCATACCAACTATGCAAGCACGCAGGAGAATTAGGTGACCCTTCGCGCAGGTTTAGCTGAAGGTGGGTATTTACTTTTGTGAAAGATAGTACACTTGTACTGCCGCCCCCCCCCCCTCTCTCCCTCTCTCCCATCCCAATTCCCGCAGACCAAAGCACTCGCACACACGTATGATAATTCGAGTGCTATTCATATATCTGTATAGTGCAACTGGCAGTCCGTAACAGCCTTGGTACATGCAACTTAATATATCCCTGTAACAGCACAGGAACTTCCTGGTATTGTCTAAGGAATAATAAACTACAGCACACCAGGTTTATCATATGTGACGTAATCGGCAACCCGTAACAGCCTTGGTACATGCAACTTAATATATACCTGTAACAGCATAGGAACTTCCTGCTATTGTTTAAGGAATAATAAACTACAGCACACCAGGTTTATCATATGTGACGTAATCGGCAACCCGTAACAGCCTTGGTACATGCAACTTAATATATACCTGTAACAGAATAGGAACTTCCTGCTATTGTTTAAGGAATAATAAACTACAGCACACCAGGTTTATCATATGTGACGTAATCGGCAACCCGTAACAGCCTTGGTACATGTAACTTAATATATCCCTGTAACAGCATAGAAACTTCCTGGTATTGTTTAAGGAATAATAAACTACAGCACACCAGGTTTATCATATGTGACGTAATCGGCAACCCGTAACAGCCTTGGTACATGCAACTTAATATATCCCTGTAACAGCATAGAAACTTCCTGGTATTGTTTAAGGAATAATAAACTACAGCACACCAGGTTTATCATATGTGACGTAATCGGCAACCCGTAACAGCCTTGGCACATGCAACTTAATATATCCCTGTAACAGTATAGAAACTTCCTGGTATTGTTTAAGGAATAATAAACTACAGCACACCAGGTTTATCATATGTGACGTAATCGGCAACCCGTAACAGCCTTGGCACATGTAACTTAACATATCCCTGTAACAGCATAGGAACTTCCTGGTATTGTTTAAGGAATAATAAACTACAACACACCAGGTTTATCATATGTGACGCAACCAGGAGCCCATAACAGCCGTGCTACACCTAACTTGTATAGAAACCAAAACAACCCAGGCAGAGTTGCAATGAGACACGAGTAGTGGCGCACAACAGAAATTCCACAAAGTTCTTAAACTTGTATAAATATGTGGGAAACAGCTAGTGCACCTGCTACTTATAAAGCACATTCCTTGCCCACAGCACGTGGCAAACAGCACACATGATTCAAAACGTGTACAATCCTTGTTAAGGTGGGAATGGCAAGTGTGACTCGCCGATTGCACAGCTATGGCTGCCATTGGTGTTCCCAAACGTGCAGCAATAAGAACAATTAAACTAGATATGCTCTATTTGTTGTTCCTTCATCCGAACAATTGCTCTGCACCTCAGTTTCCACTGACGCAGGCTCTTGCGAGTGCAGCCATGTCCAGAAGTTTCCACTCCTCTTTACAGGCTTTACTGTTTGAGTGCGCCTACTTCCCAATGCCCTTATCAAGAGTCTAAAGGCGAAACATCCATTGGGGAGACATGAGGAGATTTCACTGGGATCTTGCTCAATGGAATAGATGTTGCTCTGTTCTTTGCAACAATACGACAGTGGAAACTGAGGTGTGAGTGGACGCCTTAACTTGATGCACCCAGGCAATGTTTTGGGCTCTCGCATAGAGAGCCGAGATTTCAATGTGGTAATTTGGGGTGAGAATCTCACCCTGATAATACTTGATATTTATCTTGGCCTTTTTAGCAGCTCAGTAACCAGCGATGACAACAAATCCCTTTCAGAAACTTTCTCTGCATTCTGCATACCTTTTTCAATTTCTCTCCTGGTAAGTAGGGGAAGTATTGTATTCCACCCAAAAGTTCGATGTCGAGATTTCACCGGAAATATATGTTTTGGGGCCCCCTGAATCCAAAAAAGCATTCTTAGAAAAAGGTCCGTGTGTCTGTCTATGTGTCAGTCTGTGGACAGCATAACTCAAAAACGAAAAGTCGATTAAAAAGCAAAGTTGGTAGTTAAGTTTAACGTCCTTCAAGGATGCGACCGAAGATTTTGAAAAAATAACCCCACCCTAAACTACCCTTTGTATGGAACATTTTTCGACATTTTTGTTTTTCTTGAAAATGGCTCTAACGATTTTGATGAAAATGCCACGTGTTTAAGATATTTGCATGACAAATGAAATGTATATTTTGAATTTTTTGGCTATAGCCTGTGTAGTCCTGTTTACTCTGGATGACTTCTGAATAACCTACAAGCCGTAAGAAATAGACAAAATCTTACTCTACAAAAATGTAAATCTCTCTAACGCACACAATTTATGTCTGAGCAATTTTTTTTTTTTTTTTTTTTGTAGAGTGAACAATTTTGGAGATATTCTTTGTTATTTGAGTCAGTTTCGGAAAACTTAAAACTTTCGTGAAATGGAACATCGTTACTCATTTTATACGTTAACTGTGCAAACAGAACGGGATTTGAAAGCTTTAAAAAATTTGACTATCGCACAAGGGCTGCTGTATTCTAATATTCCCCTTGTACCTACAAGGAAATAAAAAATAGGATAATTTGTACAAATATTTATTTTAACTAACACGAAGAAGATATAGGAATAAGAGTTTGTAGGAATGGTTAGTACAAGAGTAGAGAAAGTCATGTGAGTGCAACACATCAGATTTTTTAACATCTTTTCCTCTCCTTGGTCGGTAGTAAATTGCATGGGCTTTGTTGCAGTTCCTAAGATAGACATCTTTGATATGATCGACTCAAAAGGTTACTCAAGGCATTTTGAAGTGCAGAGAATTTCTTAATCTTGTTATCACAGGCTTGGAAGATGCTCAACTTAAATACTACCAACTTTGGCATTTAACCGCCTTTTGGTTTTGAATACGCTGTTCACAAACACACACATGGGCCTTGTTCTAAATAATGCTTATTTAGACTCTGTGTTTATGTCAAAACATAAACTACTGGTGAATTCTCGGTATTGAGTTTTGGATGGAATGAACGTAGTAAAGACAGTAATGAACAGAAATAAGGAACATGTTCATACAGATTTAGGAAATACATGCATTCTACTACAGAATATCACACGGGATTGCTATCATACTTCAATGTAAAAGTGAACGCCTTTTCTCTACCTCCTGCCTGTGGTAGGAGATGAAGTATTGTATTCCATGTCTGATATCCAGTTTACACCGGAAATATGCTCGTACATGATATGAGGGATCATGAATCCAACAGTAGGATTCAAGTAATAGAATTATTTCCTTGTGTGTATGTGCGTGTGTCTTTAAGAACATACGTAAATCAGAAACTATAATATGTATTGGTGTAAATCTATGTTGCTATCAAAGAGATCGCGATCACTACATGGCAGTTTCAAATATAAGTGAACAACATTTAACTGTCAGAGAGAGGGATACTTTTCACATTGGAGGTTTGTGCTTGAACTACATTCTGAGAAAAATAGCACAGTACTTACTTAGTTTCTAGTGTAATTCTAACAGGAAACAGTAAGTATTCATAGTTATAAACGGTTCAACAACACCTATACTAGAAAGAAAATACCTAAAGAAGTATGTAAAGCCATTAAAAAGTACATTCCCTGTCAACTTTTTCGTAACCTTAGCCGTTTTTTACGGTGCAATATTGCTAGCTTGGACTTCTCCTAAGTTTGATCCAACAGAGGCAGGTACCTGAAAGTTTGACGTCATTGTCTTCCTTCTATTTGCACCTCATCGTTTAGAGAGTTTGTTACTAAGGATACATATTCTTTGAGTAGAGAATATCGAACAGTTCTAGTACCATGTTAGATGCATGAGTAAACTAACATTATAGAAGAATCACTTCCTCTTTCTCTGCCCCTTACATATTGTGGGTAGAGGAGGTATTGTTTTCCAAAGTCTTAATCGATATTACACCGGAAGTGCAAGTGTTGAGAGTCTGTGTCGCTCTGGGTGGCTCAGTTGGTTAGACGTTGGCCTACTGATCCCAAAGTCGCGGGTTCAATTCCGGCCCATACCGATGGTTTATAAGTGTGCCTTAAAACGACAGCTCCATGTCAGTAGATATACTGGCATGTAAAAACTCATGCGGGACAAAATTCCGGCACATCGGCGACGTTAATGTGATCCTAGCAATTGACAGCATCGTTAAACAACAAAATTATTTTCGAGAGTCTCTGAGTCCAAAGCAAATCCACTCACATGACCTTCTCCTCTAATTCTGGTACGAGCTAATGCTTGTTCTTTTATCGACAGAGATGTTTGTAGAAATTGCTTTATTACAATGGGAATATGGGAATGCAGTATGTTTATGTGATCCTCAGATGTTTTAAAGCGAGTCGTCCTGTGATGGTTTATTTGCATCAACAAGAGAGGAAAATATGAATTTGAGAAAATTATAAGTATTGGAAAATTCAATTTAATAACAATTATTAGTTTGGAAATGGTTAAATCAAGGAAACGGAAAAAAGTATGAGAACTGAGCTTTTGTATAGTAAAATTTTATATATCGCTTAGTGAACTTCATGTGTTATTCCAGAGGGTTGTTAGCATTCGTTTTATTTTTCATAAAATTGTGTTAAACATAAACATGCTAATTTAATCAAAATACTTACAGCCAATTTTGAGAAAATCAAAACTTTGAATGAATAATTCACGTGACAACTAGAATAGAGTAAGCTTTTCTTTCCCTTAAAATCTTGGCCTCCTCCTACAGAATGCTACAAGTCTTAGAAAATTGAAGCCAGTAACCACAACTACCTCGGAAATGATTAACAAAGTGGATAAAACGATGCAATCTCTCAGTTGCCTTCACGGTCTATTTTCAAAAAACTGGGATAACTATTTTTGTAATGTTATTACCATAAAAATATAGTAGTTTAAAGAATATCGTTAGTTATTTTTGAAAGAACAAAAATTCGGAAAACTTTTCCATTTTAAGCATACTTTGGAGTGGAAGTTGCGTTTTGAAAATCTTCCTGGCCCATCCTTTTTAGATGCGGAAATTAAATATAAACTTTGCTTTTTGTTTTTATTCGCAGATAGACATGGCTCTAACAATTTTTATTAAAATGTCATATGCTTAAAATATTTGTATGAAAACTGAAATGTATATTTTGAATTTTCTGGCTATAGCCTATGTAGTCATGTTTACTCTGGATGACTTTTGAATAACTTGTAAACAGTAAGAGAAAGACAAAATCTTACTGTACAAAAATGTAGATCTTGCGAAAACACAATTTATGCCAAAATAAATTTTTTTGTAGAGTGAACCATTTCGGAGATATCTCTTATTATTTGTGTCAGTTTCGGAAAATGGAACATCGTTGTTCATTTTCTTATATGTTAAGTGTGGAAAAAGAACGGAATCTCAAAGCTTTGGAAGATTCGACTATCGCACAGGGCCCACTGTATTCTAACATTCTCCTTGTATCCTCAAGGAAATAAGCAATAAGATAATTTGTACAAATATTTATCTGAACACAAAGAAGATATAGGAATAAGTTTGTAAGAATGGTTAGTACAAGATTAGAGAAAGTTATGTGAATGCAACACATCAGATTTTTTAAATATACGTTATTTGGACTGAGGGAGTCTACTGCTGGTAGAGTTGTGCAAGTTTTGGGTGGAATACAATACCTCCTCTACTTACTGAAAGTACCTGGTAGAGAGGGTAACAATGACAATAAAACAAACATACGAGTATCTCGAATATGGCTGATGTAACAATAAAGTTATCTGAAATATAGGCATCTGGGCTTTAATGAGCAACTGGTGAGGGCTTCAGAGGAAATTTGAAGATAGATTTCATTTTCCCATAAATATCTTGAATTTCATATAGTTTAATTAAAATTGTGTCATCTGTTTCTCTGAAAATAAAAAGGACAACATTTACGGTACGTGGAGTTTCTTGAAAAGCTTTATGACTTATTCATGAAGTATGCGTCACCTAAACATTTAGTCCTGTGTTTAATCAAGCTCTGTAGTTGTATTATATTGTTCAGAGTTTTATTGGAACATAATTCTTTGTTTACTTGCTGTAAGTAAGTAGCAGAGACAATATCCCATAAGCTGTTTCCTTCCTCAGCACCTTAACATATGGTAATTTAATGATACAGTTAGGGCCTCTTTTGAGAAAATGAGAATTTTCTAGCAATCTTCGATGTTAAATTTAGTCAACAGTTTCGGTATTTTCTTGAAAAATTTTTGGACGAAAGTGTACTTAAATAATCATGTTTTAAGCACAAGTGAAAACCCTTAAATCACTGTAAGGGGCGGCATTTCATAAACTTGACACCACATTCAGGGTAGTCGTTGGTCGCGGGTTCAAACACGCGAAAGGCGATGGATAGACACACAGGCACATACGGACATGCGCGCGCACGCACACACACACACACACACACACACACACACACACACACACACGGCGGCGCCGTGGCCGAGCGGTTAGCGCGCTCGCCTACCACCTAGGCGGCCCGGGTTCGATCCCAGGGACCCGCATGTGGTATTCGTGGTGGACGAAGCGGCGTCAGGGCGGGTTTTCTCCGGGTACTCCGGTTTCCCCCGCCATCTCATTCCACCGGTGCTCCATCTTCATGTATCATCAGTGTCACCGCCTGCGGTGCCGTAGTAGTAAAAGCGGGCGTTAAACACTACAACAACAACACACACACACACACACACACACACACACACACAGACAGAGAGACAAGTAGCAGAAAAATTTAAAAATTCCATCAGTAGTGTACGTAAGCTTTCGTACTCAGGAAAAATAACCACCTTCTTAACAGGACACGGGAAAATAAGCAGTTGTTATTATCGGCTTCAAACAAATGACAGTCGTATGTGTACATGCGGAAAAGCAGAGACGAATGATGAATAGTGATCGAAATCCAGGCTCTAGTAATAATCAAATATCTACATGCATTCATGTCAAATTTAAAATATTATTAGAAAGTTTTGAGGTAATGTGTGGTTAGGGCAGATGGATTTATTTGAAAATGTTTGTGTCGCATCCAAATGTTGGTATTTAACTAGTTTTTATTTTCAGTTTTGCTGTTCACACTTTCTTTAGTTAACGTGCTCCAGCGTAGTGTCATATCGGACGGTGAGTGAATGAAACGGGGGAAATGAGCCCGAGGTCCATAGAGCTTTAAGTTACCAGACATTCGTCTTCTCAGGATAAGGGAAAACCTCGGATAACTCATCCTAAGCGAGATTCGAACCCGGGAAGTCTTGGACGTAAGGCAGACACGCTGACACCACGCTACAGAGGCGGGCATGCTGTTGACCAATAGAGAAATAGATGCACATAGTCATGTCACTTATTTAACATTTTATTCGATTTAATATAGTCACACTTTTGTTGAACACCAATAAGTGCTGCTTCAGGTTCAAATTTAACGACCTTCTATAACATTGTTATGAACAGCAAAACCACTTTCAAAAATCTTATGTGTTGCACTCACATGACTTTCTCTACTCTTGTACTAACCATTCTTAGAAACTTATTCCTATATCTTCTTCGTGTTACTTAAGATACACATTTGTACAAATTATCTTATTGCTTATTTGCTTGTAGGTGTAACAAGAATATTGGAATACAGTAGGCTTTGTGCGATAGTCAAGTCTTTTAATGCTTTGAGATTCTGTTCTCTTTGCACACTTAATATGAAAAAATTAACAACAATGTTCTATTTCACGGAAGTTTTAAGTTTTGCTAAACTCACACACATAACAAGGAATATCTCTGAAATGGTTCACCCTACAAGAAAATTTGTTCCGACCTAAATTGTGTGTTTTAGCAAGATCTACATTTTTGTGCAGTACGATTTGGTCTATCTCTAACGGTTTACCAGTTATGCAAAAGTCGTCCAGAGTGAATACGACAACTGGGGCTATAGCCAGAAAATTCAAGATATACATTTCATTTGTCGTCAAAATATCTCAAACGTATTTTAATCAAAATCGTTAGGGCCACTTTCAAGAAAATCAAAATATTCGAAAAATGTTCTATGTAAAGGGTAGCTTAGGGTGGGGCTATTTTCTTCAAGATCTTCGTGTTGCATCGTTGAAAGACATTAAACTTAAATACCAACTTTGGTTCTTAACCTACTTTTCGATTTTGAGTTATGCTGTCCACAGACACACACACACACACACACACACACACACACACACAAACAGACACACACACAGACGCACGCACACACACAGACACAGACGCACGCACACACACACAAACAGACACACACACAGACGCACGCACACACACACAAACAGACACACACACAGACGCACGCACACACACAGACACAGACGCACGCACACACACATACACAAACAGACACACACACAGACGCACGCACGCACACACACACAGACACAGACACACGCACACACACACAGACACACAGACACAGACGCACACACACACAAACAGACACAGACACAGACGCACGCACACACACACAAACAGACACACAGACACAGACGCACGCACACACACAGACACAGACGCACGCACACACACACACACAAACAGACACACAGACACAGACGCACGCACACACACAGACACAGACACAGACACAGACGCACGCACACACACAAACAGACACACAGACACAGACACACGCACACACACACACACACAAACAGACACACAGACACAGACGCACGCACACACACACAAACAGACACACAGACACACACACACAGACGCACGCAGACACACACAAACAGACACACACACAGACGCACGCACGAAAACACACACAGACACAGACGCACGCACACACACACACAAACAGACACACACAGACGCACGCACACACACACACAGACACACACAGACCTTTTTCTAAAAATGCTTTTTTTGGATTCAGGGCTCCTCAAACTATATATTTCTGGTGAAATCTCAACATGGAATTTTTGGGTGAGATTTTGTCTATGTCTCAGAGGACATTAGAAGCTGTTTGTACATACACATGTACCTCATTCCGAATGAGAATGTCTTAAACATACCTACGTATAATTTAAGGAAAGTGCTTAGAGTCGTTTTTGTGAAAATTTAAATTGGAGAAAGAAGTGTTCCATGCAAAGGGTAGTTTGAAACGGGGAGAGGTTTCTGAAAATATTCCACATTCTGGGAAGATGCTGTATCCAAATCTGCCATGGCTTTTGTTTTATACTGTTCAGACAACCACTCGCACACACACATATGCACACACACATACAAACATAGACACACACAATGATACATACATACACACAAACACACACATTCATACACACACACAGACATACACAAAGACACAAATATGTCTACCTAAAATGCCTTATTGAGATTCAGGGACCAGCAAAACAAGCATTTTTGGTGAAATTAATGTAGTTATTACAGTTTTTGTAGGGCACACTTACGCTGTTTACTGTAAGTGCAAGACAATCGATATGTAGCATATAACTGGTACTAGAAAAAGATTTTTTAAATAATTGTGGGCTTTAGAGTTGCTCGGGCCCAAATGACCTAGCTGTCGACGGGCCCTTAAACCCCTTCTCAGCAGACAGACTAAAGTTAAGGATAAATCTAACAGCAAACCTTACAACACTACTGACAGGACACGGAAGACTTAAAGCATACTACTATAGGTTCCACATCACAGACGACCCAAGTTGTTCATGTAATGGAGGAGAGCAAACAACAGACCATATAATTTATGACTGCAAAAATCTAGAAGAAAAAAGAAGAACATTCAGAAGGAAAATAATTCAAAGAAGAGGAAAATGGCCACCAGCTAAAGTCGAAATTGCTAAAAGTTATTTTAAAGAATATGTTCAGTATGCCAAAGCAATTGATCTGACAAAAAATAATTGAACTGTATAAATCTATATAATTATTCATGTTAAATTAATATATGATTATCAGTTTACTTTGTAAGCAAACCCAACATGTAGTATTACATATTGTAATGGAACATGTAGAACAATAAAGAATCTTAAAAAAAAAAAAAACCCTTCTCACTCACACACCTACTGACTCACCTTCTCACTCACTCACTAACTCATTCACTCGCACACTCACTCACTCACTCGCACACTCACTCACACACTCACTCACAGACTCACACACTCAAACACTCACACACTCACTCACACACTCACTCAAACACTCACTCACTCATCCACTCAAACACTCACTCATACACTCACTCACAGACTCACCCACTCACTCACTAACACACTCACTCACACACTGATTCACACACTCACTCACACACCCTGTCACACATTCACTCACTCACACACTCAATCACTCACACACTCACTCACACACTCACGCACACACACACTCACTCACAGACTCACACACTCAAACACTCACACACACACTCACTCACTCACACACTCACTCACACACTCACTCACACACTCACTCACTCATCCACTCCAACACTCACTCATACACTCACTCACAGACTCACCCACTCACTCACTAACACACTCACTCACACACTCACCCACACACCCAGTCACACATTCACTCACCCACACACTCAATCACTCACACACTCACTCACACAATCACACACACACACACTCACACACTCGATTACACTCACACACTCACTCACCCACACACTCAGTCACTCACACACTCACTCACACTCTCGCTCACTCACACACTCACTCACTCACACGCTCACTCACTCACTCACACACTCACTCACTCACACACTCACTCACACGCTCACTCGATCACACACTCACTCACTCACACACTCACGCCCTCACTCACTCACACACTCACTCACACGCTCACTCGATCACACACTCACTCACTCACACACTCACGCCCTCACTCACTCACAGGCTCACTCACACACTCACTCACACACTCACTCACACACTCGCTCACTCACATACTTGCTCACTCACACACTCGAACGTTCACTCACTCACACACTCACTCACTCACACGCTCGCCGCACACGCTCACTCACTCACACACTCGCTCACTCACTCACACTCTCACTCACTCACACACTCACTCACTCACACACACACTCACTCACTCACACACTCATTCACTCACACACTCACTTACACACACTCATTTACTTACCCTCTCACTCGCACACTGTCACACACTCACCCACTCACTCACACACAGTCACTCACTCACTCACACACTCACTCAATAACACACTCACTCACACACTGGCTCATACACTGACTCACACACTCACTCTCCCACTCACTCACACATTCAGTCACCCACAAACTCCCTCACACACTCACAAACTCGATCACACCCTCGCTCACTCACACACTCACTCACTCACACGTTCACTCACTCACACACTCACTTACACACTCGATCACATACTCACTCACACATTCATTCACCCACACATTCACTCACACACTCGCTCACTCACACACTGACTCACACACACACTCACACACTCACTCACACACACTCGATTACACTCACACACTCACTCGCCCACACTCACACACTCACTCACACACTCGCTCACACACTCACTCACACGCTCACTCACTCACACACTCGCACACTCATACACTCACTCGCTCACACACTCACTCACACACTCACTCACTGACACACTCAGCCACACACTCACTCACTCACACACTAACTCACACGCTCACTCACTCACACACTCACACACTCACTCGCTCACTCAAACACTCGCTCACTCACACACTCACTCTCTCACACGCTCACGCAATCACACGCTCACTCACTTACACACTCACTCACACGCTCACTCGCTCACTAACTCACACGCTCAATCACTTACACACTCACTCACTCACGCACATGCTCACTCACTCACACCCTCACTCCCAAACTCACCCACGCACACACACAGTCACACTCTCACACACTCACTCACACACTCGCTGGCTCACCCACTCACTCACTCACTCACTCACACGCTCACACGCACACACACTCACTCACTTACACACATACTCATTAATTCACCCTCTCACTCGCACACTCTCACACACTCACCCACTCACTCAAACACAGTCACTCACTCACTCACTCACACATGCACACACTCACTCACACATTCACACACTCACTCACACACTGGTTCATTCACTGACTCACACACTTACTCTCCCACTCACTCACACATTCACTCACCCACACACTCCCTCACACACTCACTCACACTCGATCACAGTCACACACTCACTCACGCACTCACACGCTCATTCTCTCACACACTCACTCACACACACTCATTCACTCACCTTCTCACTCGCACACTCTCACACACTCACCCACTCATTCACACACAGTCACTCACTCAGTCTCACAGTCACTCACTCACCCTCTCAGTCGCTCACACACTCACACACTCGATCACACTCACACTCATTCACACCCTCGCTCACTCACACACTCACTCACACGTTCACTCATTCACACACTCACACACTCGCTCAGCCACACACTCACACATTCGATCACACACTCACTCACACACTCGCTCACTCACACGCTCACTCACTCATACATCTACTCACACACTCTATTACACTCACACACTCACTCACACGCTCACCTACTTACTCACTCGCTCACTCACACACTCGCTCACTCACACACTCACTCTCTCACACGCTCACGCAATGACACGCTCACTCACTCACACACTCACTCACACGCTCACTCGCTGACTAACTCACACGCTCAATCACTTACACACTCTCTCACTTACGCACACGCCCACTCACTCACTCTCTCACTCACAAACTCACTCACGCACACACTCACACTCTCACACACTCACTCACACACTCGCTCACTCACCCACTCACTCACTCACTCACACTCTCACACGCTCACAGAATCACACACTCACTCACTCACACACTCACTTACACACATACTCATTCATTCACCCTCTCACTCGCACACTCTCCCACACACACCCACTCACTCACACACAGTCACTCACTCACACACTCACTGACACACTCACTCACACACTGGCTCATTCACTGACTCACACACTCACTCTCCCACTCACTCACACATTCACTCACCCACACACTCACTCCCTCACACCCTCACTCATACACTCGATCACAGTCACACACTCACTCACGCACTCACACGCTCATTCACTCACACACTCACTCACACACACTCATTCACTCACTCTCTCACTCGCACACTCTCCACTCACTCACACAGTCACTCACTCACCCTCTCACTCGCTCACTCACTCACACACTCATTCACTTACACAGTCACTCACACAGTCGATCACACTCACACTCTCATTCACACCCTTGCTCACTCACACACTCACTCACTCACACGTTCACTCACACACTCATTGACACACTCGCTCACCCACACACTCACACACTCGATCACACACTCACTCACACACTCATTCACCCGCACACTCACTCACACACTCGCTCACTCACACGATCACTCACTCACATACTCACACACTCACTCACATACTCACACACCCACTCACACACTTGATTACACTCACACACGCGCTCACTCACTCACACACTAGCTCACTCATACACGCACTCGCTCACACACTCACTCACACACTCATTCCATCACACACTCACTCGCTGACACACTCATTCACTCACACGCTCACTCACTCACACACTCACTCACACACTCACTCACACACTCACTCACACGCTCACTCACTCACACACTCACTAACTCTCTCACTCACACACTCACTCTCTCACACGCTCACTCACTCACACGCTCACTCACTCACACACTCACTCACACGATCACTCACTCACTGTCTCAATCACTTACACACTCACTCACTTACGCACACGCGCACTCACTCACACACTCACTCACAAACTCACTCACGCCCACACTCACTCACACTCTCACACACTCACTCACACACTCGCTCACTCACCCACTCACTCACTCACACGCTCACACACTCACACACTCACTTACTCACACACTCACTCACTCACACACTCACTTACACACACACTCATTCACTCACCCTCTCACTCGCACACTCTCACACACTCACCCACTCACTCACACAGAGTCACTCACTCACTCACTCACACACTCACTCACACATTCACACACTCACTCACACACTGGCTCATTCACTGACTCACACACTGTCCCACTCACTCACACATTCACTCACCCACATTCTCACTCCCTCACACACTCACTCACACACTCACTCATTCACGCACTCACTCACACGCTCATTCACTCACACTCATTCACTTACACAGTCAGTCACACACACACTCACACACTTATTCACACACACACTCACACGCTCACTCATTCACTCATTCAGTCACTTTACAGTAGCTCATAGTTGTCATTCACAGTAGCGTATTGGTTAGAGCACCGCCTAGTAAGCGGAGGATCTGTGGTTCAAATCCCAGCTGTGGCATTGAATTTTTAGTTCTAATTCCACCTCTCATTTAGTTCGGCTTAATCAAGCTTCGTTTTGGCGTTATGCTGTTGAGAGTTTTATGTTGAAGACACTTCTTTCTCTGCTTGTTTAGGTACGTAACAGAGACAATAAAAACAGTCGATATTCCAGAAACTGTTTCCTTCCTTATTGTGGTTCTTATCAATATCCTGTTAAACGCAACAGAAATGTGAAATGTCAAGAAGAACAGCTTTCTTAAAAATCAGTGCGATTTCAAATATACACAAGTAATATATTTGGTTGTATTAGCAATCTTCTGTTCACAAAGTAACATTTTCTCATTATTATGTATTATATATGTCAAGAGAGATGAGTGTCAGTAATGTAAGTTCCGATAAAATTGGCAGCTTAATAATACCGTATGAAATATGTGCATTTCCAAGAAATAAAGTAGAAACAACGTATTCCTCTTTGATTAAAGGAAAATTCAGTTAGCTACTACATTTCACAAAAGTAAATACCCATCTTCAGTGAGACGTGCGCGAAGGGTCACCTAATTCTCAGGCGTGCTTGCATACGTGGTATGAGAATTAAATCAGTCATATGCTTCCCTTGCTGCTCGGAGAACATGGCAGCCATGTCACCTCACAACTCACCTCACCTCGTAGGTTGGTAAAGCAATATTTCAGCAGTCCTTATACATTAACGTGCAAACATTGCAGATTCAACTTCAGTGCACCTGCAGAACATATGTTCTTAGGGTGTTTATGTTAAGTTGTGGACTAGAACTAAACCATTCCAGCGTTGGTGCTAGACTACATGACGTGAGCACGCCTAAATCGTGTATTCGCTATAGCTGAGCTGGCTAAGGCGTGCTTTTTCAGATGAACAGTGTGGGCTGACATGTGTTTGAATCCCATTTAACGTATTCGTTTTTATTTCCCCTTTTCTTTTTTCTTTCTCAACGTGAACGTTATTATTTATATAACCCATGCGAAATATAAACTGATACAAACTAATTGACTCTATTTCTAGTAAAGCTCCTCCTTTAGGTATTTTTATTCCGCGTACTGTTGTAACCTTTCCCGCAGTCTTATAAATGCAGCAGTATGATGGAAATTTTACAAATGAATGCTTCCCAAGATATCAATTGCTGAAAATGAAGCAGGAAACACGCATACCTCAATTGTCAAACATTCCCCTTGAAATTAATCTTTCCCTTAAAACATTCACATCCAAAAGCATCTCTATGAATTTCGTAGGCTATTACCATATTAAAATATATAAGCGTGTAATAGTGTGAATTGCCAGATCTGGATGCCAGTGAGTATGATACATTAAACAGAAGAGAATGCAGTTGTTGAAGCAACCTTTGCACCCAGCAAGGTTGTCATGTCGTTATTTCTAAGCAGACACAACGTTGCCATGTCCCCATTAACTTAATTTGTAGCAGTGTACCTTCCTCTGATTTTCCGTTCCTGATAAAAATCAGTAGAGAACTAAACACGTTTGTTAATCTTGTATTACAGAAAATAAACTTGCGAAAGACGAGGATCGAACCCCGTCAGCTAGCAGTACACCGCCTATTACTATACGCAAAATCTGATGTGTTGCACTCACATGACTTTCTCTACTCTTGTACTAACCATTCTTACAAACTCTTATACCTCTATCTTCTTCCTGTTAGTTGAGATAAGCATTTGTACAAAATATCGTATTGCTTATTTCATTGTAAGTGCAAGGGGAAGATTAGAATACAGTAGGCTTTGTGCGACAGTCAAATCTTTTAAAGCTTTGAGATTCCGTTCTCTTGGCACACTAAACATGAGAAAATGAACAACCATGATCCATTTCACGAAAGTTTCTCACACACATAACAAAGAATATCTCCAAAATGGTTCACCCTACAAGAAAATTTATTCAGACACAAATTGTGTAGTTTAGCAATATCTACATTTTTTGTACAGTATGATTTGGTCTATCTCTAACGGTTTGCTAATTATGCAAAAGTCGTCCAGAGTAAATACGACTACAGGGACTATAGCCAGAATATTCAAGATATACATTTCATTTGGCATAAGAATATTTAAAATATATGAAATTTTAATCAAAATCGTTCCAGCCATTTTCAGGAAAATCAAAATTTTCGAAAGATTGTCCATATAAAGGGTAGTTTAGGGTGGGACTATTCTCTTCAAAATTTTCGTGTCGCATCCATGAAAGACATTAAACTTAAATACCAACTCTGGTTTTCAAACTACTTTTCGTTTTTGAGTTATTCTATCCAAAGTCTGACACACACACACGCGCGCGCGCACGGACCTTTTTCTAAAATTGCTTTTTTTGGATTCAGGGGTCCTCAAAACATATTTCCGATGAAATCTCGACATCGAATTTTTGGATGGAATACAATGCTTCCCCTACTTACCAGTAGAAAAAGTAAAAATGTACAGCTTGTTAAACCATACAATTTATGTAAAAACTTTTCTTTTTGAGTGAACCATTTCGTAGTTATTCCTTGTTATTTGTGTGAGTTATGCGATACGTATATATAATACATATTGGTAGAACATGCATCTCAACTAGGGAATATCCCATAGGATTGCTAACATAATGTAACATTGTAAGGTATCAGCTACATTTACTGGACGTGAGGAAATACTGTATGTGATGCTTCTAATTACTATGAGGGTTCCTGAATAGGAAAATAGAGAAAAGCCTTTTATAGAAGCAGCTCCTTGTGTGTTTATGTGCGGAGTCTTTGAGACCAGAATAGCAAATGTGTAGTAAATTGATATTTACATGCAGCAATTTTCGAAGGATATCAACTAAAATTCCCTTTCCCAAATTATTATTTAAGTTATGGGATTTTGGAATTTCTGAATTTTGAAAGCTTATAGCAGCAGCCTTTTAAGTATCTTCATTTCAGAGGGTATTTAGAACCAGTAAACTCTTAAGACATAGACAAAACAAGCAATTACACAAATAATGTAATAGACATTAAAACACAGTTTGTTTCAAATAACGTTCTCAGAGATATTTCCGTGTTATCGGAGATAACTATTTGCACAGCTTTTCATTTTTTACTTTCTCTACTGGTAAGTAGGGGAAGTATTGTACTCCACCCAAAAATTATATGTCGAGATTTCACCGGAAATATATGTTTTGAGGACCCCTGACCACTGTCCGTGTGTGTGTCTGTGTGTCTATGTCTGTGTGCCTATGCACAGCATAACTCAAAAACGAAAAGTTGGTTAAACACCAAAGTTGGTATTTAAGTTTAATGTCTTTCGAAGATGCGACACGGAGATTTTGAAGAAAATAGCCCCACCCAAAACTATCCTTTACATTAGAAAATTTTGATTTTCTTGAGAATGGCCCAAACGATTTTGATTAAAATGTCATACGTTTGAGATATTTTGACGACAAATAAAATGTATATCTTGAATTTTCGGGCTATCGCCCCGGTAGTCATATTCACTCAGGGCGACTTTTGCATAACTAGTAAACCGTTAGAGATAGACCAAAACATACTGTACAAAAATGTAGACCTCGCTAAAATATACAATTTGTCTCTGAATAAATTTTCTTGTAGAGTGAACCATTTCGGAGATATTCCTTGTTATGTGTGTGAGTTTCGGAAAACTTGAAACTTCCGTGAAATAGAACATTGTTGTTCATTTTTTTATGTTAAGTGTGCAAAGAGAATGGAATCTCAAAGCTTTAAAAGATTTGACTATCGCACAAAGCCTACTGTATTCTAATATTCCCCTTTTAGGTGCCTACAAGGAAATAAGCAATAAGATAATTTGTACAAACGTTTATCTCGACTAACACAAAGAAGATATAGGAATAAGAGTTTATAAGAAAGGTTAGTACAAGAGTAGAGAAAGTCATGTGAGTGCAACACATCAGATTTTTGAAAGTGTTTTTGTCATTCATCACAATGTTATAGAAGATCATTGAATTTGAACCTGAAGCAGCACTTATTGGTGTTCAACAAAAGTGTGACAATATTAAATCGAATAAAATGTTAAATAAGTGACATGACCATGTGCATCTATTTCTCTATTAGTCAACAGCATGCCCGCCTCTGTAGCGTGGTGTCAGCGTGTCTGCCTCACGTCCAAGACTTCCCGAGTTCGAATCTCGCTTAGGATGAGTTATCCGAGGTTTTCCCTTATCCTGAGAAGACGAATGTCTGGTAACTTAAAGCTCTATGGACCTCGGGCTCATTTCCCCCGTTTCATTCACTCGCCGTCCGATATGACACTAGGCTGGAGCACGTTAACTAAAGAAAGCGTGAACAGCAAAACTGAAAATAACAACTAGTTAAATACCAACATTTGGACGCGACACAAACATTTCCAAATAAATCCATCTGCCCTAACTACACATTACCTCAAAACTTTCTAATAATATTTTAAATTTAACATGAATGGTTTACCCTACAAGAAAATTTGTTCCGACCTAAATTGTGTATTTTAGCAAGATCTACATTTTTTGTACAGTACGATTTGGTCTATCTCAAACGGTTTACTAGTTATGCAAAAGTCGTCCAGAGTAAATACGTCTACAGGAGCTATAGCCTGAAAATTCAAGATATACACTTCATTTGCCATAAAAATATCTCAAAGATACGGCATTTTAATTAAAATCGTTAGAGCCATTTCAAGAAAATCAAAACTTTCTTAAAATGTTCTATATAAAGGGTAGTTTAGGATGGGGCTATTTTCTTCAAAATCTTCGTCTCGCATCCTTGAAAGACATTGAACTTAAATACCAACTTTGGTTTTAACCGACTTTTCGTTTTTGAGTTATGTTGTCCATAGACACACACAGATACACACACGGACCTTTTTCTAAAAATGCTTTTTTTTTGGATTCAGGGGGCCTCAAAACATATATTTCCGGTGAAATCTCGACTTCGGATTTTTCGGTGGAATACAATACCTCCCCTACTTGCCAGCAGAGAAAGTGAAAAAGGAATGCAGAATGCAGAGAAAGCTTCTGAAAGGGATTTATTGTCGTCGCTGGTTACTGAGCTGCTAAAAAGGCCAAGATAAATATCAAGCATTATCAGTGTGAGATTCTCATCCCAAATTACCACATTGAAATCTCGGCTCTCTATGCGAGAGACCAAAAATTGCCTGGGTGCATCAAGTTAAGGCGTCCACTCACACCTCAGTTTCCACTATCGTATTGTTGCAAAGATCAGAGCAAGATCTATTCCGTTGAGCAAGATCCCAGTAAAATCTCCTCATGTCTCCCCAATGGATGTTTCGCCTTTAGACTCTTGAAAAACGCATTGGGAAGTTGGCGCTCTCAAACAAGAAAGCCTGTAAAGAGGAGCGGAAACTTCTGGACATGGCTGCACTCGCAAGAGCCTGCGTCAGTGGAAACTGAGGTGCAGAGCAATTGCTCCGATGAAGGGACAACAATTAGAGCATATCTAGTTTAATGGTTCTTATTGGTGCATGTTTGGGAACACCAATGGCAGCCATAGATGTGCAAACGGCGAGTCACAGTTGCCATTCCCACCTTTACAGGGATTGTACACATTTTGAATCATGTGTGCTGTTTGCCACGTGCTGTGGGCAAGGAATGTGCTTTATAAGTAGCAGATGCACTAGCTGTTTCCCACATATTTATACAGGTTTAAGAGCTTTGTGCAATTTCTGTTGTGCGCCACTACTCGTGTCTCATTGCAACTCTGCCTGGGTTGTTTTGGTTTATATACAAGTTAGGTGTAGCACGGCTGTTATGGGCTCTTGGTTGCGTCACATATGATAAACCTGGTGTGTTGTAGTTTATTATTCCTTAAACAATAGCAGGAAGTTCCTATGCTGTTACAGGGATATATTAAGTTGCATGTGCCAAGGCTGTTACGGGTTGCCGATTACGTCACATATGATAAACCTGGTGTGTTGTAGTTTATTATTCCTTAAACAATAGCAGGAAGTTCCTATGCTGTTACAGGGATATATTAAGTTGCATGTGCCAGGGCTGTTACGGGTTGCCGATTACGTCACATATGATAAACCTGGTGTGTTGTAGTTTATTATTCCTTAAACAATACCAGCAAGTTCCTATGCTGTTACAGGGATATATTAAGTTGCATGTGCCAAGGCTGTTACGGGTTGCCGATTGCGTCACATATGATAAACCTGGTGTGTTGTAGTTTATTATTCCTTAAACAATACCAGGAAGTTCCTGTGCTGTTACAGGGATATATTAAGTTGCATGTGCCAAGGCTGTTACGGGTTGCCGATTACGTCACATATGATAAACCTGGTGTGTTGTAGTTTATTATTCCTTAAACAATACCAGGAAGTTCCTATGCTGTTACAGGGATATATTAAGTTGCATGTGCCAGGGCTGTTACGGGTTGCCGATTGCGTCACATATGATAAACCTGGTGTGTTGTAGTTTATTATTCCTTAAACATTACCAGGAAGTTCCTATGCTGTTACAGGGATATATTAAGTTGCATGTACCAAGGCTGTTACGGACTGTCAGCTGCGCTATACAGATATATGAATAGCACTCGAATTAACGTACTTGTGTGTGAGAGCGCTTTGGTCTGCGGGAATTGGGACGGGTGAGAGGGTGAGGGGGGGGGGGGGGGGGAGCAATACAAGTGTACTATCTTTCACAAAAGTAAATACCCACCTTCAGCTAAACCTGTGCAAAGGGCCACCTAATTCTCCGGCGTGCTTGCATAGATGGTATGAGAATTAAATTAGTCATGTGCTTCCCTTTCTGGCCATAGGACGTGGCAGCCATGTCTCCTCTTAGCTCACTCACCTCACAGTTTAAAAAGCAATATTTCAGCAATCCTTCTACATTAACGGACAAACATTGCAAAGTTAACTTGACTGCATCTGCAGGAAAGGTGTTCTTATGGTGTTTTATTAAACTGTGGACTAGAACTAAAATGATTCCAGTATTGGGTGCTACACTTAGAGACGTGAGTTTAATCAGCGAGTTGAAGCTCTTGTGTTGCCTATAGCGCAGGCCTGGGCGCGTCGTGTGTTCGCGTGAGAAAAAACAGGCTTCTACCGTCCCATACTTGCGTGCAATAAAGGCACATGATCCAGTCAGTGGCGTACACGTGTTGCTTAATTGTAATTTATTACAAACACAAAATTAAACACTATACAATATTTACATATATGTTGTAGTGATATATTTTCAGATTTTACAATGCTATTTAGACTTACAAGACTTTGAAGTATATTAATATGCAATAAACTAAAACACTTCGTAAATCACGTAAACCTGGAGCGCGACTTACTGAGTCACTGTTGCAACGTGCAATCCTTTGTGCTTCACTATTTCGTCATATTCCGGCTGCAAATTTGAACATTGCAATCGCAATATGTGCACTAAATTTTCATCATTTAAACTGCTGCGTGAAACAGTTTTGACATTGTTCAGCTTACTGAAAAACTGCTCACAACAATATGTTGTACCAAACATAGCTACAATGCGACTGCCAAAGAGACATAAATTTGGAAACTTCACTTTGGGTAGTGTACAAAACAACAGTCCTAAAGTCCGCAGAGGTGTGTTGTTCTGGAGGTCGGTTAATTCCATCTGCAAAGAGTGTGGTCCATCTTTAACATCGAATGCAAATGGGTTGTTAAACAACCTCCAGTCTGTGTCCATGGTCTTCAGATCATTAAATCGAATTTTAAATTCTTCCAGTAAATCTTCCAGAATTGTCTTGTATTTATTTAGTAGTTCAGAAGATGCTTTAGTAAATACGCATTTCAAATTTGGAAAATGATACAAACCTGTGAGCTGTATTTGATACATCCAGAGTCGCAATTTGTCCATGAAAGCCTTTAGTTCATCAATCATCGTAATGATTAAATTGTCTTTTCCTTGTAGGGTGGTGTTCAATGTATTTAAGTGTAACGTTAGATCACTCAAAAATGCTAAATCACAAATCCAGTCTTTGGTGCTAAGTTCTCCAAAGTCTATTTTCTGATCTTTTAAAAAAATGTCTATTTCGCTTCGTAACGCGAAAACTCTCTTAAGCACGTTGCCTCTACTTAGCCATCTAATTTGAGAACGATATGGCAGATCTAAAAACTCAGAATTTATATCTTTTAAAAATTCTTGAAACTGTCTATGACGAAGTGAATTCGACCTAATGGTATTCACAATTCGCACAACAACTGACATCACTGTATCCAACGTTACTGATTTCGCACACAATGCCTCGCGATGAACAAAGCAATGTACATGTAGTACACCGTCTGGGTTTATTCCTTTTGCTGCAAGAACACCTCGAAGTCTTCCTACAAATCCCGACGTATGACCCATCATGGATGGCGCTCCATCGGTTGCAACACAAACTAGTTTTTCCAATGGAAGATTAAAGTGTTCCATTGTCTTTAGCACAGCGTTAAGCACATTCTCACCTGTGGTCCGTCTTTTAACGATGCAAGATCTAGAAATTCTTCACTGATATTGAAATTTTCATAAACTCCTCTTAAGAAAACAGCTAACTGAGCCGTGTCTTTCCTGTCACTACACCCGTCTAGTGCGAATGAATAGTACACCAACTGTCCGATTTTCGTTTTCAGCTGTTTCTCCAAATTGCAAGCAATTTCTGCAATTCGCTCGGTGACTGTTCGACGAGATAAACTGAGAGATTTAAAGGAATTCACTAAATCAGGGCAAATTTCTTCAGCAGCAGTTATCAAACACTCCTTTATAAAGTCTCCTTCAGAGAGGGGTTTAGAGGATTTGGCAATTTCGTTTGCAATTTTAAAACTGGCACGAACTATGTTTTGCCGGTCAACTATCGTCTTGCTAGTACTGTCACTTTTGGCTTGTAAATTTTCCTTAAGACGATCCAGCATTTTTTCACGAGCCACACCTGTCAGCTTCTCTTCACCATATTCTTGCGCATGCGCATTTGTGAAATGCCTCCTAATGTTATAATGTGAAGGATATGATACTGTTGCACCACAAACCAAACAATGTGATTTTTCACCTTCGAAGACGGCGAAATACTTTTCTTCCCATTCGGGATTAAATGTTGGCGTAACACGTCCTGCACCCATTGTGAAAGGTACGTCACTGAACGGGTGTGTCCTCACCCAACACACACGCTCAAGGTCGTGAGCGCAGTCCCGCTCAATGTGTACCATTCCCCCAGGCCTGCTATAGCGCAACTGGCTAAGGTGTATTCGTTCAAATCACAGTAGTGGGTTAACATTAGTTCGAATCCCGCTCCACATTTTTTTCTTTTTTATTTCTCTTTTGCTTGCTTCCTTGTTAACGGGAACATCATTATTTATACTATGACCCGTGTGAAATATGACATTATACAGACTAATAAAACCTATATCTTTACATACCTTTATTCCGCATAGCGTTGCCGTGCTATGAATGCTGCAGTACGATTGCAATTTTAGAACTGAATGCTTTATAAGATATTAATTGCAATTGCTGAAAATAAGTCACGGAACACGCCTACGTCATGGCTCCCGAAATTAATATTTCCCTTTAAATATTCACATTCAAAGGCATTTCTATATATTTCGTAGACTATCACCATATTAAAATATATATGTTCCCGAAATTAATATTTCCCTTTAAATATTCACATTCAAAGGCATTTCTATATATTTCGTAGACTATCACCATATTAAAATATATATGCGCGTAATACTGTAAAATAGGTTTTAATGGTCATAAAATGCATTGTTACAAGATGTGGACACCAGGGAATAATGTCACTGTGATACATTAAACAGAACAGAATGCAGTTGTAGATTACTTCAGCGGAAGTAACCTCTACACCTAGCAAGGTTGCCATGTCGTTTATTTCCAAGCACTACACAATGTTGCCATTTTCCCATCAACTAAACTCAATTTCCAGCAGTGTGCCTTCATCCGATTTTCCATTCCTGGTAAAAACTGTAGAGAATTAACCACGTTTGTGAATTTTGTATTTTAGAAAATAAACATGCGAAAGGCGGGGATCGAACCCCCGGCAGCTAGAAGTTTCGAATCGCCCGGTTAGCGCCCTGTTTTGGAATACAAACTTTCGTCAAATGGAACATCGTGATTCATTTTTTATAACTTAGCCGTGCAAGGAGAACGGAATCTCAAAGCTTTGAAAGATTTGACTATCACTCAAAGCCTACTGTATTCCCATATTCCCCTTGTATTTACAAGAAAGTGAACAATAAGACAATTACTGAAAATGTTTATCTCAACTAACACGATGAAGATAAAGGAATAGTTTGTAAGAATGGTTAGTACAAGAGCAGAGAAAGACATGTGAGTGCCACACATCAGATTTTTTATATCGGTCTTTGCTTATTTTATTCCAACAAATTACTGTATGCTCATATATGATTTAATGAAATAATTTTTGTCTCAGAAAAATTGAAAATGCGACTGACGGTTCCGGGAAATCCGGGAGTGTCGGAAGTGGAAGTGACGTCAACATTACGTGGTCAATAAGATTTCCGTGCCTACGTACAATCATTTACTGAAATTCGCGAAATAGTACCATATATTAAGATATATGAATTGTAGATGTTTAATAATACAATAATATGAGCGTAAATGTGTGTTTGTGTGTCTCTGGGTGTGTGTGTGTGTGTGTGTGTGTGTGTGTGTGTGTGTGTGTGTGTGTGTGTGTGTGTGTGTGTGTGTGTGTGTGTGTGTGTGATGTAAGTTAATTTTAAAACCACTCAAATGATTTGATAGTTATTTCATCTTTGAAAATCTCGATTTGTTGTAATGGAAGGTCCTGCTCCGGCCATTCTCAAGGTGCAAATATGTCCAATACAATTATTGTCAATAAAGAACACTTTTGACGAAGAATAAAGACAACTCGTGTGAAATATTTGGAGCCATCTAGCTTCATGACGAATGGGTATAACTAACTGTCGGTAAACATGTAAACAATGCTGTAATAAATTTCTACCTTGATTTGAATGAATTTTGTCATAATTTAATGATAAATGTCATGCAAAGTTTAATTTCTAAGATGCATTTGGCAACGTCATGTTAACATTAAACATTGCACTTGCTTAATAGCTTTGAGTTTCTTTGGAGACATTAAAAAATAGTTATTAATACGCTTAAACAAAGAGCTAAAGCTCTTAGGACACTACAAGTAACAAGAAATACACAAAATAAATAAATAAATGAAAGCACGGGGAAGATAATATGCAAACCCTCTGTTAAACAATCACAAATACCACAGGAAGAAGAGCGAGTAGAGGAAGCTGTGTGAATGCAATAAGTTGCATTTCTATTTCACTCATATAGAAAACTGTATGTATTGTTTGTATAAGAGAGAGTAGAGCAGGAAGTGCAATTGTGGTTCATAAAAGAAAAGTGAGAAGAGAAGCCTTGTGGTTGTAATACGTTACATTTCTACTTCAATCATGTAGAAAATTGTCTGAGTTGTTTGTAGAAGACGGAGTAGAGAAGAAAGTGTGGTAGCATTATGTAACAGAAAAGCGGGTAGAGAAAACCATGTGAATGAAACCTGTTGCATAATAAAATTCATAACATAAAGCCTTAATGAAGAAACACTTAGATTTGGCAATTTTCATGGTGAACGAACGAACGATGAACCGTTATTGGAGTTTGCCTACTTCATGCATACCAACATCCGACACACAGACAGACAGACTGACAGACAGACAGACAGACAGACAGACAGATGCTGTCCTGCTTGCTCAAACCTACATCCAACATTTATAATATTTTAAAATTAAACCACGAATTGTTTGCACTGTTTTCATGAGGAAACACCAACACACATCCACACAAACACACAAAGTCCATACACATACACATACACACACTGTCACACACACACACACACACACACACACACACAAACACACACACAAACACACAGTGACACACACAAACACACAGAGAGACTCTTTTTGTAAACATAATTATTTGTTGGATTAAGAATGTATTTTCGGTGAAGTCTTGATATCAGATGTTTACCTGAAATACGAGACTTGCTATCGCCTATCCCAGGCAGGCAGGCGCTAGAGGAAGCAAAACTGTGTTAGTTTATACCTTACATAATGATAGCAATGGTATGCGATATTGTGTAACTGAAATACCAACCTGTCTTTATGAGCTGACTGTCGCTTTTCTTTTGCTGTTGTACAAGTACATTTCGTGTGTGCAAATGATATTTATATCACCTGCCTGATTTTACAGCATGTTCAGGTGCACAATAGGGCAAGACTCTGATTGGAGGCAGCCGACATTAAATTTTGCGGCATTTATTATCAGCAACTTTGGTTTTTGAGTTATGTTGTCCATAGACTGAAAGACACAAACGCGCGCGCGCGGAGCTTTTTCTAAGAATTTCCTTTTTTTTTTCTTATTCAAGGGGCCTCAACAGCTATTTCGGGTGAAATTTGGACATCGAATTTTCAGGTGGAATACAATACTTCCTCTACTTTACTGTACGCAGTAGAGAAAGTAAAAATGTATTAACTAGCAAAAAGGGGAGCTGTAAAAGTAAATCAGAGTCCTAAAACTCTAGTGAAAAGATTTGTACTGTTATTGCCCAATATGTAGTGTTGAAATGTTGTTTTAGAAATTCCATCGATCCATATTATAGACATATACGGCCTGTGAAGGTTTTGGAATTATTTATCCAAGTCCTCGAATTTGATACTTTGAGAATTAACCCTGATTTGTCCATAAGGGTTGGATACACAATTGGGGTGATGTTCTAGATATGTAGGGCAGCCCTTTTATAGTTCAACATTTTAGAGATAAACAGTGCGAATTTCTGCATATATGTTGGATTTACAGTAAGGTAACTTTTTGATAGATCTAAGTTGCCAATTCATGTTGCTACGTCCAATAAAACAATATTTTGAGACTTAAATGGCTCAGATATCTACATAGCTTTTGAATATAGTGCCTAGGGGTAGTATTTGAGAGTTACCAGTTCCTATCATGTGAGCGTTAAGCATTGTAAACTTCTATATAAGGAAGGGAACTGATAACAGTAATCTTTGAGAGATGTAAGACAACCAATTATTTTTACTAACTCCTGCAATACAACAATAGTTTCATAGTTAAACATTTTACATTTCTATACAAGGCTTGAATATATGGTAATGGCAGTTTTAGAGAGTTATAAAGTAATCTGTGGATTTAGCCGCTCCTATATCACTAGCCCACAAGAGTTTCCCGTTTTTGATCAACATTGGGTATTTACATGGGAAAAAACGCGGTGATTTCGAAAATGATAACAGTTTCTCCATAACACCTATCATTTTTATGCAATTCGAAATTGTATTAATTAAGCTAGACACTAGACCTATACAGTAATACGTACGTATGCATGAAACTATAATTATTATGATTATTATAGGTGTATAATTTTATAACTAAAGATGAATAGCACTCATTGTGGATGTTAAGAGTTACTGTAAATACTGTACGTATATTTACAAAATAAACCACCCCTTGTGTTCTTCCGTGATGAGCTGATGACTAGCTAAGCAGTTTGAGTGTGTGCGAGCGAGCGGGAGAGAGACTGGTATTTATTCATCTCTGGGCGACCATGTGCAGGCAATAACGCTTTCAGCCATTGAATCTTAGACAAACATCCGTTACTTACTCACCCTTATAGGCACACGTCTGTCTTAAGATAGATATATCTCAACTTTAGCTGCTTCTTATAACTCGCAGTGATCGAGTTGTAGTGCGATTTCCGGAAAAGGTTTATCATTTCTATTTCTTTGTGTCGTGGTACATTTTAACATTGGCTAAAATGTGTGAACAATCCTAATAACCTTCTTTTCTTGCTACAGAAGCAGAAAGCTAACATTACATCATTTATTAAAAAGGTGTATTTTGTATATTTTAATGTTAAGCTGTGGGCTCCACATACTGTTTGCAAAACATGTAGTGAAGGACTAAGGCTGTGGTACAATGGAAAACAGAATCAAGTTCGGGATTCCTAGGATATGACGTGAACAAAAAATCATTATGATGACTGTTACTTCTGCATGTGTAACGTATCTAGATACAATAAACAAAAATAAATCAAACATTAAATATCCAGATGGTTTTACATCATGTCTAAGACCTGCGCCACATGGAGTAGATCTCCCTATTTCTGTTCCACCAACCTAACTAGAGGATACTGAGAATCCAGTCTCTGGGCGGGTCAACAGAAAATTCCAATGTTGATGAGCATTTCCCAGCACACAGTGGTGAAGACAAGTCACAGCATTTTAGTCAAGAAGAGTTGAACGACTTAGGTCTTGCCAAGGACAGGAGCGAATTACTAGGATCGAGATTAAAAGAGAAAAATATGCTGGGCCCAGACACCACATTTTCCTGTTATAGGAATAGAGATAAAGAATTTACCAAGTTCTTTACGATGAAATACCAGAAGTCCATTGCAGTGATGTACCAGGTTTAATTCAACAACTGGGAAGACCATCATATGATAGTAGCGACTGGCGTTTATTTATTGATGCTTCAAAACGAAGCCTAAAACCGTCTTATTACACAATAGAAGCGAATTTGCCTCAAAACCACTTGCACATTCTGTTTTCCTTAGAGAGTCATATGGAAACCTTGAAATCATTTTAGAAAATATTAATTACCAGGAACATCAATGGCTATTGTGCGGGGACTTAAAGGTATCCAGTATCTTACTAGGGTAACAAAGAGGTAATAAAAAATACCCATGTTTTTATGCGCATGGGACAGTAGAGATAGAGTTAAACATTGGACAACGAGAGAATGGTCTAAGAGAAAGTTTAACATCAGAAGAAAAAAATGTAATTCGTGCCAGTCTAGTTGATCCAAAGAAAACGTTATTACCTCCATTGCATATAAAACTGGGTATTATGAAACAATTCATGAAAGCATTGGACAAAGATGGTTCGTGTTTCAAATATTTGAGTAGTAAATTTTCTGTGATGTCTGAAGCTAAGATAAAAGAGGGCGCATTTAATGGACCTCAGATAAGGCAGCTAATGAAGGACAGTGCATTTTTGGATGTCATGAATGATGGAGAACTTCAACCATGATGTGCTTTCAAAGAAGTAGTCAATAAATTCCTGGGAAATACAAAGGATTCGCAATATGAAGTAATTGTGAGAAATATGTTAGAAAAGTTACTAATACTTGGGTGTAATATGAGTTTAAAACTTCACTTTTTGCATTCGCATCTAGACATTTTTCCTGATAATTTAGGATACCTCCGCGATGAACAAGGCGAAAGATTCCATCAAGAAATGAAAGAGATGGAGAGGAGATATCAGGGTTGGTGGAATGTTGCGATGCGGTGCTAGCGGACTACTGTTGGCGCTTGAAAAGGGAAACCAACTTGACATTTTGTGTTATTAATGTGCTATTTATTCTCACATAAAATAAAGCAAGGATATATGTAAGTAAAGTAACTCAAAACTCATATATGTGTATAATAAAGCAACTTTAACCGTAATTCTTACTTTCTCTGCTACGTATAGTAAGAAGGGCAAGTGCTGTATTGTCTCCAAAAATTCAATGTAGATATTTCACCGGAAACATGTTTTGAGGCCCCCGAATCCAAAAAGCATTTTTAGAAAAAGAACAGGGTGTGTATATATGTGTGTGTATGTGTGTATATGTGTGTGTGCGTGTGCGCGCGTGTGTGTGTGTGTGTTTGTGTGTGTGTGTGTGTGTGTGTCTGCCTGTGAGCATCATAAGTCAAAAGCGAGACGTCGGTTGAAATCCAAAGCTGGTATTTACGTCTTAATATCTTTCAAGAGAGCGACACGAATATTTTGAAGAAAATTGCTCCAACCTAATTCTGGGCCCTTATGACCTAGTTGTCGACGGGCGGGCCCTTAAACAACAATCACTCACCCAACCTAATCCAATCCAGCCATTGCTTGGAAAATTTTGTTTTTCTGAAGAATGGCTCTAACGATTTTGACTAAAATGATATATGTTTCAGGTATACATATTTATGGAAATAAAATACGTATTTTGAATTGTTTGTCTATAGCCCATGTAGTGCTGTTTACTTCTGATGGGTTTAGCATAATTAGCAAATCGTAAGATATATATAGACCAAATCTTTCGATACAAAAGTGTAGGTCTCGTTAAAACACAATTTAGGTCAATTTTTTTTTGGGGGGGGAGGGGGGAGTGCACTATTTCGGAGATATTCCGCATTATTTGTCCGTGGTTTGGATTACTCAATACTTTCGTGAAATGGAAGATGATTATTCAGTTATTTATATATTAGCGATGCAAAGAGAACGGAATTTGAAAACTTTAAACCATTGGAGTATCACTCAAAGCCTACTGTATACCCATATTTCCATTATACCTACAAAAAAATAATTTCTGCAATTGTTATCTCGACTAGATGAATGAGATAGAGGAATATTCCCATTTAAATCGCCATTTTAATAAACATAAATAAATGCAAACACATAAATACCAAACACAACCGATATCTCCAATATAGCTGATGTAATGAAACTGTCATTTGAAACGTATTGTGTGTCTTATGGACATTCACACTTTCTACCCGAATGAAGAAAGCTCCACAAGTTACATCTAACGTGACGACATAATGTTAATTATTTGCGGAAATTCTCGGAGTGAGCTGAGAGAAAAGAAGCGCTGAGACCGTCACTCTTTTCAACCAGGAATGTCAAACATAAAACTATCTCTCTCTCTGTGTGTGTGTGTGTGTGTGTGTGTGTGTGTGTGTGTGTGTGTGTGTGTGTGTGTGTGTGTGTGTGTGTGTGTGTGTGTGTGTGTGTGTGTGTGTGTGTGTGTGTGTGTGTGTGTGTGTGTGTGTGTGTGTGTGTGTGTGTGTGTGTGTGTGTGTGTGTGTGTGTGTGTGTGTGTGTGTGTGTGTGTGTGTGTGTGTGTGTGTGTGTGTGTGTGTGTGTGTGTGTGTGTGTGTGTGTGTGTGTGTGTGTGTGTGTGTGTGTGTGTGTGTGTGTGTGTGTGTGTGTGTGTGTGTGTGTGTGTGTGTGTGTGTGTGTGTGTGTGTGTGTGTGTGTGTGTGTGTGTGTGTGTGTGTGTGTGTGTGTGTGTGTGTGTGTGTGTGTGTGTGTGTGTGTGTGTGTGTGTGTGTGTGTGTGTGTGTGTGTGTGTGTGTGTGTGTGTGTGTGTGTGTGTGTGTGTGTGTGTGTGTGTGTGTGTGTGTGTGTGTGTGTGTGTGTGTGTGTGTGTGTGTGTGTGTGTGTGTGTGTGTGTGTGTGTGTGTGTGTGTGTGTGTGTGTGTGTGTGTGTGTGTGTGTGTGTGTGTGTGTGTGTGTGTGTGTGTGTGTGTGTGTGTGTGTGTGTGTGTGTGTGTGTGTGTGTGTGTGTGTGTGTGTGTTTTTTTTTTTTTTTTTTTTTTTTTTTTTTTTTTTTTTTGCATGCCCCATTCCATATGAATACTACATGCTTGAATTTATTTATTTACATACAAATTACATTTTATATATACATGTACATATTGTTGGTGATGTTCTATTTGAACATTTACATCTTTATTTACCTCTAATTTTTTATCTAGCTTAGTCTAATTGAGTACTTCATAAATCTAGTACTTATCATATAGTGAAACGCAAATATTATTATACTCGTAACAGCAGTAGAGTATTGAAGTGTGTTTGGACAATGATACTGATTGCAATTTTGGTAAGGAGTAGAAATTGTATATATTTGAACTTAAGTCATTCTATTTCTGTGAATTGTATAGCATTAATGAAGTTCACGAAAGGTTGTATGAAATTGTTTCCAAGTTCTTCTTTGTTTATGGGCCAAGTAGCACCTTTACTTTGTATCTTCCTAATCATTGCGTTTCTCTGGTTGTTTAGTATTTTGCATCGAAATATAATGTGGTTTACTGTTTGGTCCTCTTCTTCACATTTGCACATTGGGTTATCTAAAAATCCAAACCTGTGGCGATATGATCTTAGCTTTCCATGTCCTGTTATCATTGCTGTGAACTCCGGAGATATTGGTAACCGTTGCTTTAATCTTCTTCTCACGGATGGGAAATATTCTTTGGTTACTGCTCCTTTCCTTGATGCTGTCCATTGTTGTTGCCATTCTTCGAGTGCAGTTTCTTTCTCTCTAGTTACTATTGCTTCTTTTGATACTTTGTCATATATTATTTCAGTGTCTTCTGCGGCAGCTTGTTTTGCTAGTCTGTCCACAAGTTCATTTCCGTGTATTCCCGCGTGTCCTTTCACCCAGCCGAAATGTAGTGTCCACTTTGATTTTGAAAGTTCAAGGATTTTGGTTTTGATTGCTTCTATCAGCTGGTTATGTTTTATGTTGTTCCTGAGCAGATCTAGAGTTATCTTACTGTCTGTGAATAATGCAGCTCGTTTTTCATCGCATTCTCCATATCCAAGCTCATCTAGTTTTTTAAGTGTTTTTAATATTGCCAGTTGTTCAGCCTGGTTATTCGTGCATCGTGGATGCAACTTGAACTTTAATTTGTATGCCAGGTTGCCATGGATGAAGATGATCCCTGCTGCCCCAACTTTATCACCAGTTTTGCTACCATCGGTGTACATTTCAACTGCATATACATTGTTATCTACCTCATCTATTAGGGGTATTTCCACAGGGTGTCTCCAATACCTGACTTCCAGCGGTGCGTCATATTCTTGATTGTTGACTTTTGTTGCCAGGTAGGTTCTTACATATTGTTCCATGGTTATTTGTAAGGGTGGAACGCCTGCTACTACGCATGATGCCTCGTATGAGAGAGTTCGGTAGGCTTTAGCAATTTTTATATTAATCAATCTTTGTATCCTTTTATATTTTGTTAGATTTTTAATTTTTCTTAAAGCGTCTATCCACACTGGTGAGCCATATGTCATTATTGGGACTATAGCTCCTTCGTATATTGTTTTTAGTGCTTTGTGTCCTAATCCCCATTGTAGTTTAGCTGTCCGTGATAACATGTGGATGAGTGTGATTGATTTTCCTGCAGTGTGGTCTATGTGTGCATTGAAGTTAAACTTACTGTCAAACCATATGCCCAGGTATTTCATTTCTTCAGTTTGGTTAAGCTTCTTGTTGTTTAAGTAGATATTGACGTCCCAATTGTCCGTTCGCTTTCTTGATATGACTAGAGTCTTCGACTTCTTTTCGTTAAATTCTATTTTGTTGTCAGTGGCCCAGTTCTGAATTTTGACTAAATCTTGATTCGCTATGTTTTCTGCTTCTACTTTGCTTGAGCCTCTTGTTAATATGACAAGGTCATCTGCGAATGCCATGGCTTTAGTTTTCCTATTGAAATCAGTATTCAATAGGGAATTATACATTATGTTCCAAAAGCCTGGGCCACAGCAGGATCCTTGTGGACAGCCCTTCTGAACTTCTTTTTCCATTGTGTAATTGTTTATTGTGATTTTTGCTTTCCTGTGGTTGAAGAAATCTAATGCTAAGTTGTAGATATTTCTCGGACATTCCCATTCTTTTAAGTTCTTGAGAATACTGGGCCACCAGGCGGCATTAAATGCACCTTTGACGTCAAGGCTTGTTAGGATTATACATTGTTTTATTTTCAATCCCTCTTCTATGAAGGTTTTAACTTCAAGTGCTGCATCAATTGTTCCCTTTTGAGGGGTAAAGCCGTACTGTCTACCATTGAGTAAGTTTTTAGACCACAGATGGTAATTTATCCTGTCGATCATTAACCTCTCTAGTAATTTGCCGCCAATATTTATCAAGCTGATTGGACGATATTTAGACACATCCTTGCATTCTTCCTTGCCAGGTTTTGTGATTGGAAGCACAATAGACTGCTTCCATCTTTTTGGAAAACAACCTCTACTTAGGCACATGTTGTAGAACTGTGTGAAGAATAAAGGCAGAACTCTGAATGCTCTTAGTAGAATGTCGCTGGTTATCCCATCCTCACCGGGAGCTTTCTGAGGGTTGAACTTTTGTAAGGCGGTTTTTATTTCTTCAGTTGTGAAAGGTACATCATCGGTTGTATCTATTGGCTCTCTAATTAACCTTCTTGTTTCTTTGTGATGTGCGTTGTCACTTCCTTCACTATCTTGTGGTGTGAAGTGTTCCAGCATGTGTTCAATTGTGTTCTCCGTGTCTGTAGTGTATGTTCCATCTTCTTTTTCTAGGGTTGTTAGTTGTGTTGTGGTTTTGACTTTCCCGGCGGCTATTTTGTAGACTACGTTCCAGGGATTAGTTCCATCAACTATAGTGCAGAACTTCTTCCAAGAGTTCAGTTTCGCCTCTTGCAATTTCATTTCATATTCATGTTTTCCTTCGTGATATTTGGTTTTCCTCTCTAGTCTTAGATCTTCATTTGTTGTAGTTCTTTGGTACCGTCTTCGTAGCGCGTTTGTCTTTTTCCTTAGTATTGTAAGTTCATCGTTCCACCACGAAACCGTATTTCCTTTCAACGCGTATTTTGTTGCCCTAGACATCTTGAGACTTGTGTTGCAAGCTTCGTTAATTGATGAGGATATTAAATTTTCCACTTCATCACAATTGTCGTACGTAGCAATAATATTTTCCAGGTCACGATCCATTATTTTCGTATCTGCGGTCTTGTGATAATGAAAGGTTGTTTTGATATTTGAAACAAGAGCGATTTCAAATTTATCAAGATCGCCATTCTTTATGATATACTTTCTTGTGGTTTGGTTTCTGTTTGGAGATAATATGTGCTGCCGTGTCACGCTCAGTTTGAAGGTTATATTTCTGTGATCGGAACAACTTTCTTGTGTTCCACACTCCCAGTCGATAACCTGCCTTAGTAGTTTATTATTGACTAATGTTAAATCAATGTAGCTTCTGGCCCTTATCGTCTCAAAAGTTGGCTCCGACATTTTGTTGACAATATTCAAATCGCTTAGTGTTAAGAACTCCTCCAGTGCTTTGCCACGTTGATTTGTTGTTGCGTCATACCATAGTTTGCTTCGACAATTGCTGTCAACTGCGATCAGTATACCACTTCCTTTGACGTAATTTAAAATGTTTTCTACTTGGCTGATATTTCTCTCAATGTCTTGTGTAAAATCAAAATATGAACTTACTGCATACAATTTTGTACGTCTGTAGATAATTTCAATTACAGCGATATCTTCGTTACATAGCTGTGTGATTGCTGTTGCATCTATTTGTTTATTGTTTATTAATATAGCAGCTCTTTTCTTTCCATTTCCGAAAGCGTAGGTCCTGAGTGACCTGGAAATTCCAGCTAGGTTGTTATGAATAAGGTACGGTTCTTGTATTAGAGCAACGTCTACTTTATTCTCTTCCATGATCCGTATTAAGTTACTTGTAGCCACTCGCTTATGTTGCAAATTAATTTGAATGCAATACAAATTATCAGCAATATTATTATATGGTTTATTTGGGTTAGCAGCCATATTAATACGCTATTTTTTCTGCGTTCCTTTTTAGCGCATTTTTGTAGCTTGTGCAGGTCTTGTCCAGTGATGTGTGTTTTACATCTACTGGAGTCGTACAATATTTATTATAATTAATGCAATTGATGCATTTATAGTTCTCTCTGTTGGCTTCACATTTGCTCATAGTGTGCTTTTCCGCACAATGTGGGCAAGTCACTTCTCCTTTACAGTCTAGAGTTCTGTGATTAAACTTGGAGCAGTTATGGCACCGTTGAACTGATATGTAATCAGCACTGTTGCAAATATGCCATCCTATTTTCAATTTTTTGTCTTTCAGTCGTTTCCTAACTTCAGAGCTGACTTCAATAACCAGATTTTTGTTCTTCTTTTTATCTACGAAGACGAATTTAGGATCGATGTCGCTTACTTCCAAGTTTGCTTCAGAATTTTGTGATATAATAGCCTCCTTTGCATTTTCGATTGTTATCTCGTCCGGCACATTGAACACAATCAATCTAGGGTTCCAGGCTTTCAGAAGGTTTCTAGAGTTCCCGACTTTTGGACGGCAACCCTCTAGTTCATCCCCACAAACAGCATTTATTTCGTCGCAAACTTTTTCTAGATCACTTTTACTGTCGGATTCAATTAACAACTGCCCATTCTTCAGTGTTTTCAGAGCCGAGATTCCAACTTTGATTTTTGCCAGGTTTACTTTTCTCTTGATCAGAGTTTTGATGTACTCGGCACTTTGATTGTTTTTAGATTTGACAAACATCTTGTTTATTTCCTTCCCTTGAGCCACATTTCTTAGGCAGCTATCGCCGTTATCAACGGGAATTTCCGACTGAGGCTTCTTCTTTCTGCCGCTAGGGCCCGCTATCATCCATTCGCCGTTCTCGCAGCTCCCGGTAGATGTCGCACCATTGCCACCACTTCCGCTTTGAAGAGCTTGCAAGATGGACTCCGTTTCCGCGACCCTCTTTTCCAAATCGCTTATTCCTTTATTCTTTTCTTCAACTGAACACTTCAAATTCGCAAACTCATTCCTAAGAACACTCACAGCTTGCAGAATTTCTTCCTTGTATTCTTTCTTCAAGTTACCACTTTTATCCGTAACACCAACCAAAACTTTCAGAGCACTTTCCACTGCATCTTCCTTACCTGACGCCATCTTGGTCTGTCGTGTGTGTGTGTGTGTGTGTGTGTGTGTGTGTGTGTGTGTGTGTGTGTGTGTGTGTGTGTGTGTGTGTGTGTGTGTGTGTGTGTGTGTGTGTGTGTGTGTGTGTGTGTGTGTGTGTGTGTGTGTGTGTGTGTGTGTGTGTGTGTGTGTGTGTGTGTGTGTGTGTGTGTGTGTGTGTGTGTGTGTGTGTGTGTGTGTGTGTGTGTGTGTGTGTGTGTGTGTGTGTGTGTGTGTGTGTGTGTGTGTGTGTGTGTGTGTGTGTGTGTGTGTGTGTGTGTGCGTGGTGTGTGTGTGTGTGTGTGTGTGTGTGTGTGTGTGTGTGTGTGTGTGTGTGTGTGTGTGTGTGTGTAGTCCTAAAAGGACGCCTTAGACGGGATCCTTCCCTTCGGATGTGCGATTGTGGCATTGCAAGAACCCGAATGGCAAAGTGCCTGGGTATTACCACAGACAAAGGTCCCCTGTTCCGAGCACATGTCGCGGGTATAATGCACAAAGCTCACAACATCATAATGAGGAGCAAAATGTCCAGGCTTGGTAGAAACAATGGCACAGTGCCATATCCTTCAGTAATACTGTAATGTGTTCACGTGCCAGCGCCTGCCTGGCACATAGAGTGTACGTATCTATCTGAAACAACTGATGAGTAAGACTCAGAGGAAATGTCTGCTCCAACTGACAGGGACATTTTCTACCACCAGCCGGTAGACCGGTAGGTAATATTAGGACTGTTACCACTGTGAGATAAATAGCACCTTGTGTCGGAGTGGGACGAGTGTCACATTCTCCCAAAGTTAGAAGAACATCTCAAAATGAAGCACTTGCAACCGGCACGTGGAATGATCAGGGTCGTACATACCTCCATGGATTCCAACTCAGTGAGCTGCAGATGCGGCGCTAGGGAGAAGCTATGGGAATGTGCACTACACATTCCTACACAATCAGAGCATCTACCAAATTATAAGGTACATGAAACTGTGGACATGGGCCAACAAGACCCCAGATGCGGGGCTAGGGAGACGGTATGGGAATGTCCGCTCACAGATTCCTACACAATCAGAGCAGCTACCAAATTATAAGGTACAGGAAACTGTGGACATGGGTCAACAAGACCCCAGATGCGGGGCTAGGGAGACGGTATGGGAATGTCCGCTCACAGATTCCTACACAATCAGAGCATCTACCAAATTATAAGGTACAGGAAACTATGGACATGGGTCAACAAGACCCCAGATGCGGGGCTAGGGAGACGCTATGGGAATGTCCGCTCACAGATTCCTACACAATCAGAGCATCTACCAAATTATAAGGTACAGGAAACTATGGACATGGGTCAACAAGACCCCAGATGCGGGGCTAGGGAGACGGTATGGGAATGTCCGCTCACAGATTCCTACACAATCAGAGCATCTACCAAATTATAAGGCACAGGAAACTGTGGACATGGGTCAACAAGACCCCAGATGCGGGGCTAGGGAGACGCTATGGGAATGTCCGCTCACAGATTCCTACACAATCTGAGCATCTACCAAATTATAAGGTACAGGAAACTGTGGACATGGGCCAACAAGAACCCAGACGCCTGCTCTACCACACCCAGAGTCCTCTACGTCCAGAGAACACACTCAACTATATGTATATCAATGTAAATTAAATTTACCAGTGTGTAATTAACAATGTAAAACGAATCAACTTTATAAGAAAGTACAATAAAGACAGAAACACAGTCTGGTTTTTAAAACAGGTACCAGACTTCCCGAATTTATAATTTAAAAGTAATTAGATCATTATTTCTAGCAACTTCAAGATACACATTACATTTTTCCACCAAATATCTTAAATTCGTTCTATTTTAAATAAAATCGTTGTCGCATTTTAGCCAACTAAATGGTAAAATTTATGTTCTGTGCAGAGTTTTGATAAGTGTAATGCCATATGAAAGATGCTGAACATCCACACTTAGATCTCTGTTTATTCAAGCTTCGTTTTTGCGTTGTGCTGTTGAGAGTTTTATGTTGAAGACAATTCTTTCTCTGCATGTTTAAGAACGTAACAGAGACAATAAAAATAGACAATATTCCATAAACTGTTTCCTTCCTTATCGTGATTCTTATCAATATCCTGTTAAACTGAACAGAAATGTGAAATAACAAGAACTGTTTTCTGGTAAATCAGAGTGATTATTTCAAATATGCACAAGTACTCGTATATTTGGTTGTAATAGCAGTCTTCTGTTGACAAAGTAACATTTTCTCATTATTTTGTATCATATATGACAAGAGAGATTAGTGTCAGTAATGTAAGTTCCGATAAAATTGTCCACCTAATAATTCCGTTGGTGTCATTTGGACTCAAAGTGTCTATTGTAACCCATTTGTCATACAATGTATAATAACTAACATCATAGAAACCGTTGTGAGATTATTCCTTGGTTATATATTTAGTACTTTTAAATATGAAATGTTGCACTCACACGATATTCTCTACTCGCTCATGTACAATTCCTACATCAACTTCATGTGAATCGAGATGATAAATAGGATTTATAATTTTCTTGTAGGTGAGTGCAAGTGGAATATGAGAACTTAATCGCCCTTGTACGATAGTTGAACCCATTAAGAGCTACCGGCTATGTGCTGACTTGAAATGTTTGCATGACTAAAACATAAAATAAAAATAACGTATTCCTCTTTGGTTAAAGGAAAATGCAGATAGGTACATAACAAGTAATATCTCGGAAATTGTTAGTTCCACAAACAACTATACGGTCCTCAGCTCTCTGGGTTATACAATGCGAATAACGTAACACTGTAAGCATAAGGAATAGCAAGACATTATGAACTGGTCACTGTCCGATGGCTTGCAATTTCGTTCTCTTTGAATGACCAAGGGGAACACAGATATTATTATTTGAGAAAATGATTGAACATTGAAGCCAATAGCAAGAACTACATCGGAAATAAAAGAAAAAGAAAAGGGAACTGCGTGTTTTCATAGTAAGACTTTGTCTGTCGGGTAGTAAACATCAGAGACTATTGCCAGAAAATTCAAGATATACAGTTCATTCGTAATTAAACTATCATAAACATATAGTAACTCAAAGTGATTAAAGCCATTTTTCAGGATCAAAGTTGTGGAAAAGTGGTCCAGATGAAGGTCGGGCTTATGAAGACCTTTCTGGGCTGTCACTGAAATATACCTAACTTAATACCTACACTGTTATAGCCTTTCCACTTTAGAGTTATAAGGTTCAAAGACAGACAGACAGGCAAACAGGCGGACAGATAGGCAGGCAGATAGGCAGACAGACAGACAGACAGGTAGACAGACAGACAGGCAGACAGACAGGCAGGCAGACAGATGGACAGCCAGGCAGGCAGGGAGAAAGACTTACAGACAGGAAGACAGACAGACAGACAGGCAGACAGAGAGACAGGTAGATACAGACAGGCAGATAAATACAAAGAGACAGATAGGCAGACAGGCAGACGGACATACAGGTAGACAGACAGGTGGACAGACAGTCAGGCAGACATGCAAACAGACAGATAGACAGGCAGATAGACAGACAGACAGACTGGCAGACATCAGGCAGACAGATGGACACACAGACAGACAGGCGGAGAGGCAGGCAGACCGACAGACAGAGAGAAGCCAGAAAGGCAGACAGACAGATAACAGACAGGCAAACAGACAAGCAGGCAGATAGACAGACAGAAAAGCAGATAGACAGACAGGCAGACAGACACACAAACAGACAGGCAGGCAGATATACAGACAAGCAGACTCATAGACAGACAGGCCGACAGGCTGGCGGACAGTCAGGTAGTCAGACAGACAGGCAGAAAGACAGGCAGACAGACAAACAGGCAGGCAGATGGACAGACAGACAGGCAGACAGGTAGACAGACAGACAAATAGATACAGACAGACAGATAAATACAAACAGACCGATAGGCAGACAGGCAGTCACACATACAGGCAGGCAGACAGACAGGTGGACAGACAGTCAGGCAGACAGACAAACAGACAGACAGGCAAATAGACAGACAGGCAGGCAGGCAGACAGACACACAGACAGAAAGGCAGGGAGGCAGACAGACAGACAGAGAGAAAGCCAGACAGGCAGACAGACAGACAGGCAAACAGACAGACAGACAGAAAGACGGACAGACACACAGAAAGACGGACAGACAGACAGACAGACAGACAGGCAGACAGACAGGCAGGCAGACAGCGAGGCTGGCAGGCATATAGGCAGACAGACAGGCAGTTAGACAGACAGATATACAGACAGGCGGGCAGGCAGATAGACAGACAGACGGGCAGACAGGCAGGCAGGCAGATATACAGACAAGCAGGCTCATAGACAGATAGACCGACAGGCAGGCAGACAGTCAGGCAGGCAGACAGACAGACAGTAGGAACGACAGGCAGAACAGACAAACAGGCAGGCAGATGGACTGACAGACAGACAGATAGACGGGCAGGGAGATAGACAGAGAAACAAACAGGCAGACAGAGAGTCAGACAAGCACAAAGACAGACAGGCAGGCAGATAGACAGTCAGATAGACCGACAGAATGACACACAGAGAGGGAGGCAGATAGACAGACAATCTGTGAGATAGAAAGACAGACAGGCAGTCACATAGCAAGACAGACAGAATGACAGACAGGCAGGCAGGCAGACAGACAGGCAGAATGACAGGCAGACAGACAGGCAGACAGACAGGCAGATGGACAGAGAGACGGACAGTTAGACAGACAGACAATCAGACGGATAGAAAGACAGACAGAATGACAGACAGACAGGCAGATAGACAGGCAAATAGACAGACAGACAGGTATACAGACATACAGACAGGCGGACTGACAGACAGGTACAGACAGATACAGACACATAGGCAGACAGGCAGACGGACAGACAGGCAGACAGACAAGCGGACAGACAGACGTTCAGACAGACAGGCAGACTGTCAGACAGACAGACACACAAACATAAAGGCTGACAGATGGGCAGGCAGGCACATAGACAGACAGACCGACAAGGCAAACAGACAGGCAGACAGGCAGGCAGAGAGACGGACAGACAGCAGGGTGGCAGCCAGACAGGCAGGCAGACAGATAGGCAGGCAGGCAGACAGACAGACAGACAGGCAGGCAGGCAGACAGACTTAAAGACAGACAGAGAGGCAGACAGGTAGATACAGACAGACAGACAGGCAGGTAGACGGTCAGATAGAAAGGCAGCCAGATAGAAAGGCAGGCAGACAGACAAAATGACAGACAGACCAGATGTAAATTCTTCTTCTGGTTCTTTTGTCACACAAACAGGAGTACACACACATAGTCCTTTTCTTAAAACTAATTACTTACTTTGAGGGAGCCTCAAAACATGTATATCCGGTGAAATCTCTGTATGTAATACAATACTCCCCTTTACTTACTGTAACAGAGAAAGTATGTGACTGTGAAATTTACAATCAAACAAACAACAACGAATATCTCGGATTTGATTGCTGCCAAAAAGTAGGTTATTTGAAATAAGTTGGGCGCCTTATAGAGATCGGCCTGTTGTGCATAACATGTTTTTGTTTATCTTTAGTTAAGCAAAGTTATGCAAAATTCTGTCATTACGAGGAAAACTTGAGAGGTAATTTCAGACACACATTTCACTGTTCCATCAAATATCTTAAACACGTAATATTTCATTAAAATTCTTATATCAATATTGGAGAAAATAAAAAAAATATGTAATACTTTTCCTTGTAGCTTAGGGCAACTGAATTTTCTTGTAAATCTTCGTATGGACTCCCTGGGAGATGTTGAACTTAAACAAAGGTTTTGGTATTTAATGAATTTTAGCTTATGAGCTATGATGTGCAGATACAAACACACCCAAGCACACACACCCTTAAAGCGATATTTTAGTTAAAACACAATATTTCCATATAAATACATAGCCGAGCTGTTTCCTTCCTTCTTCAGCGCCGTTCTTATCAGTTTCCTGTTAAATGATCGAAATGTCAAAGTTCGTAGGGAACAATTTTCGTGGTAAATCAGTGATTGAAACGGACAGTCACTTATATGTAGAGAAATTCCGTCGAATCTTTGTGTGTGCACCTTTGAACATTATAAACCAAAGACTAAAACGCAACACAATACCTGGTAGTAATTAAGTGCAGCATCAGTTCCAAAAGAATATCCCCACTCACTCACTCACTCACTCACTCACTCTAGTCCACTCTTTATATGGAACAATTTTACAAACTGTCAATAATCACAAAAGCGCCTGACTCTAACAACTTTCATTTCAATAACGTATGTAGGTAAAAAGGTTGTAAAACGTTTACCGTGAATTTTTTTAACTTCTCTACTATGTATAGTAAGTAGAGAAAGAATGGTACATCACCTAAAAATTCCATGTCGAGTTTTCACCGGAAATATGTTTTGAGATCCCCTGAATTAAAAAGAAAAAAAACCTTTCCAGAGAAAGTTTCGTTTATCTCGGTGTGTTTGTGCCCGTATGTGAACAGAATAACTCAAAGAAACGAAAAATCGGTTACAAATCTCAGTTGGTATTTAAGTTTAATATCCTTTAAGCACGAGACACGAAAATTTTGAAGAAAATTCCTTCACCCTACTCTATCCTTTACATGGATAATTTTTCGAAAATTTTGACTTTACGAAAATGGCTCTAACAATATAGATTAACACGCTATATATGTATTTGGGATACTTTTATGGTTAATGAAATGTATATTTTGAATTTTTTGGCTATACCCCGTGTAGCCCTGTTTACTCTGGATGATTTTTGCACAACCAGTAAACCCTAAGAGATAAACCGAACCTGAGAATACAACCTTTCAGATATTGTTAAAATACACAAATTATATCCATAGCTTTCTCTTTTGGTGGAAGGAACCATTTCGGAGATATTCATTGTCATTTGTGTGAGTTTAGGAATACCTAAACTTTCCTCAAATGTAACATCGTTATTCAGTTTTTTCACATCTTAGAGCTGCAAAGTGAACGGAATGTCAAAGCTTTAAAATATTTGAGTACCACTCAAAGCCCTTCTGTATTCTCATATTCCCTTTGTATCTACAAGGAAATAAGCTATAAAATAATTTCTGCAAATGTTTATCTCAACTAACATGAAGAAAATACAGGAATAAGGTTTGTAAGAAAGGTTAGCACAAGAGTGGAGAAAGTCATGCGAGTGTAACGCGTCAGTTTTTGGAAATGGACTCCTAAGTTACCTTCAGTCGGAAGACATTTTGTACAAATAGGAAACGTTAATGATTAGGTGAAAACTACTACACAAATAATGTGGAACACCTAATAACACAAATTTCTTCAAATAACGTTTTCTCAGAAATTTGAGAATAAAACTCAAATTTGTTATTTGAACCACGAAGCTTTTGAGGCACAAAATAGTTTACAAATAAACAAAACTCTGATGTGCTGCACTCACATGACCTTCTCTACTCTTGCACTAATTATTCATACAAACTCACCACCTCCTCCATCTTAAACGTTTTCCTACGTTTCTGAACATCTCAAGTTTGCTTGCGCAGTAAAGAACAATATGCCGGCCATTTAGGCACATTTAGTGAATTTTCTAGTGAGAGTATTTACATATGTTTAAATTGAGAGGAGGAGAAGTCAAGTCAAGCAACTAATCATAAATGTAAAAATGTAAATGTAATGTAAACCCTGCGCGACAGCCCACGAAGGGCCAAGGCCTACCGCCCAGCCGCTGCGTCCCCCACCTCTGCGCACTACAGGCGTCATTGGTGAGGTGCAGTACTGGAGGGTGGGACGTGGTCAGCGCCCCGAGCCCTCCCAGCCAGTTATGCGGTTTTCTAGACCTGGGGCCGCTACTTCTTCATCAAGTAGCTCCTCAGTTGGTCCCCCCGGTACCTAACGAAGCTGAGTGCACCCCGTGCCAGACCTCCCAGAGGGGATAAAATCCCCCTGCTGGTACCGGGGATCGAACCCGGATCCTCCGCGCCAGAGGCAAGCGCGCTAAATCATAAATAGAGCGGCCTACCTACCTTTAATGAAAGGCCAACTAACGCAAATTCGTTCATATATATTCATCTAATTCATTTCCCTGAATTAAACACTACAATTATTGTTGTTGTTATTCTCACTGCTTGCTCGATTAGTGGTAGTGCCAACTGTGGAAAACTTAATTAAAATGTATGAATGTTACTTAAAGTTCTTCACACTTTGATAACGATTAATATTAATTAGTATTAAATAAATAATTATTAATTATCTCGCGAAATATCCTAAAAATACCTCTCGAGGTTTACATATTACTAGAGATAATGTTCTTGTAGGTAGAAGAGGACTATTAGACAATAGACTTTGAGCGGCAATCAAATCTTTTAAAACTGGTCGCTATGTGAAGGCTTTGCAATTCGGTTCCCTTTGCATAGGCAACAAATAAAAAAGTGAATAACGATCTCCCATTTGGGAAACGTGTAAGTATTGCAAACCCCAGAAATAAAAAGGAATATCTCCGAAATAGTTCACTCTACAATAAAACATGTGATGTGTTGCACTCACATGACCTTCTATACTCTTGTAAAAACCATTCTTACAAACTTACTCATATATCTTCTTCATGTTACTTAAGATAAAATATATTTGCACAATTTATCTTATAGCTTATTTCCTTGTAGGTACAAGGGGAATATTAGAATACAGTAGGCTTTGTGCGATAGTCAAATCTTTTAAACCCTTGAGATTCCGCTCTTTTTGCATACTTAACATATAAAAAATGAACAACGATTTTCCATTTCACAAAATTTTAGGTTTTCCGAAACTCACATACATAACAAGGAATATCTCCGAAATGGTTCACCCTACAAGAAAATGTATTCGCACATTAATTGTGTATTTTAGCAAGAGCTACATTTTTTGTGCAGCCTGATTTGGTCTATCTCTAAGGGTTTAGCAGTTATGCAAAAGTCGTCCAGAGTAAATCTGACACAGGGGCTACAGCCAGAAAATTCAAGATATACATTTCATTTGTCATAAAAATATGTCAAACATATGAAGTTTTAATCAAAATCGTTAGAGCCATTTTCAAGAAAATTAAATTTTTGGAAAAATGTTCCATGTAAAGGGTAGTTTAGGGTAGGGCTACTTTTTCAAAATCTTTTTTTTTTTCGCATATTTGAAATACATAAAACTTAAATACCAACTGTTGTTTTTAACCTAGTTTTCGTTTTTGAGTTATGCTGTCCACACACACACACACACACACACACACACACACACACACACACACACACACACACACACACACACACACACACACACACTCGGCCCTTTTTTAAAAATGCTTTTTTTTCAGGGGTCTCAAAACATTCCGGTGATATCTCACCACTGCATTTTTGGCTGGAATACAATACTTCCCCTACTTACCAGTAGAGAAATATAAATGTATTTGGACATAAATTGTGTGTTTTAGCAAGACCTACGTTTTTCGTACAGTAAGACTTGCGCTATATCTTACGATTTATTAAGAGTAATCAAGAGTAAACAGAATTGCTGGAGAAGAGCAAAGAATTAAAGTTTTACATTTCATTTGCCACAAAATGTCTTAAGCATCTGGCACTTTAATCAAAATCGTTAGAGCCATTTGTGAGAAAGTGAAAATATCCGAAGGAGTTTGCATCTAAAGGGTAGTTCAGGGTGAAGGAATTTTCTTCAAAATCTTCGTGTCGCACCCCTCAAGAATATTAAACTCAAATACCAAACTTGGTTTTAACTACTTTTTGCACACACATACACACATAAAAACATACACACACATCAACACATACACACACAGACACACATAAACACATACACACATAAACAGATACACTAATATACACACACATAAGCACACACTTATACACACATGGACCTTTTTCAAAATACCTTTTTGGATTCTGAGGACCCCAAAGCATATACTTGCAGTGAAGTCTCAACATCGAGACTTCCCCTATTACGCAGTGGAGAATGTAAATAAAACAAGAATAGAATTAAACAAAAAGCAGCTCGTATTAACCCCTCTAAGCAAGATCAAAGACCCTCCCTCCAGTCAAACCCAATTTTATAATGCTCTTTTTTTGATATGAACTTGAATTGTTGATCACTTATAACGCCACTTGCTGTACTCAGCTGTTTCTGGCTCTGTTATAGAAAAAGTATGGAATTTGAACACCAGCATATAGCGAGTGACAGTTAAACATCTGACTGTTGACTTGGTTTCCTCTTTCCTACTTGTAATTACAACATAACTCTAGAGGGTAGGAGTTACTACTTCGGCCATACGTTAGCCAGGGATTCAACATGATGGATGTGACAAATATATACCTACATACAATTATTGTCAATAAAGAACCGTTTCGCCGAAATCAATAATTTGTGAAACATTTGGAGCCATCTAGCTTCTTAACGAATGGATATACTTTCTTATCTTAATTCGAATGAATAGCTACAATTGATTGTTAAAATGTCATGTAAACTTTAATTTCTACGCGAAATATGCCAACACCGTGGGCGTCCCGGAACGTACTTGTCACGTGTTCTCACAACAAATTCGGCTGCCTGTGGGGTTAGGAGAAGTATCGCTTGGCGTTGGTCTGAAGGTCGGCGGAAGGAGAAGGGAGAGTTAACGTACAATGGTCTGCAATACCAAGGAATTTACCTTGCGATCAATAACTCGTTCACATCAAGCGATTACTTCGGCATGGTGCAGCTAATTACAGCCCGAATTTCTCTTAAGGATAACAAATAAATAAGTATATACAAAAATAAAAGACAAAATAAAATAAAAGCCATAACAATAAGATAACGTAAATAAAAACAGGTATCTCCACTCTCCCTCGCCCCTTATCTACGAAATAAGCCTCTTTTTATCTCCAACGCTTCATCTGTTTTTCCTGTTTGAAAAGCCAACAAAAATCACCAAGCAAAAACAAAAGAGAAAAATATAGCGCTTCTTGTAAACTCTAATGTAATTCAATGTTAAGAACTTTAATTACATAATAGTAAAACTTAAGTAAACACCAAATAATGGGCTTAAATGACATACATTTTCAGTATTTCTTGTTGCAAAGTGCTTATAAATGCATTGAGACAGGATTATTTAATTTATTTCAACTGCTAACTGGTGCTTGTGTTCCTTGTATAATATGTAGTACTTGTAAACGTAGCATTAATCTGCTGTAATGCGTTAACTGTGCTTCTATTATGTATTAGATATGGATTTGTTTATATATATAATAATAATATATAATAATAATAGTAATAATAATAATAATAATAATAATAATAATAATAATAATAATAATAATAATAATAATAATAATAATAATAATAATAATAATAATAATAATAACAAGAACAACAACGACAGCAATAACAATCATAATAATAGTGAATAATAATTATCATTTATTATTATGCTATTATTTTCATGGATACTATTATCATCAAAGACTACTGATATGGCGATTTCATTCATAGCAGAGATGTTCAAAATGATACCTTGTTGGTCGATACATTTTTTAAGCGTCTCTTTGTATCTATATGGACGTTTCTGGGAACTGCGGCTGTGACAGGTGCATTGGACTTAGATCAGATGCTGTTGGACAAGATACAGGGCCACCTAGGTCCATCCAGTGTCCAGGATACAACTAATTGGAATCGACCCTTACAGGTTCAGAATAATCACATGGTGTATCATCTCGTTTGAGCCAGTGCACAGTGCTGTACCGCCATATTACCCATCAAGAGAACCCGGAAACTCCTCACCTTGCAGCAATTCCAGATATCCTGGTCCTCTAAGTCCGGTTGGGAGAAAGACTAAAGCACCACCACCACTACCACCACCACTACCACCACAACCACCACCACCACTACCACCACAACCACCACCACCACTACCACCACCACTACCATCAGCACCACCACCACCATGAGCATCACCACCACCACTACCAACACCACCACCACCACTACCACCACCACTACCACCACCACCACTACCACCACCACCACTACCATCAGCACCACCACCACCATGAGCATCACCACCACCACTACCAACACCACCACCACCACATCCATCAGCACCACCACCACCATGAGCATCACCACCACCACTACCAACACCACCACTACCAACACCACCACTACCACCACCACAACCACCACCACTACCACCACCACCACTACCATCAGCACCACCACTGCCACCACCACAACCACCACCACAACCACCACAACCACCACTACCATCAGCACCACCACCACCATGAGCATCACCACCACCACTACCAACACCACCACTACCACCACCACAACCACCACCACTACCATCATTACCACCACCACCACTACCACCACAACCACCACCACTACCATCAGCACCAGCACCACCGCTACCACTACCACCACCACCAGCACCACCACCACTACCACTACCACCACCAACACCACCACCACTACCGCCACCTACTCCACACCTCCATCACCACCAATACCACCACCTACGGCACTACAACCACCACCACCTACACCACCACCATTATCATCACCATGACCATCACCACCAGCATCACCACCACCACAATCACCTCCATCACCACCACCATTACCACCACCACTACCACCACCACTACCACCATCACCACCACTACCACCACCAACACCATCATCACCACCACCATCACCACCACCAACACCAACCACCACCAGTATCAGCATCAGCACCACCATCACCACCACCACACCAACAGCATCCACCACCACTACCACTGCTACCTCCACCAAAACCGTCAACACCACCGCCACTACCTCTACCACCTCAATTACCACTGCCACCACTACCACTATCACCACCACTGCTACCACCATTACTATCTTCACTACCACCACTGCCATCACCACCACTGCCACCACCAGCACCACAACTACCAGCCCCACTGCCACCACCACCACTATCACGACTACCACCACTGCCATCACCACCACTGCCACCACCACCACTACCACCACCACTATCACGACTACCACCACTGCCACTACCACCACCACCAGCAGCATTACTTCTACCATTACCACTAGTAGCACGTGAACGGCATCAAATATATTACATGCATAGTTAATTGGTGTAATTTAGTTACCGTTTTCAACGGTCTAAATAACTATATTCTTTGCTTATCATTGAAGAACAATGTAGAACAGGAAGGACGTTACCTCGTTCCTATCATATATGTATATATGGTTAGTACTCACTTTCAAGGGCTTTATGGTTTTATGTAGACTAAAGAAGGTTCATTTACGAATAAGAATATATAAAAGAGTATTACGAAACATTGAACCACAACTATAATCTTTAATATGTAATTTCAGCAATATTTCTGTTGAGAAAGTTATTTAAAAATTCAAGCTGGTGACAATTACTTCGGAAATGTTTAACTAGAAAAAAGAATAGAAAGTCAAGTAAAACATACCGAAATCCACATTTTTCGTCCAGTGAGATTTTGTCCATGTCTCAGAGGACATTAGAACCTTTTCTTACATAGATGAACACATGCAGTTCATTCCGAATTGAAATATCTTAAACACACCTACGTATAAATGAAGGAAAGTGCCTACAGCCATTTTTGTGAACATTTAAATTGGAGAAAAACGTTTTCCATGTAAAGAGCAGTTTGGAACGGGGAGAGGTTTGTGAAAATATTCTACATTCTGGGAAGATGCTGTAACCAAGTTTGTTATGGCTTTTGTTTTATACTTTTCACAGGCGAGCACGCGCACACACACATATGTACACATGCATGCATACATACAAACACACTTATTCATACGTACACAAACACACACAGATATGTCTGATTTGCACAGAAAAAATGAGGCTCTTCCATTAGAAGCACTATTAAGTGTTATAAATATTAATTTAAATAAATGTTTCAAAAGTGAGGCTTTTTAAAAGGGATCTGCAAGGCAGGTAACCTCTCAAGGATGTTACTGTTCTTGAAGATAGATGTATATTCTGTGTTTGTAATACACATAAAGTGATTACTGATATTAATGGTTTCAATCACATTTGTCTGTCATTAATAAAACTAAACTAAACGAACCTAAACTCTACACTAAACACTGCGATACTCATGCTTGTTATAGAAACATTCTCTTTCCTTATTCCTCTAAATAAATTTATGTAAGCGAATACTTAGAAAAAGAAACGCAAATTTTTAAACCATTTCTAAAGGTGCACACGAAAATTCCGCCTTGCAGTGAAATTAGCTGCTAAGGTAGTAACAGCAAGCTCAATATCATATGATATGGCACGAAGGTACACTGACGAATAGTTAAGAGCGCTTTGTCGTTGACTGTGAAATTCAGAACTGCTAGGTGACGGGGGTTCGATCCTCGTCTTTCGCGAGTTTATTTTCTGTAACACAAGAATAACAAACGTGTACTAAAAAGTACTGCTTTTTATCAGGAACGGAAAATCAGAAGAAGGCACACTGCTACAAATTGAGTTAATGGGGACATGGCAACGTTGTGTTTGCTTGAAAATAACGACATGACAACCTTGCTGGGTTTCTGTTTAATGTGTCATACTCACTGGCATCCAGATATGGTAATTTACACTATTACACGCTTATATATTTTAATATGGTTATAGCCTACGAAATTCATAGAGATGTTTTGAATGTCAATGTTCTAAGGGAAATACTAATTTCAAGAGGAATGTTTGACAATTGAGGTATGCGTGTTTCCTGCTTCATTTTCAGCGATTGATATCTTAGGAAGCATTCATTTGTAAAATTTCCATCATACTGCAGCATTTATAAGACGGCGGGAAAGGTTACAACAGTACGCAGAATAAAAATACCTAAAAGAGGAGCTTTATTAGAAATAGAGTCAATTAGTTTGTATCAGTTTATATTTCGCATGGGTTATATAAATAATAATATTCCCGTTAAGAAAGAAAAAAGAAAAAGGGAAATAAAAAGGGAACATGTTAAATGGGATTCGAATCCATGTCATCCCACACTGTTCATTTGAAAGAGCACGCCTTACCCAGCTCAGGTATAGCGAATACACGCTTTAGGCGTGCTCACGTGCTGTAAGTCTAGCACTAACGCTGGAATGGTTTATTTCTAGTCTTCTTTCTTGTGTTTAATGCCCGCTTTTACTACTACGGCACCGCAGGCGGTGACACTGATGATACATGGAATGAAGATGGAGCACCGCTGGAATGAGATGGCGGGGGAAACCGGAGGACCCGGAGAAAACCCGCTCTGACGCCGCTTCGTCCACCACGAATACCACATGCGGGTCCCTGGGATCGAACCCGGGCCGCCTAGGTGGTAGGCGAGCGCGCTAACCGCTTATTTCTAGTCCACAACTTAACAGAAACACCATAAGAACGTATGTTCTGCAGGTTCACTGAAGTTGAATCTGCAATGTTTGCTCGTTAATGCAGAAGGATTGCTGAAATATTGCTTTTCCAAACTACGCGGTGAGGTAAGTTCCGAGGTGACATGGCTGCCATGTTCTCCGAGCAGCAAGGGAAGCATATGCCTAATTTAATTCTCCTACCACGTATGCAAGCACGCCTGAGAATTAGGTGACCCTTCGCGCACGTCTCACTGAAGATGGGTATTACTTTTGTGAAATGTAGCAGCTAACTGAATTTTCCTTTAATCAAAGAGGAATACGTTGTTTTTATTTTATTTCTTGGACATGCACACATTTCATACGGTATTATTAAATTGCCAATTTTATCGGAACTTACATTACTGACACTCATCTCTCTTGACATATATGATACAAAATAATGAGAAAATGTTACTTTGTCAACAGAAGATTGCTAATACAACCAAAAATATTACTTGTGTATATTTGAAATCACTCTGATTTACCAGAAAGCTGTTCTTCTTGACATTTCACATTGCTGTTGCGTTTGACAGGATATTGATAAGAACCTCAATAAGGAAGGAAACAGTTCATGGAACATCGACTCTTTGTATTGCGACTGTTACGTACTTAAACAAGCAGAGAAAGAATTGCCTTCAACACAAAACTCTCAACACCATAACGCCAAAACGAAGCTTGATTAAACACAACTAAATGAGAGGTAGAATTAGAACTAAAAATTCAATGCCACAGCTGGGATTTGAACCACAGATCCTCCGCCTACCAGGCGGTGCTCTAACCAATGCGCTACTGTGAATGACAATTATGAGCTACTGTAAAGTGAGTGAATGAGTGAATGAGTGCGCGTGTGAGTGTGTGTGTGAGTGTGTGAGTGAGTGTGTGAGTGACTGTGTAAGTGAATGAGTGTGTGAGTGAGTGAGCGAGTGAGAGGGTGAGTGAGTGACTGTGTGACTGAGTGACTGACTGTGTGTGAGTGAGTGGGTGAGTGTGCGAGAGTGTGCAAGTGAGAGGGTGAGTGAATGAGTGTGTGAGTGAATGAGCGTGTGAGTGAGTGAGTGTGTGAGTGTGATCGAGTGTGTGAGTGAGTGTGTGAGGGAGTGAGTGTGTGAGTGAGTGAATGTGTGAGTGAGTGGGAGAGTGAGTGTGTGAGTCAGTGAACGAGCCAGTGTGTGAGTGAGTGTGGGAATGTGTGAGTGAGTGTGTGAGTGAGTGAGAGCCTGTGTGAGTGAGCGGGTGAGTGTGTGAGAGTGTGCGAGTGAGAGGCTGAGTGAATGAGTGTGTGTGAGTGTGTGAGTGAGTGAGTGAGTGTGTGAGTGAGTGAGTGAGTGGGTGAGTGAGCGAGTGTGTGAGAGAGTGTGTGAGAGTGTGAGTGAGTGTGTGCGTGTGTGTGTTTGTGAGTGAGTGTGTGAGTGAGTGAGCGTCTGTGTGAGTGAGTGAGTAAGTGAGCGAGCGTGTGAGTGAGTGAGCGAGTGAGCGTGTGAGTGAGTGTGTGAGTGAGCGTGATAGTGAGTGAGCGTATGAGAGCATGAGTGTGTGAGTGAGCGAGTGTGTGAGTGAATGAGCGTGTGAGTGAGTGTGTGACTGAGTGAGCGTGTGAGTGAGTGAGTGTGTCAGTGTGTGAGTGAGTGTGTGAATGAGTGTGTGAGCGAGTGAGTGTATGAGTGAGGGAGTGTGTGAGTGTGTGAGCGTGTGAGTGAGTGTGTGAGCGAGTGTGTGAGTGAGTGTGTGAGTGAGCGTGTGAGTGAGTGTGTGGGTGAGTGAGTGAGTGTGTGAGTGAATGAGCGTGTGAGTGAGTGCGTGAGTGAGTGAGTGTGTGTGTGATCGAGTGTGTGAGTGAGTGTGTGAGGGAGTGAGTGTGTGGGTAAGTGAATCTGTGAGTGAGTGGGAGAGTGAGTGTGTGAGTCAGTGAATGAGCCAGTGTGTGAGTGAGTGTGTGCATGTGTGAGTCAGTGTGTGAGTGAGTGACTGTGTGAGTGTTTTTGAGTGTGCGAGTGAGAGGGTGAGTGAATGAGTGTGTGTGTAAGTGAGTGTGTGAGTGAGTGAGTGAGTGAGTGAGTGTGAGAGTGAGTGAGTGTGTGAGTGTGTGAGCGTGTGAGTGAGTGAGTGGGTGAGTGACCGAGTGTGTGAGATAGTGTGTGAGAGTATGAGTGAGTGTGTGCGTGAGTGAGTTTGTGAGTGAGTGTGTGAGTGAGTGAGCGTGTGTGTGATTGAGCGAGTGAGCGTGTGAGTGAGTGAGTGAGTGAGTGAGCGTGTGAGTGAGTGAGCGAGTGAGCGTGTGAGTGAGTGTGTGCGTGAGTGAGCGTGTGAGTGAGTAAGCGTGTGAGAGACTGAGTGTGTGAGTGAGTGTGTGAGTGAGCGTGTGAGTGAGTGCGTGACTGAGTGTGTGACTGAGTGAGCGTGTGAGTGAGTGAGTGAGTGTGTCAGTGAGTGAGTGTGTGAGTGAGTGTGTTAGTTCGTGAGCGTGTGAGTGTGTGAACGAGTGTGTAAGTGAGTGTGTGAGTGAGTGTGTGGTTGAGTGAGTTTGTGAGTGAGTGTGTGAGTGTAATTGAGTGTGTGAGTGAGTGTGTGAGTGTGTGAGTGAGTGAGTGAGTGAGCGTGAGTGACTGTGTGAGTGAGCGAGTGTGTGAGTGAGTGTGTGGGTGAATGAGTGTGTGAGTGAGTGTGTGAGTGTGATCGAATGTGTGAGTGAGTGTGTGGCTGAGCGAGGGTGTGAGTGAGTGAACGTGTGAGTGAGTGAGTGAGTGTGTGAGTGAGCGAGTGTGTGTATGTGTGTGTGAGTGTGATCGAGTGTGTGAGTGAGTGTGTGAGGGAGTGAGTGTGTGGGTGAGTGAATGTGTGAGTGAGTGGGAGAGTGAATGTGTGAGTCAGTGTATGAGCCAGAGTGAGTGTGTATTTGAGTGAGTGTGTGAATGTGTGAGTGAGTGTGTGAGTGAGTGACTGTGTGTGAGTGGGTGAGTGTGTGAGAGTGTGCGAGTGAGAGGGTGAGTGAATGAGTGTGTGTGTGAATGAGTGTGTGAGTGAGTGAGTGTGTGAGTGAGTGTGTGAGTGAGGGAGTCAGTGTGTGAGTGAGTTAGCTTGTGTGAGTGTGTGAGTCAGTGTGTAAGTGAGTAGGCGTGTGGAGTGAGTGAGCGGGTGAGTGAGCGTGTGAGTGAGTGAGTGTGTGAGTGAGTGCGTGTGTGAGTGAGTGAGCGTGTGAGTGAGTGTGTGAGTGAGCGAGTGTGTGAGTGAATGAGCGTGTGACTGAGTGAGCGTATGAGTGAGTGAGCGTGTGAGTGAGTGAGTGAGTGTGTCAGTGAGTGAGTGTGTGAGTGAGTGAGCCAATGAGTGAGTGAGCGTGTGAGTGAGTGAGTGTGCCAGTGAGTGAGTGTGTGAGTGAGTGAATGTGTGATCGAGTGAACGTGTGAGTGAGTGTGTGATTGAGTGAGTGAGTGAGTGTGTGTGAGTGAGTGTGTGTGTGAGTGAGCGAGTGTGTGAGTGAGTGTGTGAGTGAGTGTGTGAGTGTGTGAGTGAGTGTGTGAGTGAGTGTGTGAGTGTGTGAGTGAGCGTGTGAGTGAGTGCGTGACTGAGTGTGTGACTGAGTGAGCGTGTGAGTGAGTGAGTGAGTGTGTCAGTGAGTGAGTGTGTGAGTGAGTGTGTTAGTTCGTGAGCGTGTGAGTGTGTGAGCGAGTGTGTAAGTGAGTGTGTGAGTGAGTGTGTGGGTGAGTGAGTTTGTGAGTGAGTGTGTGAGTGTAATTGAGTGTGTGCGTGAGTGTGTGAGTGTTTGAGTGAGTGAGTCTGTTAGTGAGTGGGTGAGTGTGTGAGTGAGTGTTTGAGTGAGTGAGTGAGTGAGTGTGCGAGTGAATGAGTGAGTGAGAAGGTGAGTGAGTAGGTGTGTGAGTGAGAAGGGGTTTAAGGGCCCATCGATAACTAGGTCATGTGGGCCGAGCTACTGTAAAGTCAACACTTATTTAAAAAATCTTTTTCTAGTACCAGTTATATGCTACATATCGATTGTCATGCACTTACAGTAAGCAGCGTAAGTGTTCCATTCATAAACTGTAATAGCTACATTAATTTCACCAAAAACGCCTGTTTTGTTGGTCCCTGAATCTCAATAAGGCATTTTTGGTAGACATATCTGTGTGTGTTTGTGTATGTCTGTGTGTATGTATGAATGTGTGTGTTTGTATGTATGTATGATTGTGTGTGTCTATGTTTGTATGTGTTTATATGTATGTGTGCATATGTGTGTGTGCGCGTGGTTGTCTGAACAGTATAAAACAAAAGCCATGGCAGACTTGGATACAGCATCTTCCCAGAATGTAGAATATTTTCAGAAACCTCTCCCCGTTTCAAACTACCCTTTGCATGGAACACTTCTTTCTCCAATTTAAATTTTCACAAAAACGACTCTAAGCACTTTCCTTAAATTATACGTAGGTATGTTTAAGACATTCTCATTCGGAATGAGGTACATGTGTATGTACAAACAGCTTCTAATGTCCTCTGAGACATAGACAAAATCTCACCCAAAAATTCCATGTTGAGATTTCACCAGAAATATATAGTTTGAGGAGCCCTGAATCCAAAAAAAGCATTTTTAGAAAAAGGTGTGTGTGTGTCCCTGTGTGTCTGTGTGTGTGTCTGTGTGTGTGTCTGTGTGTGTGTCTGTGTGTGTGTCTGTGTGTGTCTGTGTGTGTGTGTGGGTGCGTCTGTGTCTGTGTGTCTATGGACAGCATAACTCAAAATCGAAAAGTAGGTTAAGAACCAAAGTTGGTATTTAAGTTTAATGTCTTTCAGGAATGCAACACGAAGATCTTGAAGAAAATAGCCCCATCCTAAACTACCCTTTACATAGAAAATTTTTTGAATATTTTGATTTTCTTGAAAATGGCCCTAACGATTTTGATTAAAATGTCATACGTTTGAGATATTTTGACAACAAATGAAATATATATCTTGAATTTTCTGGCTATAGCCCCAGTAGTGGTATTCACTCTGGACGACTTTTACACAACTGGTAAACTGTTAGAGATAGACGAAATCGTACTGTACAAAAATGTAGATCTTGCTAAAATACACAATTTAGGTCGGAACAATTTTTCTTGTAGGGTGAACCATTTAAGAGATATTCCTTATTATGTGTGTGAGTTTAGCAAAACTAAACTTCCGTGAAATAGAACATCGTTGTTAATTTTTTTATATGTTAAGTGTGCAAAGAGAACAGAATCTCAAAGCATTAAAAGACTTGACTATCGCACAAAGCCTACTGTATTCCAATATTCTTGTTACACCTACAAGCAAATAAGCAATAAGATAATTTGTACAAATGTGTATCTTAAGTAACACGAAGAAGATATAGGAATAACTTTGTAAGAATGATTAGTACAAGAGTAGAGAAAGTCATGTGAGTGCAACACATAAGATTTTTGAAAGTTTATTGCCGTTCATCCCAATATTATAGAAGGTCATTAAATTTGAACCTGAAGCAGGACTTATTGGTGTTCAACAAAAGTGTGACTATATTAAATCGAATAAAATGTTAAATAAGTGACATGACCATGTACATCTATTTCTCTATTAGTCAACAGCATGCCCGCCTCTGTAGCGTGGTGTCAGCGTGTCTGCCTCACGTCCAAGACTTCCCGGGTTCGAATCTCGCTTAGGATGAGTTATCCGAGGTTTTCCCTTATCCTGAGAAGACGAATGTCTGGTAACTTAAAGCTCTATGGACCTCGGGCTCATTTCCCCCGTTTCATTCACTCACCGTCCGATATGACACTACGTTGGAGCACGTTAACTAAAGAAAGCGGCAACAGCAAAACTGAAAATAACAACTAGTTAAATACCAACATTTGGATGCGGCACAAACATTTTCAAATAAACCCATCTGCCCTAACTACACATTACCTCAAAACTTTCTAATAATATTTTAAATTTAACACGAATGCATGTAGATATTTGATTATTACTAGAGCCTGGATTTCGATCACTATTCATCACTCGTCTCTGCTTTTCCGCATGTACACATAGGACTGTCTTTTGTTTGAGGACGATAATAACAACTGCTTATTTTCCCGTGTCCTGTTAAGAAGGTGGTTATTTTTCCTGAGTACGAAAGCTTACATACACTACTGATGGAATTTTTAAATTTTTCTGCTACTTCTCTCTCTGTCTCTCTCTCTCTCTCTCTCTCTCTCTCTCTCTCTCTCTCTCTCTCTGTGTGTGTGCGTGTGTGTGCGTGACCGTATGTGCCTGTGTGTCTATCCATCGCCTTCCGCGTGTTTGAACCCGCGACCAAGGACTACCCTGAATGTGGTGTCAAGTATATCAAATGCCGCCCTTACAGTGATTTAAGGGTTTTCACTTATGCTTAAAACATGATTATTTAAGTACAGTTTCGTCCAAACAATTTTCAAGAAAATACCGAAACTGTTGACTAAATTTAACATCGAATATTGTTAGAAAATTCTCATTTTCTCAAAAGAGGCCCTAACTGTATCATTAAATTACCATATGTTAAGGTGCTGAGGAGGGAAGCAGCTCATGGGATATTGTCTATCTTTATTGTCTCTGCTACTTACTTACAGCAAGTAAACAAAGAATTGTGTTCCAATAAAACTCTGAACTATATAACCCCAAAACAAAGCTTGATTAAACACAGAACTAAATGTTTAGGTGGCGCATCCTTCATGAATAAGACATAAAGGTTTTCAAGAAACTCCACGTACCACAACTGTTGTCCTTTTTATTTTCTGAGAAACAGATGACACGATTTTAATTACAATATATGAAATTCAAGATATTTGATGGGAAAATGAAACGTATCTTGAAATGTCCTCTGAAGCCCTCACCAGTTGCTAATTAAAGCCCAGATGCCTATATTTCAAATAACTTTATTGTTACATCAGCCATATTCGAGATACTCGTGTGTTTGTTTTATTGGTCATTGTTAGCCTCTCTACCAGATACTTTCAGTAAGTAGAGGAGGTATTGTATTCCACCCAAAACTTGCACAACTCTACCATCAGTAGACTCCCTCAGTCCAAATAACGTATATTTAAAAAAATCTGATGTGTTGCACTCACATGAGCTTCTCTACTCTTGTACTAACCATTCTTCCAAACTCTTATTACTATATATTCTTTTTGTTATTTGAGATAAAAGTTTGTACAAATTATCCTATTGCTTATTTCCTTGTAGGTACAAGGGGAACATTAGAATACAGTAGGCTTTGTGCGATAGTCAAATATCTTAGAGCTTTGAGATCCCGTTCTCTTTGCACACTTAACATACAAAAAATGAACAACGATGTTCCATTCTCCAAAACTGACACAAATAACAAGGAATATCTCCGAAATGGTTCACTCTACAAAAAAAAAAATTATTTTGGCATAGATTTTGTGTTTTCGCAAGATCTACATTTTTTGTACAGTAAGATTTTGTCTATCTCTAACGGTTTACGAGTTATTCAAAAGTCATCCAGAGTAAACAGCACTACATAGGCTATAGCCAGAAAATTCAAAATATACATTTCATTTTTCATGCAAATATCTTAGGCATATGACATTTTAATCAAAGGCGTTAGAGCCATTTTCAAGAAAATCAAAATTTTCGAAACATTTTCCAAGCAAATTCGAGTAATTGTCCATATAAAGGGTAGTTTAGGATGGGAATATTTTCTTGAAAATCTTCGTGTCGCATCCTTGAGAGACATTAAACTTAAATACCAACTTTGGTTTTTAACCGACATTTCGTTTTTGAGTTGTGCTGTTCACACACACACACACACACACACACACACACACACACACACACACACACACACACACACGCGCGCGCGCGCGCGCGCGCACACACACACACACAGGGATCTTTTTTTCTAAAAATGCCTTTTTTGGATTCAGAGGGTTACAAAATATTTTCGGGGAAATCTCGACATCGAATTTTTGGGTGGAATACAATATTTCCCCTACCAGTAGAGAAAGTAAAAAACTGTGGAATGTGTTGTACGTGTATTGTGCGTGTTTGTGTGTGCTGTGTGTGTTTTAGGTGTCTGTGTATGTGTGTGAGGGTGTGTGTGTGTGTGTGTGTGTGTGTGTGTGTGTGTGTGTGTGTGTGTGTGTGTGCTGTGTGTGTTTTAGGTGTCTGTGTATATGTGTGAGGGTGTGTGTGTGTGCTGTGTGTGTTTTAAGTGTCTGTGTATGTGTGTGTGTGTGTGTGTGCTGTGTGTGTTTTAGGTGTCTGTGTATGTGTGTGAGGGTGTGTGTGTGTGTGTTGTGTGTACGTCGTATGTTTGATGGGACTGTTTGTTTTGTTTATATGTATACTGGGTGTGTGTGTTTTGGGTGTGTGTGTGTGTGTGTGCGTGTGTGTGTGTGTATGTGTGTGTGTGTGTGTGTGTGTGTGTGTGTGCATGTCTATCTGCGAATAAAAACTAAAAGCAAAGTTTATATTTAATTTCCGCATCTAAAAATATGGGCCATGAAGATTTTCAAGACGCATCTCGCACTTCAAAGTATGTTTAAGATGGAGAAGTTTTCCTCATTTTTGTTTTCTCAGAAATAACTATGAATATTCTTTAAATTACTATATGTAATAACTAGGGCTAGGAAGTTCATGCATTTGCATGTTTTTTCTTAGGGGTTAAAAATGCATGCTTTTACATTATGTGCACGAATTATGTAATTTTCAGTTATTTTGACATGATTTTATAGTGCATATAACTGCATATCTTCTTGATTTTGATAAATGCATATTATTTCAATATTATAGCCCCTATATTGCATATTTTAATGATTTTTATGGTTTTTTATTATTTTTTCCATCTGGATAATATTTTTCATATTAGTAGTATTGCACATGATGATGCAATTCGTTAGATGGCGAGAACTAATTTTGAGTCATGTTCTCATGCAGTGAATCCCGTTTCCACCCTTTCATTATATAATATGTGCGTAGAGAATAATCAGTGCGTTATCTGAGAGGTTTATATTAACAAAGATAAAGTGCAGATCAACGTTTTGAGCAGCACGATTATAGTAACGCTTGCCTGTTCGCCAGCAGTTGTATCGTGGTCTTCAAACGTAACAGTGTTGTGAACTGGTTCCCACCAAATTTAATTAGGCATATAAAATGTTAAAGAGCTCTTCAAATGCCGAAAATAAAACGAACTTCGAGTGCTAGATTAATTAATTTACAGAAAGAGTTTTCGGGTGACTTAATATCTACAGAATACAGATAATAGGGTACTGTTTTGCGGAGCGTGTGAGAAAAATGTAGGGTGTGAGAAAAGATTTAAAATAGTTCAGCACATAAACAGCAAAACATAAGGAGAATTTAATTAGAAAACTCGCAAACAAAGAACCCGTTCAAAAATAGCTAGTAGAGTGTTTAGTAAGTAGGGTTACTAAATTTTCCTATGACTTGTGCCAAGCATTTTTAGCTGCTGATATTCCCTTGTTCAAAGTTAATAATCCGACATTTAAAAACTTTCTTACCAACTACACTCGACAACATGTGCCCGCAGAAAGCACACTGCGTAAGACTTATGTAGGACATTGTTAGAATAACGTATTGCCAAATATACAAAATCAATTAGAGGATCAGTTTTTGTGGTTGTTGATGAACCCCCTGATTCTGACCATCGTTCTATTGCTAATATAATCGTGGGTGCTTTAAATAATGAACAAAAGACTACACCTTATCTTCTTAATTTGAGCGAATTGTTGGCTACTGGCAAAATAACTGTGACCCAGTTTGTGATGAACTCTTTGAAATTACTTTGGTCACGTGGAATCAAAATCGACCGGTTACTTTTATTTGTTACTGATGCAGGTCCTCATATGGTAAAATCAGGACAAACTCTGAAATGTATTTTTCCTAACTTAATTCATATAACTTGTTTGGCACACGTTCTTCATCATATTTCTGAGACAATACGTGATTCTTTCCCATGGATCTCCCTTGCATGAATCACTTACTGCCTTTGAAACGCAATATGTGATCTAAGTTCGGTTCCTGGTAGCATAGTACGAAAAGTGAAAGAGAAAGTGAAGTATGTAATTTCAAAAAATTCTGGTTACAAACAGATGTGCGATATTCGAGACATCCTGGAAAGAAAACCATCTGTCACACCAAGAGACTTGACTCTCTGTGAAGCAGTTAACATCATTTAAGTATGCTCCGATAACATCTTGTGACGTGGGGAGAAGTTTTTCACGTTACAAAAGTGTTTTGCGAGACAACAGACGATGTGCTACATTTGAAAATTTGTGCAAAGTGTTGGTTGTGAACTGCAATTTAGCAGTTAATACTAGCAGCAGGACCACATCTGCTTCAACCTCTATGGAATAAGGTAACTTGATTTATTATTTATACTAACTTGTCTTGTCTACTACAAAGGGACATTAATTGTTGTAATAAAATAGTGCATATTTCTTGGCATATTTTCAGGTTTTTAAGAGCATATTGGCATGCATATTTCAGTGCTTTTTAGGGCATGAACTTCCGAGCCCTAGTAATAACATTACAAAAATAGTTATCCCAGTTTTCTGAAAATAGACCTTGAAGACAACTAAGAGATTACATCGTTTTATCTACTTTGTTAATCATTTCCAAGGTAGTTGTTGTTACTGGCTTCCATTTTCCAAATCTTGTAGTATTCTAAAATATGATTTGAAGCTTTCCTGGCGACGAACATATTCAAGATGCTCTCGGGCTTCAAGCCAGGTGTAGTGATGAAGAGACATCAACGTTTCGGGAGTGTACTCTCTCCCATCTTCAGAATTCATCCTGAATATGAATTTGCTGTATTCTGTAGGAGGAGGTAAAGATTTTGAGGGAAAGAAAAGCTTACTTTATTGTATTTGTCACGTTGTCACGTCTAAATTTTGAATTTCTGAAAATTGGCTGCAACTGTTTTCATTAATTACCATGTTTATGTTTAAGACATTTTTATGAAAAACAAAACGAATGTTCACAACCCTCTGGAATAACACATTATTTACTATATTAAAGCTCAGTTCTCATAATTGAGTTTGAGTTAACCATTTCTGAACTAATAATTGTTATAAAACTGAATTTCCCAATAATTGTAACTTTCTCAAATTCATATTTTCCTCTCTTGTTGATGCAATTAGTGACATTTCCAAGTCATCACATGACGACAAGATCTGAGTATCACACAAGCCTACAGCATTTACATGTTCCCATTGTAATAAAGCAACTTGTACAAATATCTGTCTCGATAAAAGAACAAGCATTAGCTCGTACAAGAATTAGAAGAGAACGTCATGTGAGTGGATTCAGAAAATGTCAAGACTTGCACTTCCGATGTAATATCGATTTAGATTTTGGAATCCAATACCTCCTCTACCTACAATATATAAGAAGCAGAGAAAGAGAAAGTGATTATTCTTGTATAATGTTTGTTTACTCATGCATATAACGTGTTGCTAGAATTGTTCCATATTAAACAAGAACTTCAAGAATATGTAGGTATTCTGGGTAACAAGCTCTGGGGTGCGAACAGAAGGAAGGAAGACAGTGACGTCAAACTTTCAGGTACCTACCTCTGTTGGATCAAACTTAGGAGAAGCCCAAGCTAGCAATATTGCACCGTAAAAAACGGCTAAGATTACAAAAGTTGACATGAAATGTACTTTTTATGGCTTTACATACTTCTTTAGGTATTTTCTTTGTAGCACAAATGTTGTTGAACCGTTTATAACTATGAATACTTACTGTTTCCTTTCAGAATTACACTAGAAACTAAGTAAGTACTGTGCTATTTTTCTCAGAATGGAGTTCAAGCACAAACCTCCAATGTGAAAAGTATCACTCTCTCACACAGTTAAATGTACAATTTACTACCGGCCAAGGAGAAAGATGTTAAAAGATCTGATGTGTTGTACTCACATGACTTTCTCTACTCTTGTACTAACCATTCTTACAAACCCTTATTCCTATATCTTCTTCGTGTTAGTTAACATAAACACTTGTACAAATAATCCTATTTTTTATTTCCTTGTAGGTACAAGGGGAATATTAGAATACAGAAGGCTTTGTACGAGTAAAATCTTTTAAAGCTTTGAGATTCCGTTCTCTTTGCACACTTAACATGTAAAAAAATGAACAACGATGTTTGATACCGAAATTTAGATTTCCAATCGAATGGGCTTGATAAAGACACGTTTTAATTTAAGTGCCGGATGTGAGATTTGCGATAAGTGTTGAGTAATAACATACATAGATAATAGAGCAGGAAGTGTTGTAAGGTGGGCAAGATATGAGTAAATAATAGTCGTTAAATTTGTAGGATAAACACATTATTGGTTTGAAATTAACGAGTCATGACGTCATACTACATAGTTTAAATACACGTTTGAAAGTCAAGTCCACCAACCTTAAAAGTCGCGCGATATATTTAATAAAATATAAAGTAAACATCGTTTAATCCTAAAAAGGTAAATATATATTCGAAATTCATAAAAGAACATGTTATAATAGAAAGGGACATTTCTAAATTGCGGGAAAAGGAAATAGCATTTTGGATACGAGGCTTTATTGGATGACGTCATGACATTCAAAATTGAAGTGAACGGTTTCTTAGCGTGGGTGAGAGAGAAAGCGTCTGGTCACTGCCCAGACCAGCACCGCATGTTGTGGAGTGCAGACGTGAGTGCGATTCTTCTGCGTGTAGCAGATCGGCATAGCTCCCGCATGTATCTAAGATGCAATAAATAGTATGCAAAGGTTTCTTGGGTTGTCTATCACACACCTACGCAGACCCGAGATAAAATAAAGAGATCTCAAGCTGAGCTAGCGGGAAAGAACCAAATCAACGGGCGACAACGAGAACCGAACAACGGCTTTCAGCTTCAAATGGCGATACATCGAGAAGTGAGCAACGGCTTTTAGCCTCAAATGGCGACCCAACGTGTGGCGTCGAAAGAATGGACCAACCCCAAGACGATCAGGCCAGCATCGAGCCAGCAGACAAGAAGGTGCCCAGCGTGTCAACATCTGTGAAACGTGTAGTGAATAAGTTTAAGTGCAGTTAAAAAAAAAAAAAAATAGTGAAACAGTGAAAATTATTAAATATTGGTGAGTAGAAAAACACATGTAAATAGCTTAGAAATGGAAGACAGTGATAGCGATTTTCTAGGTTTTGAGAGTCCGGAAATTGAGAAAAGTGTAGTTAGGATGGAAGAATATAATCAGAATGTAATTGGTAGCAGAATATGCCAAGAAGTAGAAGATCAGAACGTTAGAGAAACACCTAGAGGTAGTTCAGAAATGTTTAGTAGTAATTCAGAAAGGCCAGCAATTATGTCAGGAATAGAGAATATGTTTCAAAAGATAATGGAAAAGATAGATGAAACTAGTAAAGAATTAAGAACAGAGTTAGGACAGAAATTAGAGAAGGGACAACAGGAATTGGGAATGCAATTGGAAAATCAGAAGAGAGCTTTAGAAACCTTTAGGGAAGAAGTTAGGGCGGAAATTAATAAAGTCAGTAGTAAAGTAAAAGAAAATAGAGAACAGGTTAAGGGAGAATTAGAGACAATAAGGCAAGAAGTAAAGAATTCTGAAAAGAAATTAGGTCAACAAGTGAGTGAAAAATTAGATAAAGAAAGGGAAAAAGTAACATATAGATTAGACAAACAAAGGGAAGAAATTAGAGAAGAGTTACAGGGGTGTAAAGTTAGAATAGAAAGATCTGATGTAGAAAGTGAAAGGCAGGCTAGAAATTTGGAGGATGTTACAGACCAAATAAAAGGAGTAGTAACAGAAATTACTCAGGTCAAAGAGGCCTTAGAAAATTTGAAATTAAATGAAAATGCATGTAATCACAACAATCTTAGTAATGAAGTTGCAAGAAACGAGGCAATACCAGGTGTATCAGCTGACATTTCGATGCAAAATAGAGCTAACAGTAATTCTCATTCTGATCTCAGAAATAGTTCAGGGACAGGTGACAATTCAAATTTACATTGGCCTAACCATGTCTTAAATGAAATGACACCTCCAGTTTTTGAAAATGAAGATTCAGATGATCCTAAAGCCTTTTTAGAAGGGTTACAAGAGTACTTCACGGTGAAACGTATACCAGAGGAGTACAAGATGGTGATAGTAAGAAAATGCCTAAAGGGTAATGCTGCTAATTGGCTAGGCCTTTCTATGGGTAACAATAATGATTACGGGACCTTTAGGAACATCTTTTTAACCAGATATTGGGGAGCTAGTAGGCAGGCTAATATTAGAGTCGAATTAAGCAATGGAAAGTTTAATCCTAGATCGGAGGAATCGATGGTTAACTATTTTATGAGAATAGCGAGAAAATCGAAGATGTTGGATCCTCCCTTGGATGAAAAAGATCTAATAAATATAGTTACTCCACATTTTCCGGAAACGCTTCAACACTACCTAATCATAGCCCGACCCGATAGCATTGCAGCTATGATCGAATTATTATCAGCCTTAGAAGTCAATAAGCCAAAACACGCATTTGGAAATAAATATGAAGAAAAAGAAACTGTAAATTCTTTCGGGCAAGGGGCACAGTATTATCAGAATAGAAGTGAGATTAGGGAAAGATATAAAGGACCAGTACCAAGGATGGAATCATTCCGGTGGGAAAATCAAGGTAGATATAACCAGGAAGGGCATCACCAAAATAGAAATGGTAATCAAAGGGGAAGAAATATAAGGGTGAATTATATGAATACAAATAGATTTGATCGAGGTAGACGGGGACGTTATTTTGGACATAGTAGAAATTCAAATGATGGGTATTGGACAAACGGAGATAATGAGTTTAGACCGAGGTCACCAAGACAGGGAGAAAGGTATTCTAATGGACGAAATTCCCCCGAAAACGCTGAAATGGTACAGGCCATTAACACGGTCAAAAACATGGTAGGAAGTAACCCCGATTTAATGCAGGAAAACAGAAGTAACAATTCGGGAAATAGTACAGGAGCAATACCTAAAAATCAGGGAAACGCCAGACCCGGTCAAACGCGCCTTCAGTGAGAACTGGGTATCCTAGTAATGATTGTGATAAGTACTCGGAAATAAATAGTCCTGGAAGGCAAATGATGATACAAAAGAAAAGAGAATGTAAAAATAGAATCGACGAAAACGAAAAAGTAGGAGATCCACCTAAAATCAAAATTGGAGTAAATGGAGAACAATACAATGCAATTATAGATACGGGATCAAATAGCACAGTATGCTCACAAAAGTTTTATGATAATTTACAAAGTAGTGGTTTTAAAGTAATGTCTTTACCAGTTAATGGGATATATTGCTCGCTAGCTGTGGGAAAACAAAAAGAGAGAGTAAAATTTCAAGCAATGATAAATATTGAAATAAATGGGAGAATACTAGGAATTTTATTTCTGATTGTAGGAAGACTTGTGACAGATATTATAATAGGTTGTGATTGTCTTTATGCCTGGGAAGCTGTGGTGAATTTTAAAAATATGATTGCAGAAATGAAAGTTGAAGATGAGACCATTATAGTGCCTTTTGTGGAAGATAGTAGTTCAGAAACTATTGTACGAGAAAAAGAGGAAGAAGAAATCCAAGGGGATACATTCTTTGTAGAATATGTTAAAGTAGGAGCTATGGAATTAACTGAAGTAAATGTCAAAGAGTACAGTGTCGATAATAAAGAAAATGTAGAATGGGATAAAAATGATTTCATAGACAATTTGAGGTTTTCTGACGCAACTAGGTACTATGATAGGGAGAGTAGTGAAGACTTAGAAGAATTGTTGAGGGAAAAAGTAACTCAGGCTGATCAACTAAATGAACAACAGAGGGATAAACTGTTTGAAATATTAATCCGAAATAAAGAAGTATTCTCTGAGAAACCTGGTAAATGTAATATTTATACTCATTCGTTTGAGATGATACCCATCAAACCTTTTACACATAAAGCGAGAGCTATCCCTAGTACAATAAGAGAAGAGGTAGATGCAGTTATGAAGTCAATGTTAGAAGATGAGGTTATTGAGATTTCGAATTCAGAATTTGTGAATCCCCTATGTATTGTAAATAAGGCCAATGGAAAGATTAGGGTGACATTAGACGCGAGAAAACTAAATCATTGTTCCTCATACTTTCCATCAGGGAATCCAACAGAACGTGTCCTCCGAGATATAGGAATTTATTTACGTGTACTTGCACATCATAATCACAAGGATTGGGTGAAATATTGTCCATTGATAGAAAAGATTATCAATCACACCATTAATGTAACTACTGGGTTTGCCCCAATAAAATTAATGTTAGGAATTGAACCAGAACCAATATTGATCGGGGTACCAAAAACACTGAAAATTAATGACATTCAGTTAAGTGAAGAAGAAAGAGCGAAAATTGCTTTTGAACGAATCAAGAAAAAGGCAGAGAAGCGAAAATTAAAGAAAAAGAGTAGAAAACATAAATGGGAACCTAAGATAGGCGATTGGGTACTAGTTAAAGACCATAAGTTATCAAGTGCCTTGCGAGGTAGGAACAAAAGGATGGAATTGTTATATAAAGGTCCTGCAGAAATTATATCCAAATTTGGTTATCATACCTATGAATTAAAAGATGTTAAAAATGAAAAATGTCTGGGAAGGTGGCATAAACAACTCCTTCGACCATACAAGAAACCGTGTGGTACCTTGGAACCTTGATTTCATGTAAAAAAAAAAAATTCGAAGTGTCATTTGTCTATTGGCGCCCAATCAGCTTTGAGATAAAATTTAAATGTTAGCTTACTTGAAAACCATATATTGGTCAGGTACTTACATATTCATGAAAAATGCAGAATGTGAATTGCTATATACTACAAAGAGCTTAAAAATATATTGTATAGAGCTCACAATAACAGCTTCAGAAAGATTGTTAAAATGTTCATCTCCGCATAGAGAGAAAACAGAATATTTACTTTGTAAACATTTGTTAAAATATTTAGATGTATAGATAGTTATCACCACAAGACAAAGAAAGAACTTGTCTGAAGAGTGTAATGGATTTATATAAATATATGTGCATTTTAGTGCTTAAAGGATCTAGTACAGATATGTGTTACAATAACAAAAGTGAAAAATCACAGTGCAAGTGATAGTGAGAGCGAAGTGAGCAAACATGAACTAAAAGAAGGAAGTATAAAGAAAGACTCTTGAAATTTAACCTTTATATAAAAGCTTCACAGAAGAAACCATAACATATTGTAATTAGTATTTAAGGATTAATGTTTAGTTAAGTGTACAATTGTTTGTCATGTTAAAAAGATTAATGAGAAGATATGTTAATAACCAATTTCAAAACAGTGTAATTGAAAATTGTATATAATGGGAGTGTTGCCGATTGTTCAAAATACAGGAGTAATTTTTAATTTTTCTTTCGGGCAAGACATTTACATTATTTTATTATGAAATAATAAAATAACATAAATGGGGGCATTTGATACCGAAATTTAGATTTCCAATCGAATGGGCTTGATAAAGACACGTTTTAATTTAAGTGCCGGATGTGAGATTTGCGATAAGTGTTGAGTAATAACATACATAGATAATAGAGCAGGAAGTGTTGTAAGGTGGGCAAGATATGAGTAAATAATAGTCGTTAAATTTGTAGGATAAACACATTATTGGTTTGAAATTAACGAGTCATGACGTCATACTACATAGTTTAAATACACGTTTGAAAGTCAAGTCCACCAACCTTAAAAGTCGCGCGATATATTTAATAAAATATAAAGTAAACATCGTTTAATCCTAAAAAGGTAAATATATATTCGAAATTCATAAAAGAACATGTTATAATAGAAAGGGACATTTCTAATATGCGGGAAAAGGAAATAGCATTTTGGATACGAGGCTTTATTGGATGACTTCATGACATTCAAAATTGAAGTGAACGGTTTCTTAGCGTGGGTGAGAGAGAAAGCGTCTGGTCACTGCCCAGACCAGCACCGCATGTTGTGGAGTGCAGACGTGAGTGCGATTCTTCTGCATGTAGCAGATCGGCATAGCTCCCGCATGTATCTAAGATGCAATAAATAGTATGCAAAGGTTTCTTGGGTTGTCTATCACACACCTACGCAGACCCGAGATAAAATAAAGAGATCTCAAGCTGAGCTAGCGGGAAAGAACCAAATCAACGGGCGACAACGAGAACCGAACAACGGCTTTCAGCTTCAAATGGCGATACATCGAGAAGTGAGCAACGGCTATTAGCTTCATGTTCCATTTCACGAACGCTTTAAGTTGTCCGAAACTCTCACACATAACAAGGAATATCTCCGAAATGGTTCAACCTACAAGAAAATTTTTTCTGACCTAAATTGTGTATTTAAGCAAGATCTACATTTTTTGTACAGTACGATTTGGTCTATCTCAAACGGTTTACCAGTTATGCCAAAGTCGTCCAGAGTAAATACGACTACAGGGGCTATACCAAGAAAATTCAAGATATACATTCCATTTGGCATAAAAATATTTCACATATATGACATTTAATCAAAATCGTTAGAGCCATTTTGAAGACAATAAAAATTTTCGAAAATTTGTCCATATAAAGGGTAGTTTATGGTGGGTCTATTTTCTTCAAAATCTTCGTGTCGCATCCTTGAAAGACATTGAACTTAAATACCAACTTTGGTTTTAACCGACTTTTCGTTTTCAGTTCTGCTGTCCATAGACACACATAGACATACACACGGACCTTTTTCTAAAAATGGTTTTTTGGATTCAGGGGGTCTCAAAACATATATTTCCGTTGAAATCTCGACATCAAACTTTTAGGTGGAATAGAATACTTCCCTTACTTACCAGTAGAGAAAGTAAAAATGGTATGCAGAATGCAGAGAAAGCTTCTGAAAGGGATTTATTGTCATCGCTGGTTACTGAGCTGCTAAAAAGGCCAAGATAAATATCAAGTATTACCAGGGTGAGATTCTCACCTCAAATTACCACATTGAAATCTCGGCTCTCTATGCGAGAGAACAAAACATTGCCTGGGTGCATCAAGTTAAGGCGTCCACTCACACCTCAGTTTCCACTGTCGTATTGTTGCAAAGAACAGAGCAACATCTATTCCGTTGAGCAAGATGCCAGTGAAATCTCCTCAAGTCTCCCCAATGGATGTTTCGCCTTTAGACTCTTGAAAAGCGCATTGGGAAGTTGGCGCTCTCAAACAAGAAAGCCTGTAAAGAAGAGTGGAAATTTCTGGACAAGGCTGCACTCGCCAGAGCCTGCGTCAGTGGAAACTGAGGTGTAGAGCAATTGCTCGGATGAAGGGACAACAAATAGAGCATATCTAGTTTAATGGTTCTTATTGGTGCACGTTTGGGAACGCCAATGGCAGCCATAGATGTGCAATCGGCGAGCCACACTTGCCATTCACACCTTTACAGGGATTGTACACGTTTTGAATCATGTGTGCTGTTTGCCACGTGCTGTGGGCAAGGAATGTGCTTTATAAGTAGCAGGTGCACTAGCTGTTTCCCATATATTTATACAGGTTTAAGAGCTTTGAGCAATTTCTGTTGTGCGCCACCACTCGTGTCTCATTGCAACTCTGCCTGGGTTGTTTTGGTTTCTATACAAGTTAGGTGTAGCACGGCTGTTATGGGCTCTTGGTTGCGTCACATATGATAAACCTGGTGTGTTGTGATTTATTATTCCTTAAACAATGCCAAGAAGTTCCTATGCTGTTACAGGGATATATTAAGTTGCATGTGTCACGGCTGTTACGGGTTGCCGATTGCGTCACATATAATAAACCTGGTGTGTTGTAGTTTATTATTCCTTAAACAATACCAGGAAGTTCCTATGCTGTTACAGGGATATACTAAGTTGAATGTGCCAAGGCTGTTACGGGTTGCCGATTACGTCACATATGATAAACCTGGTGTGTTGTAGTTTATTATTCCTTAAACAATAGCAGGAAGTTCCTATGCTGTTACAGGGATATATTAAGTTGCATGTGCCAGGGCTGTTACGGGTTGCCGATTACGTCACATATGATAAACCTGGTGTGTTGTAGCTTATTATTCCTTAAACAATAGCAGGAATATCCTATGCTGTTACAGGGATATATTAAGTTGCATGTGCCAAGGCTGTTGCGGGTTGCCGATTACGTCACATATGATAAACCTGGTGTGTTGTAGCTTATTATTCCTTAAACAATAGCAGGAATATCCTATGCTGTTACAGGGATATATTAAGTTGAATGTGCCAAGGCTGTTACGGGTTGCCGATTACGTCACATATGATAAACCTGGTGTGTTGTAGTTTATTATTCCTTAAACAATAGCAGGAAGTTCCTATGCTGTTACAGGGATATATTAAGTTGCATGTGCCAAGGCTGTTGCGGGTTGCCGATTACGTCACATATGATAAACCTGGTGTGTTGTAGCTTATTATTCCTTAAACAATAGCAGGAATATCCTATGCTGTTGCAGGGATATATTAAGTTGCATGTGCCAGGGCTGTTACGGGTTGCCGATTACGTCACATATGATAAACCTGGTCTGTTGTAGTTTATTATTCCTTAGACAATACCAGGAAGTTCCTGTGCTGTTACAGGGATATATTAAGTTGCATGTGCCAAGGCTGTTACGGACTGTCAGTTGCGCTATACAGATATATGAATAACACTCGAATTATCGCACTTGTGTGTGAGAGCGCTTTGGTCTGCGGGAATTGGGACGGGTGAGAGGGAGAGAGGGGGGGGGGGGGCAGTACAAGTGTACTATCTTTCACAAAAGTAAATACCCACCTTCAGCTAAACCTGCGCGAAGGGTCACCTAATTCTCCGGCGTGCTTGCATAGTTCGTATGAGAATTAAATTAGTCATGTGCTTCCGTTGCTGTCCAAAGGACGTGGCAGTCATGTCTCCTCTTAGCTCACTCACCTCACAGTTTAAAAAGCAATATTTCAGCAATCCTTCTACATTAACGGACAAACATTGCAGATTTAACTTGAGTGCATCTGCAGGAAAGGTATTCTTATGGTGTTTTATTAAACTGTGGACTAGAACTAAAATGATTCCAGTATTGGGTGCTACACTTAGAGACGTGAGTTTAATCAGCGAAGTGAAGCTCTTGTGTTGCCTATAGCGCAACTGGCTAAGGTGTGTTCGTTCAAATCTACAGTGGTGGGTTAACATTAGTTCCAATCCCGCGCAACACTCTTTTCTTTTTTATTTCTCTTTTCCTTGTTTCCTTCTTAACGGGAACATCGTTATTTACACTATAACCCGCTTGAAATATAACATTATACAAACTAATGAAATCTATATCTTTACATATTTTTATTCCGCATAGCGTTGTAACTTTCCCGCCGTGCTATGAATGCTGCAGCACGATTGCAATTTTAGAAGGGAATGCTTTACAATATATTAAATGCAATTGCTGAACATAAATCAGGGAACACGCCTACGTCAACTGTCAATCGTACCTCCCGAAATTAATATTTCCCTTTAAATATTCACATTCAAAGGCATCTCTATATATTCCGTAGACTATCACCATATTAAAATATATAAGCACGTAATACTGTAAAATAGGTTTTAATGGTCATAAAATGCATTGTTACAAGATGTGGACGCCAGGGAATAATGTAACTGTGATACATTGAACAGAACAGAATGCAGTTGTAGATTACTTCAGCGGAAGTAACCTTTACACCTTGCAAGGTTGCCATGTCGTTTATTTCCAAGCACTACACAATGTTGCCATGTTCCCATCAACTAAACTCAATTTCCAGCAGTGTGCCTTCAGCTGATTTTCCATTCCTGGTAAAAAGCTGTAGACCAGTAAGCACGTTTGTGAAATTTGTACTTCAGAAAATAAACATGCGAAAGGCGGGGATCGAACCCCCGGCAGCTAGAAGTTCGGAAACGCCCGGTTAGCGCCGTGTTTTGGAATACAAACTTTCGTCAAATGGAGGATCGTGATTCATTTTTTATATCTTAGCCGTGCAAGGAGAACGGAATCTCAAAGCTTTAAAAGATTTTACTATCACTCAAAGCCTACTGTATTCCCATATTCCCCTTGTACTTACAAGAAAGTGAACAATAAGACAATTACTGAAAATGTTTATCTCAACTAACACTATGAAGATAAAGGAATAGTTTGTAAGAATGGTTAGTACAAGAGTAGAGAAAGACATGTGAGTGCCACACATCAGATTTTTTATATCGGTCTTTGCTTCTTTTATTCCAAAAAATTACTGTATGCTCATATGTGATTTAATGAAATAATTTTTGTCTCAGAAAAATTGAAAATGCGACAGACGGTTCCGGGAAATCCGGGAGTGTCGGAAGTGGAAGTGACGTCACCATTACGTGGTCAATAAGATTTCCGTGCCGACGTACAAGCATTTACTGAAATTCGTGAAATGGTACAATATATTAAGATATATGAATTGTAGATGTTTAAAAATACAATAATATGAGCGTAAATGTGTGTTTGTGTGTGTCTCTCTCTGTGTGAGTGTGTGTGTGTGTGTGTGTGTGTGTGGGTGTGTGTGTGTGTGTGTGTGTGTGTGTGTGTGTGTGTGTGTGTGTGTGTGTGTGTGTGTGTGTGTGTGTCTGTGTGTGATGTAAGTTAATTTTAAAACCACTCAAATGATTTGATAGTTATTTCATCTTTGAAAATCTCGGTTTGTTGTAATGGAAGGTCCTGCTCCGGCCATTCGTCAAGGTGCAAATATGTCCAATACAATTATTGTCAATAAAGAACACTTTTGACGAAGAATAAAGACAACTCGTGTGAAATATTTGGAGCCATCTAGCTTCATGACGAATGGGTATAACTAACTGTCGGGAAACATGTAAACAATGCTGTAATTAATTTCTACCTTGATTTGAATTAATTTTGTCATAACTTAATGATAAATGTCATGCAAAGTTTAATTTCTAAGATGGATTTGGCAACGTCATGTTAACATTAAACATTGCGCTTGCTTAATAGCTTTGAGTTTCTTTGGAGACATTAAAAAATAGTTATTAATACGCTTAAACAAAGAGCTAAAGCTCTTAGGACACTACAAGTAACAAGAAATACACAAAATAAATAAATAAATGAAAGCACGGGGAAGATAATATGCAAACCCTCTGTTAAACAATCACAAATACTACAGGAAGAAGAGCGAGTAGAGGAAGCTGTGTGAATGCAATATGTTGCATTTCTATTTCACTCATATAGAAAACTATGTATTGTTTGTATAAGAGAGAGTAGAGCAGGAAGTGCAATTGTGCTTCCTAAAAGAAAAGTGAACAGAGAAAGCCTTGTGGATGTAATACGTTACATTTCTACTTCAGTCATCTAGAAAATTGTCTGAGTTGTTTGTAGAAGACGGAGTAGTGAAGAAAGTGTGGTAGCATTATGTAACAGAAAAGCGGGTAGAGAAAACCATGTGAATGAAACCTGTTGCATAATAAAATTTATAACATAAAGCCTTAATGAAGAAACACTTAGATTTGGCAATTTTCATGGTGAACGAACGAACGATGAACCGTTATTGGAGTTTGCCTACTTCATACATACCAACATCCGACCGACAGACAGACAGACAGACGGTGTCCTGCTTGCTCAAACCTACATCCAACATTTATAACATTTTAAAAATAAACCACGCATTGTTTGCACTGTTTTCATGGGAAAACACCAACGCACATACACACACTGTCACACACACAAACACACTGACACACAGAGACTCTTTTTGTAAACATAATTATATGTTGGATTAAGAATGTATTTTCGGTGAAGTCTTGATATCAGATGTTTGCGTGAAATACAAGACTTGCTATCGCCTATCCCAGGCAGGCGCTAGAGGAAGCAAAACTGTGTTAGTTTATACCTTACATAATGATAGCAATGCTATGTGATATTGTGTAACTGAAATACCAACCTGTCTTTATTAGCTGACTATTGCTTTTCTTTTGCTGTTTTACAAATACATTTCGTGTGTGCAAATGATATTTATATCACCTGCCTGATTTTACAGCATGTTCAGGTGCACAATAGGACAAGACTCTGAGTGGAGTCAGCCGATAATTAAATTTTGCGGCATCTATTATCAGCATTATTCATGTTATATTCTATAACTGATTGTAAATAAACTTACTTACATAAACCTTAAAATGCGCAGTTAGTATAATTCTGTTCCCTGAATTATCGTAAATAAATAAAATCAGTAAAATTTAAAATATACATAGAGTCACTGTAATACGTTTCCTGAATTATCACAAACAACGAAAAATAAATTCGTTTAAAATACGGAATGATTCCTGAATGATCACAAATAATGAAATATGTTTCAGCCAGAGGGATCTGAATTTCCCTTTATCCAAGAAACAAGCTTGTTTACCCTACTGGTTAGTTAGTAATGGTGTTGGGATTTTTGGAAATAATCCAATTCCACCTGCAAAATCTCAGGTTAGGGTTTTTAAAATACTCTCCAAAAGTTCACAAAGACGGTAATAAACAAGAATGGATTAAACATCCGTTTTGCACCTTAGTCATCATTTGCGCTGATCTTTCCATAAGATTAAAAGAAAGTTTTTTGGAAAAAGCTGTGGACATTTCACTGAATATAAAAATCTGATGTGTTGCACTCACACGGCTTTGTCTATTCTTGTTCTAACCAGTTTTACAAGGTCTTATTCCTATATCTTCTTCGCACTGATTGAGATAAACATTTGCAGAAATTATCTTATTCCTTATTTCCTTGAAGGTACAAGGGGATTATGACCGCCTCCGTAGCGCAGTGGTAGCGCGCTTGCCTCTGGCGTGGAGGACCCGGGTTCGATCCCCGGTACCAGCATGGGGATTTTATCCCCTCTGGGAGGTCTGGCACGGGGTGCACTCAGCCTCATTAGGTTCCGGGGGGACCAACTGAGGAGCTACTTGATGGAGAAGTAGTGGCCCCAGGTCTAGAAGACCGCATAACTGGCCGGGAGGGCTCGGGGCACTGACCACGTCCCACCCTCCAGTACTGCACCTCACCAATGACGCCTGTAGTGGGCAGAGGTGGGGGATGCAGCGGCTGGGCGGTAGGCCTTGGCCCCTCGTGGGTTGTCGCGCCGGGGTTTAAGTAACTTAACAAGGGGAATATGGGAATACAGCAGTAGGCTTTGAGAGATAGTCAAATCTGTAAGATTTAAAGCTTTCACGGCGCACGTTATTTATTACAGTTTCACGGGCGATCAGCCGTATGAGGTTTGAAAATATTGAGCTTTCGGCCATTCTAAACTCCATGGCCTTCGTCAGAATGAAAAAAAAAAAAAAAAAAAAAAAAAAAAAAATTCTGACGAAGGCCATGGAGTTTAGAATGGCCGAAAGCTCAATATTTTCAAACCTCACACGGCTGATCGCCCGTGAAACTGTAATAAATAGTCAAATCTTTTGAAGTTTTCAAGTTCAATTCTCTTTGCACGGTTAGCATATAAAAAAGGAATATCGATGTTCCCTTTCGCAGAAGCATTAGTTCCCCAAAACTCACACACAAAACAAGCAATGTATCAGAAAGTATGCTTCACTCTACCAAAAAAGGGGAAAAAAAAAAAACTATTTAGATATAAATTGTGTTTTAGCTTGATCTACATTTTTTGTATAGTATGATTTGGTCTATCTCTTACGGTTTACCAGTTATGCCAAGGTCATTTCGAGTAAATATGACTTCATGGGTTACAGCCAGAAAAATCAAGATATGCATTTCCTGTGTCATAAAAATATCTCAAACATATGGCATTTTAATGAAATTCGTTTGAGTCATTTTCAAGAAAATGAAATATTTCGAAAAATGTTGCATGTAAAAGGTAGTTTAGGGTGGAGGAATCCTTGAAAGACATTAAACTTAAATACGAACTTCGGTTTGTAACCGACTTTCGTTTTTGAGTTATGTTGTGTATAGAGTGAAAGACACACACACACACACACACACACACACACACACACACGCACACACACACACACACAGACACACACACACACACACACACACAGACACACAGATAGAGACACACAGACGGACATTTTTCTAAAAAAAATCCTTTTTTGGATTCAGTGAGTTTACGGGCCCGTCGACTTTTTTTTTTTTTTTTTTTTTTTTTTTTTTTTTTTTTTTTTTTTTTTTTTTTTTTTTTTATTCAGGTGGCCTCAAGAACTATTTGCGGTAAAATTTGGACATCGAATTTTTAGGTGGAATACAATACTTCATACTTCCTCTACTTTACTAAACGCAGTAGAGAAAGTAAAATTGTATTAACTAGCAAAAAGGGCAGGTGTAAAGTAAATCAGAGTCCTAAAACTCTAGTGAAAAGATTTGTACTGTTATTTCCCAATATGCAGTGTCAAATTTTGTTGTTGTTTTTGTTGTTTTCTAGTGCCTTGCATCTGGCAATGAAGCCATTAGCATTCGTGCTTTCCAATACTTTTGAACTATAGTTCCTTCTGATCTTAATGCTTCACAGGCTTCGTTCATTTCTGCTGGATCGTTACACAGGACACATGTTGGTGAGGATGAGATACCTATTCTGTAGAGATGACTTGCTAAGCAGTCGTGATTTGTCAATAGTCGGAAGGCTGCAACCGCTGTTTTCCTTGGTCTCTGGGGGATTATATCTGGGTTGGAACGTAGTATAATCCATTTTTTATCTTTGGCATTTGTTTCTATTTCTTGTAGGTATGAATGAGAAAATTTTTTAATGATCAAGCGTTTTATTGAGGAATATGAGAAATTGAATTTAGACTTTTGTTTTATTGTTTTGCCTTTCTTTGCAAGTGAGTCTGCAGCTTCGTTCCCCATGACTCCACAGTGTGCTGGAATCCATTGGAGATGAACAGTCTTATTAACTTTTTGCAGTTGTGTTAACATTTTGTAGCATTCTCTAATTTTTGTTGACTTCTTTGTAGTATTTGAACATATTCCCTGAATTGCAGCTTTAGAATCCGAAAGAATTACTGCCTTGTTAAATTTATTTAAGGGAAGATGTAATAATTGTCGGAGAGCAATGTATATAGTCTCTATTTCTCCATCATAATTTGTTGTGTCTCTGCCAACAGAATGATAAAAGGAAAAATGTGAACACGTTACTCCAGCTCCAGTAAGGTTTTCCTTGGAGGATCCATCAGTATATATGTGCAGCCATTCTTCTGTGGGATACCTAGTATTGATTGTTTCCAGAGCTAGAAGTTTTTGTATTTCTTTTGGTGTGTCTGATTTACTTATTTCCGCTATTAATTCCAAATTGAAAGTTTTCTCTGGTGTTAGGAATGTTCAATTTGGATTTAATCTGTGTTACCTTTTCTAGGAAACTACTATGAGTTTTAAGGATTGAAGGGGGGAGGTTCTCTTCTGTCCATTTAGAGTTTGGCAGTCGTAACATTTTCTCGTGTTGGAGCAATGCTTGTTCTTCTATTTTTGTTGTTATTGATGGGGTCCGTGTTAAGGCAAGCATGGCATCAATAGATGTGGATTTAACTGCTCCAGTGATAAGGCGAAGAGCCTGATTTTGTATTTGTTCAAGTTTATTGATGTTAGCATTTTCTGCTGTTATTAAAGCTTCAGAACAGTACAAGAGGTTTGGTTTAACATACATTTTGTATGTTGTGTTAAGGACTCTCCTTGAGCAGCCCCATTTAGCACCAGGTAATCTTTTCAGGATTTGCAGTTTCTTTTCAACCTTTTCTGAGATGTTTGTTATATGTTTTTCCCAACTTAGCTTTCTGTCGAAAGTGATGCCTAAGTATTTGGCATCATCAACTGCTTTGAGTGGTTTACCATTATAATTTATGTTAATATTAACTGGTTTGTATTTTAGTGTAAATAATTCATAATTTGTTTTTTTCACATTGATAGTCATGAGGTTTTTGGAGCTCCATTCATGCACTTTGTTTAGGGCTGTTTCTATTCTGTCTTTAATTAATTCAGGTTTTGTTGGAGGGCCTGAAGTCCAAATGACTACATCGTCAGCAAATAAAGCAATTTTGGTTTCTAAAGTTTTTATTATTGATGGAAGGTCATTTATATATATATATATATATATATATATATATATATATATATATATATATATATATATATCTGTGTGTGTGTGTGTGTGTGTGTGTGTGTGTGTGTGTGTGTGTGTGTGTGTGTGTGTGTGTGTTAAAGAGTGTTGTGCTCAGAACAGCACCTTGTGGAAGTCCTCGGTGTGTTTGTTTATATTTGGAAATGTATGTATTATATTTTGTGGCACAAAATCTTTGTGAAATAAACTGAGTTACCCATTTAAGCATGTTACTTTTCACAACTATTGATTGCAACTTCTCAACTAATTTGTTTCTCCAGACTGAGTCATATGCTGATTTAAAATCAATGAATACTGTTAAGGTATCCTCCTTTCTATTCAAAGCTTCCTTGATGTCTTGGCTTAGTAGGAGTACATTTTCACTTGTACTATGATTCTGTCTGAAGCCGGTCTGTGAACTATTAATTAAGTTGTAATATTCTAGGAACCAGTTAAGTCTAGATGCCACCATTCTTTCCATCACTTTTGCAATAACACTGGTCAAAGATATTGGTCTGAAACTATTAATATTGTTTGAAGGTTTGTTTTTCTTTAAAATAGGGATGATAATGGCTTTTTTCCAGTCGGAAGGTACAGTCATTCTCCAACACGTGTTATACAGTTTAAGTAGGATTTCTTTTCCTTTCCTGCCAAGGTGTTTAATAAACTCTGTGTGGATCTTGTCAGGTCCTGAAGATTTTTTGTTCTGTAATTGTTCTATTGCTAAATCCAGTTCTGTTTCGTTAAAATCCTGAATAAAAATATCATTTCGTATACCTTTTGGCTTATTAGTTTCTGTGATAGTTTTTTGGATAGCCTTATCTTGTTTTTTATACGCTTGGGGTATTGTTTGTGACTGAGCATAAAATTTGTTAAGGGATTCTGCTATTTCCCTATCTGTAGTTAAGCTTTTGTTATTATGTTTTAATGGTTCAGTTGTATTTTTTGATAATTTTGTTTTATTAAGGAATTTGTATATTTTATTTCCATCTTTCCTATAGTCCATATGTTCTACAAAATTTGTGAAACTGGCCCTCTTTGCTGTAATTAATTCTTTCTTAAAAATGGCTGCTTTTCTTCTCCAGTTTTGTACATCTTCTGGACAGTTGCTTCTTTCGGCTTTGACTCTTGCTATATTTCTTTCGTGTTTTAACTTAGATAACGATGGAGACCAAAATTAGCTATATTTCTTTAACTTTCCTTTGGGGATATGTGTTTTGGCTGCTGTCAATAATATTTCACAAATTTTTTTATTCATTTCATCTGTTGACTTGAACTCTCATTCTAACAGTATATTACACTTCCCTTCTATCTCATTTTGGAAACTGGACCAATCTGCTTTTTTTAAAATTCCAAGAAGTTTTAATTTTTGGTTTGTTACTTTTATTTATTAGACCTCTTATGGAGTTTATGGTGATTCTGTGGCCTGAACCTGGGTCTTCTATTATTTCTCTTTTTGTATTGTCAATTATGTCAGATGACACCATCAGAAGATCAGGATTTGTACCTGAACCATTATAATGAAGGTAGGTGGGTGGATCATTTGGATTAAATATTAATTCCATTGTTGATGAGTTTAATAGGTCTTCTATGACTCTTCCTGCTGAATTTATATCTCTGTAGCCCGTAGTGTCAAATGTTGTTTTAGAAATTTCAACGATACATATTATAGACAGAAACGCCCTATGAAGGTTTTGGAATATATTTCCAACTCCTCGAATTTGATACTTTGAGAATTAACCCTGATTTGCCCACAAGGGTAGGATACACAGTTGGGGTGATGTTTTTAAGATATGCAGGGCAGCCCTTTTATAGTTCAATAGTTTTAGAGTTAAACAGTGCGAATTTCTACATATGTGCTGGATTTACAGTAAGGGAACCTTTTGATAGACCTAAGTAACCCATTCTTGTTGCTACGTCCAATAATTTAGTATTTTGAGAGTTAAATGGCTCAGATATCTACATAGATTTTGCATATAGTACCTAGGGGTAGTATTTGAGAGTTACCAGTTCCTATCATGTGAGCGTTAAGCATTGTGAACTCCTATATAAGGAAGGGAACTGATAACAGTAATTTTTGAGAGATGTAAGGCAACCAATTATTTTTACTAACTCCTGCAATACAACAATAGTTTCAGAGTTAAACACCTTACATTTCTATACAAGGCTTGAATATATGGTAATGGCAGTTTTAGAGAGTTATAAGGTAATCTGTGGATTTAGCCGCTCCTATAACACTAGCCCGCAACAGTTTCCCGTTTTTGATCAACATTGGGTAGTTACCTGGGGAAAAACGCGGTGATTTCGAAAATGATAACAGTTTTTCCACAACACCCATTATTTTTATGCAATTCGAAATTATATTAATTAAGCTGGACACTAGACCTATACAGTAATACGTACGTATGCATGAAACTATAATTATTATGATTATTATAGGTGTATAATTTTATAACTTAAGATGAATAGCACTCATTGTGGATCTTGAGAGTTACTGTAAATATTGTACGTATATTTACAAAATAAACCATCCCTTGTGTTCTTCCGTGATGAGCTGATGACTAGCTAAGCAGTTTGAGTGTGAGCAAGCGAGCGAACGAGAGAGACTAGTATTTATTCATCTCTGGGCGACCATGTGCAGGCAATAACGCTTTCGGCCATTGAATCTTAGACAAACATCCGTTACTTACTCACCCTTATAGACACACGTCTGTCTTAAGATAGATATATCTCAACTTTAGCTGCTTCTTATAACTCGCAGTGATCGAGTTGTAGTGAGATTTCCGGAAAAGGTTTATCATTTCTATTTCTTTATTTTTAGTTCGTATTGTGTCGTGGTACATTTTAACATTGGCTAAAATGTGTGAACAATCCTAATAACCTTCTTTTCTTGCTACAGAAGCAGAAAGCTAACATTACATCATTTATTAAAAAGGTGTATTTTGTATATTTTAATGTTAAGCTGTGGGCTCCACATACTGTTTGCAAAACATGTAGTGAAGGACTAAGGCTGTGGTACAATGGAAAACAGAATCAAGTTCGGGATTCCTAGGATATGACGTGAACAAAAAATCATTATGATGAGTGTTACTTCTGCATGTGTAACGTATCTGTAAATGTAAACCCCGCGCGACAGCCCACGAAGGGCAAAGGCCTACCGCCCAGCCGCTGCGTCCCCCACCTCTGCCCAATACAGGCGTCATTGGTGAGGTGCAGTACTGGCCCTCCCGGCCAGTTATGCGGTCTTCTCGACTTGGGGCCGCTACTTCTCCATCAAGTAGCTTCTCAATTGGTCCCCCCGGGACCTAACGAGGCTGAGCGCACCCCGTGCCAGACCTCCCAGAGGGGATAAAAATCCCCATGCTGGTACCGGGGATCGAACCCGGGTCCTCCGCGCCACAGGCAAGCGCTCTGCCAGCTGCGCTACGGAGGCGGCCGTGTAACGTATCTAGGTACAATAAAACAAATAAATCAAACATTAAATATCCAGATAGTTTTGCATCATGTTTAAGACCTGTGCCACATGGAGTAGATCTCCCTATTTCTGTTCCACCAACCTAACTAGAGGATACTGAGAATCCAGTCTCTGAGCGGGTCAACAGAAAATTCCAATGTTGATGAGCATTTCCCAGCACACACTGGTGAAGACAAGTCACAGCATTTTAGTCAAGAAGAGTTGAACGACTTAGGTCTTAACAAGGACAAGAGCGAATTACTAGGGTCGAGATTAAAAGAGAACTTACCAAGTTCTTTAAGATGAAAGACCAGCTTGTTTATTGCAGTGATGTGCCAGGTTTAATTCAGCAACTGGGAAGACCATCGTATGATAGTAACGACTTGCGTTTATTTATTGATGCTTCAAAACGAAGCCTAAAACCGTCTTATTGCACAATAGAAGCTAATTTGCCTCAAAATCACTTGCACATTCTGTTTTCCTTAGAGAGTCATATGGAAACCTTGAAATCATTTTAGAAAATATTAATTACCAGGAACATCAATGACTATTGTGCGGGGACCTAAAGGTATCCAGTGTCTTACTAGGGTAACAAGGAGGTAATACAAAATACACATGTCTTTATGCAAATGGGACAGTAGAGATAGAGTTAAACATTGGACAACGAGAGAATGGTCTAAGAGAAAGTTTAACATCAGAAGAAAAAATGTAATTCGTGCCAGTCTAGTTGATCCAAAGAAAACGTTATTACCTCCATTGCGTATAAAACTGGGTATTATCAAACAATTCATGAAAGCATTGGACAAAAATGGCTCCTGTTTGAAATATTTGAGTAGTAATTTTTTTGTGATTTCTGAAGCTAAGACAAAAGAGGGCGCATTTGATGGACTTCGGATAAAGCAGCTAATGAAGGACAGTGCATTTTTGGATGTCATGGATGACGGAGAACTTCAAGCATGATGTGCTTTCAAAGAAGTAGTCAATAAATTCCTGGGAAATACAAAGAATCCGCAATATGAAGTAATTGTGAGAAATATGTTAGAAAAGTTACTAATACTGGGGTGTAATATGCGTTTAAAACTTCAGTTTTTGCATTCGCATCTAGACATTTTTCCTGATAATTTAGGACACCTCCGCGATGAACAAGGCGAAAGATTCCATCAAGAAATGAAAGAGATGGAGAGGAGATATCAGGGTTGGTGGAATGTTGCGATGCGATGCTAGCGGACTACTGTTGGTGCTTGAAAAGGGAAACCAACTTGACATTTTGTGTTATTAATGTGCTATTTATTCTCACATAAAATAAAGCAAGGATATATGTAAGTAAAGTAACTCAAAACTCATATATGTGTATAATAAAGCAACTTTAGCCGTAATTCTTACTTTCCTGCTACGTATAGTAAGTAAGGCAAGTGCTGTATTGTCCCCAAAGATTATATGTAGATATTTCACCGAAAATATGTTTTGAGGCCCCCGAATCCAAAAAAGCATTTTTAGAAAAATGTGTGTGTGTCTATATATATGAGTGGGCGTGTGTTTGTGTGTGTGTGTGTGTGTGTGTGTGGGAGAGAGAGAGAGAGAGAGCGAGAGAGTGAGAGAGAGCATAAGTCAAAAGCCATAAGTCGGTTGAAAGCCAGAGCTGGTATTTACGTCTTAATATCCTTCAAGGGTGCGACGCGAATATTTTGAATAAGATTCCTCCAACCTAATCCTGGGCCCTTGTGACCTAGCTATAGACCGTCGGGCGGGCCCTTAAACGACAATCACTCACCCAACCTAATCCATTCCAGCCTTTGCCTGGAAAAATTTGATTTTCTGGAGAATGGCTCTAACGATTTTGATTAAAATGATATATGTTTCAGGTATACATATTTATGGGAAATGAAATACGTATTTTGAATTGTTTGCCTATAACGTATGTAGTGCCGTTTACCTACTCTTGAGTTTAGCATAACTAGCAAATCGTAAGATATATGTAGACCAAATCTTTCTATACAAAAGTGTAGATCTCGTTAAGACACAAATTAGGGCAATTCTTTTTTTTTTTTTTTTTTTTTTTTTGGGGGGGGGGGGGGTGAACTATTTCGGACATATTCGTCGATATTTGTCCGTGGACTGGATTACTCAATACTTTTGTAAAATGGAGGATGATTATTCAGTTATTTATATCTTAGCGATGCAAAGAGAACGGAATTTGAAAGCTTTAAACCATTGGAGTGTCACTCAAAGCCTACTGTATACCCATATTTCCATTATACCTACAAAGAAATATTTTCTGCAATTGTTATCTCGGCTAGATGAATGAGATAGAGGAATAGTCCCACTTAAATCGCCATTTTAATAAATATAAATACAAACACATAAATACCAAACACAACCGCTATCTCCAATATAGCTGATATAATGAAACTGTCATTTGAAATGTATTGTGTGTCTTATGGACATCCACACTTTCTACCCGAATGAAGAAAGCTCCACAAGTTACATCTAACATGACGACATAATGTTAATTATTTGCGGAAATTCGCGGCGTGAGCTGAGAGAAAAGAAGCGCTGAGACCGTCACTCTTTTCAACCAGGAATGTCGAAACATAAAACTATCTGTGTGTGTGTGTGTGTGTGTGTGTGTGTGTGTGTGTGTGTGTGTGTGTGTGTGTGTGTGTGTGTGCGTGTGTGTGCGCGCGCGCGCGCTCCTAAAAGAACGCCTTAGACGGGATCCTTCCCTTCGGATGTGCGATTGTTGCATTGCAAGAACCCGAATGGCAAAGTGCCTGGGTATTACCACAGACAAAGGTCCCCTGTTCCGAGCACATGTCGCGGGTATAACGCACAAAGCTCACAACATCATGATGAGGAGCAAAATCTCCAGGCTTGGTAGAAACAATGGCACAGTGCCATATCATTCAGTAATACTGTAATGTGTTCACGTGCCAGCGCCTGCCTGGCACATAGAATGTACGTATCTATCTGAAACAACTGATGAGTAAGACCCAGAGGAAATGTCTGCTCCAACTGACAGGGACATTTTCTACCACCAGCCGGTAGACCGGTAGGTAATATTAGGACTGTTACCACTGTGAGATAAATAGCACCTTGTGTCGGAGTGGGACGAGTGTCACATTCTCCCAAAGTTAGAAGAACGTCTCAAAATGAAGCACTTGCAACCGGCACGTGGACTGATATGGTCGTACATACCTCCATGGATTCCAACTCAGTGAGCTGCAGATGCGGGGCTAGGGAGACGCTATGGGAATGTCCGCTCACATATTCCTATACAATCAGAGCATCTACCAAATAATAAGGCACAGGAAACTGTGGACATGGGTCAACAAGACCCCAGATGCGGGGCTAGGGAGACGGAATGGGAATGTCCGTTCACAGATGCCTACACAATCAGAGCATCTACCAAATTATAAGGTACAGGAAACTGTGGACATGGGTCAAAAAGACCCCAGATGCGGGGCTAGGGAGACGGTATGGGAATGTCCGATCACAGATGCCTACACAATCAGAGCATCTACCAAATTATAAGGTACAGGAAACTGTGGACATGGGTCAACAAGACCCCAGATGCGGGGCTAGGGAGACGCTATGGGAATGTCCGATCACAGATGCCTACACAATCAGAGCATCTACCAAATTATAAGGTACAGGAAACTGTGGACATGGGTCAAAAAGACCCCAGATGCGGGGCTAGGGAGACGGTATGGGAATGTCCGCTCACGGATTCCTACACAATCAGAGCATCTACGAAATTATAAGGCACAGGAAACTGTGGACATGGGTCAACAAGACCCCAGATTCGGGGCTAGGGAGACGCTATGGGAATGTCCGATCACAGATGCCTACACAATCAGAGCATCTACCAAATTATAAGGTACAGGAAACTGTGGACATGGGTCAAAAAGACCCCAAGTGCGGGGCTAGGGAGACGGTATGGGAATGTCCGCTCACATATTCCTACACAATCAGAGCATCTACCAAATTATAAGGCACAGGAAACTGTGGACATGGGTCAACAAGACCCCAGATGCGGGGCTAGGGAGACGGAATGGGAATGTCCGATCACAGATGCCTACACAATCAGAGCATCTACCAAATTATAAGGTACAGGAAACTGTGGACATGGGTCAAAAAGACCCCAGATGCGGGGCTAGGGAGACGGTATGGGAATGTCCGATCACAGATGCCTACACAATCAGAGCATCTACCAAATTATAAGGTACAGGAAACTGTGGACATGGGTCAACAAGACCCCAGATGCGGGGCTAGGGAGACGGAATGGGAATGTCCGATCACAGATGCCTACACAATCAGAGCATCTACCAAATTATAAGGTACAGGAAATTGTGGACATGGGTCAACAAGACCCCAGACGTGGGACTAGGGAGACGCTATAGGAATGTCCCCTCATGGATTCCTACACAATCAGAGCATCTACCAAATTATAAGGTACAGGAAACTGTGGACATGGGCCAACAAGACCCCAGACGCCTGCTCTACCACAACCAGAGTCCTCTACATGCAGAGAAGACACTCAACTATATGTATATAAATGTAAATTAAATTTATCAGTGTGTAATTAACAATGTAAAACGAATCAACTTTATAAGAATGTGCAATAAAGACAGGAACACTGCCTGGTTTTCAAAACAAGTACCTGACTTCCCGAATTTATAATTTAAAAGTAATTAGATCACTATTTGTAGCAGCTTCGACATACACATTACATTTTTCCATCAAATCTCTTAAATTCGTTCTTTTTTAAATAAAATCGTTGTCTCATTTTAACCCATTAAAAGATAACATTTATGTTCTGATGAGAGTTTTGATAGTCTAATGCCATATGAAAGATTTTGAACATCCACACTTAGTTCTGTGTTTAATCAAGCTGTGTTTTTGCGTTGTGATGTTGAGATTCTTATGTTGAAGACAATTCTTTCTCTGCTTGTTTAAGAACGTAACACACACAAAAAAATGCACAATATTCCATGAACTGTTTCCTTCCTTATTGTGGTTCTTATCAATATCCTGTTAAACGGAACAGAAATGTGAAATGTCAAAAACAGTTTTCTGGTAAATCAGAGAGATTATTTCAAATATATACAAGTACTCCTATATTTGGTTGTAGTAGCAGTCTTCTGTTGACAAAGTAACATTTTCTCATTATTTTGTATCATATATGCCAAGAGAGATTAGTGTCAGTAATGTAAGTTCCGATAAAATTGTCCACCTAATAATACCGTTGGTGTCATTTGGACCCAAAGTGTCTATTGTAACCCATTTGTCATACAATGTATAATAACTAACATTACAGAAAGCGTTGTGAGATTATTCCTTGGTTATATATTTAGTACTTTTAAATATGAAATGTTGCACTCACATGATATTCTCTACTCGCTCAGTTACAATTCCTACATCAACTTCATGTGAATCGAGATGATAAATAGGATTTATAATTTTCTTGTAGGTGAGTGCAAGTGGAATATGGGAACTTTGTCGCCCTTGTACGATAGTGGAACCCATTAGGAGCTACCGGCTATGTGATGACTTGAAATGTTTGCATGACTAAAAAATAAAATAAAAATAAAGTCTTCGTCTTTGGTTAAAGGAAAACTGGGATAGGTACATAACAAGTAATATCTCGGAAATGGTTAATTCTACAAACAATTATACGGTCCTCAGCTGTCTGGGTTATACAATGGGAATAATATAACACTGTAAGCTTAAGGAATAGCGACATATATTATCAACTGGTCACTATCTGATGGCTTGCAATTTCGTTCTCTTTGAATGACCAAGGGGGCAACAGATGTGTTCTTATTTGAGAAAATGTGTTGAACATTGAAGCCAATAGCAAGAACTACATCGGAAATAAAAGAAAAATAAAAGAGAATTGCGTTTTTACATAGTAAGACTTTGTCTATCGAGTGGAAAACATCAGAGACTATTGCCAGAAAATTCAAGGTGTACAGTTCATTCGTAATTAAACTATCATAAACATAGTAATTCAATCAAAGTGATTAGAGCCATTTATCAGGATCAAAGTTGTGGAAAAGTGGTCCAGATGAAGGTCAGGTTTATGAAAACCTTTCTGGGCTATCGTTGAAATATACCTAACGTAATACCTAGATTGTTATACCCTTTCCACTTTAGAGTTATAAGGTTCACAGACAGTCAGGCAGACACACAGACCGACAGACACACAGACAGGCAGACAGACAGACACACAGGCAGGCAGACAGACAGGCAGAGAGGCAGACAGACACAAGGGCAGGCAGAGAGACCGACAGACACACAGACAGGCAGACAGACAGACACACAGACAGGCAGGCAGGCAAGCAAGCAGGCAGACAGACAGACAGACAGACAGACACACAGACAGGCAGGCAGACAGGCAGAGAGGCAGACAGACAGACAGGCAGACAGGCAGAGAGGCAGACAGACAGACAGGCAGACAGGCAGACAGACACACAGACAGGCAGGCAGACAAACACACAGACAGGCAGGCAGACCGACAGACACACAGACAGGCAGACAGACAGACAGACACACAGACAGGCAGACCGACAGACACACAGAGAGGCAGACAGACACACAGGCAGGCAGACAGACAGGCAGAGAGGCAGACAGAGAGACAGGCAGACAGTCAGACACACAGACAGGCAGACAGACAGGCAGACAGACAGACAGGCAGACAGACAGACACACAGACAGGCAGACAGGCAGGTAGACAGACAGTAAGACAGACAAGCAGGCATACAGACAGACAGAGAGGCAGACAGACACACAGACAGACAGACCTACAGGCAGTCAGACAGACAGACAGGCAGACAGACAGACAGGTAGGCAGGCAGGCAGAGAAACAGACAGGCAGACAGACAGGCAGGCAGGCAGACAGACGGGTAGATAGACAGACAGACAGACAGACAGGTAGACAGACAGTCAGTCCGACAGACAGGCAGGCAGACAAGGCAGACAGACAGACAGACAGGTCGTCAGGGAGACAGACAGTCAGACAGACACACAGACCGACAGACACACACACAGACAGACAGTCAGAAAGACAGACAGACAGATAGGCAGACAGACAGACAGGCAGGCAGACAGTGAGGCAGACAGGCAGACAGGCAGGCAGACAGACAGGTAGACAGACAGACAGGTAGACAGACTGACAAACAGGCAGACAGGCGAACAGACAGGTAGGCAGGCCGCCAGACAGAGAGACAGACAGACAGGTAGGCAGGCAGGCAGACAGACAGACCGACAGGTACACAGGCAGGCTGGTAGACAGACAGGTAGACAGACAGTCATACAGACAGGCGGGCAAACAGACCGACAGGCATACAGACAGACAGAGAGGCAGACAGACACACAGACAGACCGACAGGCAGTCAGTCAGTCAGGCAGACAGACAGACAGATAGTCAGGCGGAGAGACAGGCAGGTAGGCAGGCAGACAGGCAGGCAGACAGACAGGTACACATAAAGACAGGCAGACAGACAGGCAGTCAAGCAGACGGACAGATAGCCAGACAGGCAGACAGACAGGTAGACAGACAGACAGGCAGGCAGGCAGACAGACAGGCAGGCAGGCAGACAGACAGACAGGTAGACAGACAGGCAGGCAGACAGACAGCCAGGTAGACAGACAGACTAACAGGCAGACAGGCAGGCAGACAGACAGGTACACATAAAGACAGGCAGACAGACAGGCAGTCAAGCAGACAGACAGATAGCCAGACAGGCAGACAGACAGGTAGACAGACAGGCAGGCAGGCAGACAGACAGGCAGGCAGGCAGACAGACAGACAGGTAGACAGGCAGGCAGGCAGACAGGCAGCCAGGTAGACAGGCAGACTGACAAGCAGGCAGACAGACAGACTGACAGACAGACAGGTAGCCAGGCAGACAGACAGGCAGGCTGGCAGGCAGACAGACAGACAGGTAGGCAGGCAGGTAGGCAGACATACATACAGGTAGACAGACAGACATTTAGGCAGGCAGGCAGGTGGACAGACAGACAGGTAGGCATTCAGACAGACAGGCAGACAGGTAGGCAGGCAGACAAACAGACAGGCAGACAGACAGGCAGACAGACACAGAGGCAGACAGACAGACAGACAGGGAGACAGACAGACAGGGAGACAGACAGACAGTCAGACAGAGAGGCAGGCAGACAGGCAGACAGACAGACAGAGAGAAAGTTAGGCAGACAGACAGACACACAGGCCGACAGACAGGCAGACAGACAGACACAGACAGACAGGCAGAAAGGCAGACAGACAGATAGGCAGACAGACAGACAGGCAGGCAGACAGACAGGCAGGCAGACAGACAGGTATGCAGACAGGCAGGCAGACAGAAAGGTAGACAGACAGACAGACAGGCAGACAGACAGACAGACAGGAAGGCAGGCAGGCAGACAGGCAGGCAGACAGACAGACTGACAAGTACACAGGCAGTTTGGCAGACAGACAGGTAGACAGACAGTCAGACAGGACAGGCGGGCAAACAGACAGACAGGCATACAGACAGACAGAGAGGCAGACAGACACACAGACAGACCGACAGGAAGTCAGACAGACAGACAGGTAGGCAGGCAGACAGACGGACAGGCAGACAGACAGGCAGACAGACCGGCAGACAGGCTGGCAGACAGGCTGGCAGACAGACAGGCAGACAGACAGGCAAGCAAGCAGACAGACAGATAGCCAGACAGGCAGACAGACAGGCAGGCAGACAGACAAACAGACAGGTAGACAGACAGACAGACAGGCAGACAGGCAGACAGACAGACAGACACACAGAGAGACAGGTAGTCAGGCAGACAGACAGAGAGGCATACATACAGGCAGACAGGCAGACAGGTAGGCAGGCAGGCAGGTAGGCAGACAGACATACAGGTACACAGAGAGAGATGTAGGCAGGCAGGCAGACAGGTAGGTATTCAGACAGACAGGCTGACAGGCAGACAGGCAGACAGACAGGCAGGCAGACAGACAGGCAGACAGACAGACACTAAGACAGACAGGCAGATAGACAGACAGACAGACAGATAGGCGGACAGACAGACAGACAGGCATGCAGACATAGCATGCAAAAAGGAATATCGATGTTCCATTTAGGAGAAGCATTAGCTCCCCAAAACTCACACACATAACAAGCAATGTATCAGAAATTTTGGTTTACTCTATCCAAAAGAAAAAAAAATATATTTTGACTAAATTGTGTGTTTTAGCTAGATCTACATTTTTGTATAGTAAGATTTGGTCTATCTTTTACGGTTTACTAGTTATACAAAAGTCTTTCGGAATAAATATGACTTCATAGGTTACAGCCACAAAATTCAAGATATACATTTCATTTGTGATAAAAATATCTCAAACATATGACATTTTAATGAAAATCGTTAGAGCCATTTTCAACAAAATAAATTTTTTCGAAAAATGTTCCATGTAAGGGGTAGTTTAGGGTGGAGGAGTCCTTGAAAGACATTAAACTTAAATGCCAACTTTCGTTTGTAACCGACTTTCGTTTTTGAGTTATGGTGTCCATAGACTGAAAGACACACACACACACACATACACACACACACAGAGAGAGAGAGAGAGAGAGAGAGAGAGAGAGACACAGACGGACATTTTTTTAAAAATTTCCTTTTTTGGTTTCACGGTGCCTGAACAACTATTTGCGGTGAAATTTGGACATCGAATTTTTAGGTGGAATACAATACGCAGTAGAGAAAGTAAAAATCTGATGTGTTGCACTCACATCGCTTTCTGTACTCTTGTACTAACCATTCTTACAAACTGTTATTCCTATATCTTCTTTCTTGTTAGTTGAGACAAACATTTGTACAAATTATCTTTTAGCTTACTTCCTTGTAGCTGCAAAGGGAATATTAGAATATAGTAGGCTTTCTGCGATAGTCAAATGTTTGAGATTCATTTGTCTTTTCACACTTGACATATAAAAAAATGAACAGCGGTGATCCATTTCACGAAAGTTCTAAGTTTTCCGAAACACACACACATAACAACGAATATCTTCGAAATGGTTCACCCTACAAGAAAATTTATTGAGACATAAATTGTGTATTTTAGCAAGATCTACAGTTTTTGTACAGTATAAATTGGTCTATCTCTAACGGTTTACCAGTTATGCAAAAGTCATCCAAAATAAATACGACTACAGGGGCTATAGCCAGAAAATTCAAGATTTACATTCCATTTTTCATCAAAATATCTCAAACATATGACGTTTTAATCAAAATCGTTAGAGCCATTTTCAAGAAAATCAAGATTTTAGAAACATATTCCATGTAAAGGGTACTTTAGCGTGGGGCTATTTTCTTCAAAATCTTCGTGTCGCATCCTTAAAAGACATTAAACTTAAATACCAACTTTGGTTTTTAACCAACTTTGCGTTTTTGAGCTGTCCTGTCCACAGGCTGACAGATTGACACACAGACACACACAAGGACCTTTTTCTAAAAAGGTTTTTTTTTGTTGGATTCAGGGGGCCTCAAAACATATTTCCAGGTGAAATCACGACATCGAATTTTTGGGTGGAATACAATACTTCCCCTACTTACCAGTAGAGAAAGTAAAAATGTATTAACTAGCAAAAACGGGAGCTGTAAAAGTAAATCAGAGTCCAAAACCTCTAGTGAAAAGATTTATACTGTTATTTCCCAATATGTAGTGATCAAATATTGTTTTAGGAATTCCATCGATCCATATTATAGACATAAACGGCCTGTGAAGGTTTTGGAATATCTTTCCAAGTCTTCGAATTTGATACTTTGAGAATTAACCCTAATTTGTCCATAATGCTTGGATACACAGTTGGGGTGATGTTTTAGATATGTAGGGCAGCCCTTTTATAGTTCAACATTTTAAAGTTAAACAGTGTGAATTTCTACATATTTGCTGGATTTACAGTAAGGTAACTTTTTGATAGATCTCAGTTGCCAATTCTTGTTGCTACGTCCAATAATTCAGTATTTTGAGAGTTAAATGGCTCAGATATCTACATAGCTTTTGCATATAGTACCTAGGGGTAGTATTTGAGAGTTACCAGTTCCTATCATGTGAGCGTTAAACATTGTAAACTTCTATAGAAGGAAGGGAACTGATAACAGTAATTTTTTAGAGAAGTAAGGCAACCAATTATTTTTACTAACTCCTGCAATACAACAATAGTTTCAGAGTTAAACACTTTACATTTCTGTACAAGGCTTGAATATATGGTAATGGCAGTTTTAGAGAGTTATAAGGTAATCTGTGGATTTAGCCGCTCCTATAACACTAGCCCGCAACAGTTTCCCGTTTTTGATAAACATTGGGTATTTACATGGGAAAAAACGCGGTAATTTCGAAAATGATAACAGTTTTTCCATAACATCTATCATTTTTATGCAATTCGAAATTTTATTAATTAAGCTAGACACTAGGCCTATACAGTAATACGTACGTATGCATGAAACTATAATTATTATGATTATTATAGGTGTATCATTTTATAACTTAAGATGAATAGCACTCAGTGTGGATCTTGAGAGTTACTGTAAATACTGTACGTATATTTACAAAATAAACCATCCCTTGTGTTCTTCCGTGATGAGCTGATGACTAGCTAAGCAGTTTGAGTGTGAGCGAGCGAGCGAGCGAGAGACTAGTATTTATTCATCTCTGGGCCACCACGTGCAGGCAATAACGCTTTCAGCCATTGAATCTTAGACAAACATCCGTTACTTACTCACCCTTATAGGCACACGTCTGTCTTAAGATAGATATATCTCAACTTTAACTGCTTCTTATAACTCGCAGTGATCGAGTTGTAGTGCGATTTCCGGAATAGGTTTGGCATTTCTATTTCTTTATTTTTAGTTCGTATTGTGTCGTGGTACATTTTAACATTGGCTAAAATGTGTGAACAATCCTATTAGCCATCTTTTCTTGCTACAGAAGCAGAAAACTAACATTACATCATTTATTAAAAAGGTGTATTTTGTATATTTTAATGTTAAGCTATGGGCTCCACATACTGTTTGCAAAACATGTAGTGAAGGACTAAGGCAGTGGTACAATGGAAAACAGAATTAATCAATCAAGTTGGGGATTCCTATGATATGACATGAACAAAAAAATCATTATGATGACTGTTACTTCTGCATGTGTAACGTATCTAGGTACAATAAAAAAATAAATCAAACATTAAATATCCAGATGGTTTTGCATCATGTCTAAGACCTGTGCCACATGGAGTAGATCTCCCTATTTCTGTTCCACCAACCTAACTAGAGGATACTGAGAATCCAGTCTCTGGGCGGGTCAACAGAAAATTCCAATGTTGATGAGCATTTCCCAGCACACACTGGTGAAGACAAGTCACAGCATTTTAGTCAAGAAGAGTTGAACGACTTAGGTCTTACCAAGGACAGGAGCGAATTACTAGGATCGAGATTAAAAGAGAAAAATATGCTGGGCCCAGACAACACATTTTCCTGGTATAGGAATAGAGATAAAGAATTTACCAAGTTCTTTAAGATGAAAGACCAGCTTGTTTATTGCAGTGATGTGCCAGGTTTAATTCAACAACTGGGAAGACCATCATATGATAGTAACGACTGGCGTTTATTTATTGATGCTGCAAAACGAAGCCTAAAACCGTCTTATTGCACAATAGAAGCGAATTTGCCTCAAAATCACTTGCACATTCTGTTTTCCTTAGAGAGTCATATGGAAACCTTGAAATCATTTTAGCAAATATTGATTATCAGGAACATCAACGGCTATTGTGCGGGGACCTACAGTTATCCAGTATCTTACTAGGGTAACAAGGAGGTAATACAAAATAACCATGTTTTTATGCGAATAGGACAGTAGAGATAGGGTTAAACATTGGACAACGACAGAATGGTCTAAGAGAAAGTTTAACATCAGAAGAAAAAAATGTAATTCGTGCCAGTCTAGTTGATCCAAAGAAAACGTTATTACCTCCATTGCATATAAAACTGGGTATTATGAAACAATTCATGAAGGCATTGGACAAAAGTGTTCGTGTTTCAAATACTTGAGAAGTAAATTTTCTGTGATGTGTGAAGCAAAGATAAAAGCGGGCGCATTTAATGGACCCCAGATAAGGCAGCTAATGAAGTACAGTGCATTTTTGGATGTCATGAATGATGGAGAACTTCAAGCATGATGTGCTTTCAAAGAAGTAGTCAATAAATTTCTGGGAAATACAAAGGATTCGCAATATGAAGTAATTGTGAGTAATATGTAAGAAAAGTTACTAATACTTGGGTGTAATATGAGTTTAAAACTTCAGTTTTTGCATTCGCATCTAGACATTTTTCCTGATAATTTAGGATACCTCCGCGATGAACAAGGCGAAAGATTCCATCAAGAAATGAAAGAGATGGAGAGGAGATATCAGGGTTGGTGGAATGTTGCGATGCGATGCTAGCGGACTACTGTTGGTGCTTGAAAAGGGAAACCAACTTGACATTTTGTGTTATTAATGTGCTATTTATTCTCACATAAAATAAAGCAAGGATATATGTAAGTAAAGTAACTCAAAACTCATATATGTGTATAATAAAGCAACTTTAGCCGTAATTCTTACTTTCCTGCTACGTATAGTAAGTAGGGCAAGTGCTGTATTGTCCCCAAAGATTATATGTAGATATTTCACCGAAAATATGTTTTGAGGCCCCCGAATCCAAAAAAGCATTTTTAGAAAAATGTGTGTGTGTCTATATATATGAGCGGGCGTGTGTGTGTGTGTGTGTGGGAGAGAGAGAGAGAGAGAGAGAGAGAGAGCGAGAGAGTGAGAGAGAGCATAAGTCAAAAGCGATAAGTCGGTTGAAAGCCAGAGCTGGTATTTACGTCTTAATATCCTTCAAGGGTACGACGCGAATATTTTGAATAAGATTCCTCCAACCTAATCCTGGGCCCTTATGACCTAGTTGTCGACGGGCGGGCCCTTAAACAACAATCACTCACCCAACCTAATCCATTCCAGCCTTTGCCTGGAAAAATTTGATTTTCTGAAGAATCGCTCTAACGATTTTGATTAAAATGATATATGTTTCAGGTATACATATTTATGGGAAAAGAAATACGTATTTTGAATTGTTTGCCTATAACCTATGTAGTGCCGTTTACCTACTCATGAGTTTAGCATAACTAGCAAATCGTAAGATATATGTAGACCAAATCTTTCTATACAAAAGTGTAGATCTCGTTAAAACACAAATTAGGGCAATTCTTTTCTTTTTTTTTCTTTTTTTTTTTTTTTTTTTTTGGGGGAGGGGTGAACTATTTCGGACATATTCGTCGTTATTTGTCCGTGGACTGGATTACTCAATACTTTTGTAAAATGGAGGATGATTATTCAGTTATTTATATATTAGCAATGCAAAGAGAACGGAATTTGAAAACTTTAAACCATTGGAGTACCACTCAAAGCATACTGTATACCCATATTTCCATTATACCTACAAAGAAATAATTTCTGCAATTGTTATCTCGGCTAGATGAATGAGATAGAGGAATATTCCCACTTAAACCGCCATTTTAATAATCATAAATACAAACACAAAAATATCAAACACAATCGATATCTCCAATATAGCTGATATAATGAAACTGTCATTTGAAATGTATTGTGTGTCTTATGGACATTCACACTTTCTACCCGAATGAAGAAAGCTCCACAAGTTACATCTAACATGACGACATAATGTTAATTATTTGCGGAAATTCGCGGCGTGAGCTGAGAGAAAAGAAGCGCTGAGACCGTCACTCTTTTCAACCAGGAATGTAGAAACATAGAACTATCTGTGTGTGTGTGTGTGTGTGTGTGTGTGTGTGTGTGTGTGTGTGTGTGTGTGTGTGTGTGTGTGTGTGTGTGTGTGTGTCCTCCTAAAAGGACGCCTTAGACGGGATCCTTCCCTTCGGATGTGCGATTGTTGCATTGCAAGAACCCGAATGGCAAAGTGCCTGGGTATTACCACAGACAAAGGTGCCCTGTTCCGAGCACATGTCGCGGGTATAACGCACAAAGCTCACAACATCATCATGAGGAGCAAAATCTCCAGGCTTGGTAGAAGCAATGGCACAGTGCCATATCATTCGGTAATACTGTAATGTGTTCACGTGCCAGCACCTGCCTGGCACATAGAATGTACGTATCTATCTGAAACAACTGATGAGTAAGACCCAGAGGAAATGTCTGCTCCAACTGACAGGGGCATTTTCTACCACCAGCCGGTAGACCGGTAGGTAATATTAGGACTGTTACCACTGTGAGATAAATAGCACCTTGTGTCGGAGTGGGACGAGTGTCACATTCTCCCAAAGTTAGAAGAACGTCTCAAAATGAAGCACTTGAGACCGGCACGTGGACTGATCACGGTCGTACATACCTCCATGGATTCCAACTCAGTGAGCTGCAGATGCGGGGCTAGGGAGACGCTATGGGAATGTCCGCTCACAGATTCCTACACAATCAGAACATCTACCAAATTATAAGGTATAGGAAACTGTGGACATGGGTCAACAAGACCCCATATGCGGGGCTAGGGAGACGGTATGGGAATGTCCACTCACAGATTCCTACACAATCAGAGCATCTATCAAATTATAAGGTATAGGAAACTGTGGACATGGGTCAACAAGACCCCAGATGCGGGGCTAGGGAGACGGTATGGGAATATCCGCTCACAGATTCCTACACAATCAGAGCATCTACCAAATTATAAGGTATAGGAAACTGTGGACATGGGTCAACAAGACCCCAGATGCGGGGCTAGGGAGACGGTATGGGAATGTCCGCTCACAGATTCCTACACAATCAGAGCATCTATCAAATTATAAGGTATAGGAAACTGTGGACATGGGTCAACAAGACCCCAGATGCGGGGCTAGGGAGACGGTATGGGAATGTCCGCTCACAGATTCCTACACAATCAGAGCATCTATCAAATTATAAGGTATAGGAAACTGTGGACATGGGTCAACAAGACCCCAGATGCGGGGCTAGGGAGACGGTATGGGAATGTCCGCTCACAGATTCCTACACAATCAGAGCATCTACCAAATTATAAGGTACAGGAAACTGTGGACATGGGTCAACAAGAACCCTGATGCGGGGCTAGGGAGACGGTAGGGGAATGTCCGCTCACAGATTCCTACACAATCAGAGCATCTATCAAATTATAAGGTATAGGAAACTGTGGACATGGGTCAACAAGACCCCAGATGCGGGGCTAGGGAGACGGTATGGGAATGTCCGCTCACAGATTCCTACACAATCAGAGCATCTATCAAATTATAAGGTATAGGAAACTGTGGACATGGGTCAACAAGACCCCAGATGCGGGGCTAGGGAGACGGTATGGGAATGTCCGCTCACAGATTCCTACACAATCAGAGCATCTACCAAATTATAAGGTACAGGAAACTGTGGACATGGGTCAACAAGAACCCTGATGCGGGGCTAGGGAGACGGTAGGGGAATGTCCGCTCACAGATTCCTACACAATCAGAGCATCTACCAAATTATAAGGTACAGGAAACTGTGGACATGGGTCAACAAGACCCCGGACGTGGGACTAGCGAGACGGTATGGGAATGTCCGCTCACAGATTCCTACACAATCAGAGCATCTACCAAATTATAAGGTACAGGAAACTGTGGACATGGGCCAACAAGACCCCAGATGCGGGGCTAGGGAGACGGTATGGGAATTTCCGCTCACAGATTCCTACACAATCAGAGCATCTACCAAATTATAAGGTACAGGAAACTGTGGACATGGGTCAACAAGACCCCAGATGCGGAGCTAGAGAGACGCTATGGGAATGTCCGCTCACAGATTCCTACACAATCAGAGCATCTACCAAATTATAAGGTACAGGAAACTGTGGACATGAATCAACAAGACCCCAGATGCGGGGCTACGAAGACGGTATGGGAATGTCCGCTCACAGATTCCTACACAATCAGAGCATCTACCAAATTATAAGGTACAGGAAACTGTGGACATGGGTCAACAAGACCCCAGATGCGGGGCTAGGAAGACGGTATGAGAATGTCCGCTCACAGATTGCTACACAATCAGAGCATCTACCAAATTATAAGGTACAGGAAACTGTGAACATGGGTCAACAAGACCCCAGATGCGGGACTAGGGAGACGGATTGGAAATGTCCGCTCACAGATTCCTACACAATCAGAGCATCTACCAAATTATAAGGTACAGGAAACTGTGGACATGGGTCAACAAGGCCCCAGATGCGGGACTAGGGAGATGGATTGGAAATGTCCGCTCACAGATTCCTACACAATCAGAGCATCTACCAAATTATAAGGTACAGGAAACTGTGGACATGGGTCAACAAGGCCCCAGATGCGGGACTAGGGAGACGGATTGGAAATGTCCGCTCACAGATTCCTACACAATCAGAGCATCTACCAAATTATAAGGTACAGGAAACTGTGGACATGGGTCAACAAGACCCCAGACGCCTTCTCTACCACACCCAGAGTCCTCTACATGCAGAGAAGACACTCAACTATATGTATATAAATGTAAATTAAATTTAGCAGTGTGTCATTAACAATTTAAAACGAATCAACTTTATAAGAAAGTGCAATAAAGACAGGAACACTGTCTGGTTTTTAAAACAGGTACCAGACTTCCCGAATTTATAATTTAAAAGTAATTAGATCACTTCTAGCAACTTCGAGATACACATTACATTTTTCCATCAAATATCTTAAATTCGTTCTATTTTAAAAAAAATCGTTGTCTCATTTTAAACAATTAAAATATAAAATGTATGTTCTGTGGAGAGTTTTGATAAGTCTAATGCCAAATGAAAGATGTTGAACATCCACACTTAGTTCTGTGTTTAATCCAGCTTCGTTTTTGCGTTATGTTGTTGAGAGTCTTTTGTTGAAGACAATTCTTTCTCTGCTCGTTTAAGAACGTAACAGAGACAACAAAAATAGACAATATTCCATGAACTGTTTCCTTCCTTATCGCGGTTCTTATCAATATCCTGTTAAACGCAACAGAAATGTGAAATGTCAAAAACAGTTTTCTGGTAAATTAGAGTGATTATTTCAAGTATACACAAGTACTTACTCGTATATTTGGTTGTAGTAGCAGTCTTCTGTTGACAAAGTAACATTTTCTCATTATTTTGTATTATGTATGCCAAGAGAGATTATTGTCAGTAATGTAAGTTCCGATAAAATTGTCCACCTAATAATACCGTTGGTGTCATTTGGACCCAAAGTGTCTATTGTAACCCATTTGTCGTACAATGTATAATAACTAACATTATAGAAACCGTTGTGAGATTATTCCTTGGTTATATATTCAGTACTTTTAAATATGAAATGTTGCACTCACATGATATTCTCTACTCGCTCATGTACAATTCCTACATCAACTTCATGTGAATCGAGATGATAAATAGGATTTATAATTTTCTTGTAGGTGAGTGCAAGTGGAATATGGGAACTTAATCGCCCTTGTACGATAGTTGGACCCATTAAGAGCTACCGGCTATGTGATGACTTGAAATGTTTGCATGACTAAAAAATAAAATAAAAATAACGTATTCCTCCTTGGTTAAAGGTAAATGCAGATAGGTACATAACAAGTAATATCTCAGAAATTGTTAATTCCGCAAACAATTATACGGTCCTCAGCTGCATGGGTTATACATTGGGAATAACGTAACACCATAAGCTTAAGGAATAGCAAGACATATTATGATCCTGTCACTATCCGATGGCTTGCAATTTCGTTCTCTTTGAATGACCAAAGGGGAAACAGATATTCTTATTTGAGAAAATGATTGAACATTAAAGCCAATAGCAAGAACTATATCGGAAAGAAAAGAAAAAGAAAAGAGAGCTGCGTTTTTACATGTAAGACTTTGTCTATCGACACTTTTTTCGTCCGATATGACACAATGTTGGAGGACGCTAATTAAAAAAAAAAAAAAAATTGTCTATCGTGTGGAAAACATCAGAGACTATAGCCAGAGAATTCAAGATATACAGTTCATTCGTAATTAAACTATCATAAACATATAGTAATTCAATCAAAGTGAATAGAGCCATTTTTCAGGATGAAAGTTGTGGAAGAGTGGTCCAGATGAAGGTCAGGCTAATGAAAATCTTTCTGGGCTATCGTTGAAATATACCTAACTTAATACCTAGATTGTTATAGCCTTTCCACTTTAGAGTTATACGGTTCACAGACAGAGAGACAGACAGACAGGTAGGCAGACACACAGACAGAGAGAGACAGGCAGGCAGATAGACAGACAGACAGCTAGGCAGACAGACAGACAGGTAGGCAGACAGGCAGACACACAGATAGGCAGACAGACAGACAGAGAGAGACAGGCAGGCATATAGACAGACAGACAGGCAGGCAGACAGACAGGTAGGCAGACAGACAGGCAGAGAGACAGGTAGGCAGACAGACAGAGACAGACAGGCAGGCAGATAGACAGACAGGCAGACAGACAGGTAGGCAGACAGACAGACAGACAGACAGACAGGCAGGCAGATAGATAGACAGACAGACAGGCAGACAGACAGACAGACAGACAGGCAGGCAGGCAGGCAGGCAGACAGATAGATAGCCAGACAGGCAGACAGACAGACAAACAGACAGGCAGACAGACAGACAGACAGACAGGCAGACAGACAGGCAGGCAGGCAGGCAGGCAGACAAACAGACAGGCAGACAGACAATCAGGCAGACAGGCAGACAGGCAGACAGGCAGACAGACAGACAGACAGGCAGGCAGACAGACAGGCAGACAGACAGGCAGGCAGGCAGACAGACAGACAGGCAGATAGACAGACAGACAGACAGGCAGACAGATAGACAGGCAGGCAGACAGCCAGACAGACAGACGGACAGATAGAGAGACAGGCAGGCAGGCAGCCAAACAGGCAGACAGACAGGTAGGCAGAGAGACAGACAGGCAGGCAGACACACAGACAGGGAGAGACAGGCAGGCTGATAGACAGACAGACAGCTAGGCAGACAGACAGACAGGTAGGCAGACAGGCAGACACACAGATAGGCCGACAGACAGACAGAGAGAGACAGGCAGGCATATAGACAGACAGGCAGACAGACAGACAGACAGGCAGGGAGGCAGGCAGACAGATAGATAGCCAGACAGGCAGACAGACAGACAAACAGACAGGCAGACAGACAGACAGACAGACAGGCAGGCAGACAGACAGGCAGGCAGGCAGACAAACAGACAGGCAGACAGACAGGCAGGCAGACAGGCAGAGAGGCAGACAGGCAGAGAGGCAGACAGACAGACAGACAGGCAGACAGACAGACAGACAGACAGACAGACAGGCAGACAGAAAGACAGGCAGGCAGACAGGCAGACAGACAGACGGACAGATAGAGAGACAGGCAGGCAATCAAACAGGCAGACAGACAGGTAGGCAGAGAGACAGACAGGCAGGCAGACACACAGACAGAGAGAGACAGGCAGGCAGATAGACAGACAGCTAGGCAGACAGACAGACAGGTAGGCGGACAGGCAGACACACAGATAGGCAGACAGACAGACAGAGAGAGACAGGTAGGCATATAGACAGGCAGACAGGCAGACAGACAGACAGACAGACAGACAGACAGGCAGGCAGGCAGGCCGGCAGACAGATAGATAGGCAGACAGGCAGACAGACAGACAAACAGACAGGCAGACAGACAGGCAGGCAGGCAGACAGGCAGACAAACAGACAGGCAGACAGACAGGCAGGCAGACAGGCAGACAGGCAGAGAGGCAGACAGACAGACAGGCAGGCAGACAAACAGGCAGACAGACAGACTGGCAGGCAGACAGACAGACAGACAGACAGACAGGCAGACAGATAGACAGGCAGACAGGCAAACAGACAGACGGACAGATAGAGAGACAGGCAGGCAGCCAAACAGGCAGACAGACAGGTAGGCAGAGAGACAGACAGGCAGGCAGACAGATAGACAGGCAGGCAGACAGAGAGACAGACAGGCAGACAGACAGGCAGGTAGGCAGACCGACAGACAGACAGGCAGACAGACAGGCAGGCATGTAGACAGACAGAGAGGCAGACAGATAGACAGACAGCCAGGCAGATAGACAGAGAGACAGACAGGCAGACAGATAGACATATAGACAGACAGTTAGATAGACAGAGAGACAGACATATACACAGACGGACAGGCAGTCAGATAGAAAGGCAGACAGAATGACAGACAAAATGACAGACAGAATGACAGGCAGGCAGATAGACAGACAGTCAGATCGAAAGACAGACATAATGACAGACAGATAGACAGGCAGTCAGGCAGGCAGGCAAATAGACAGGTAGACGACAGACAGAGAGACAGACAGATAGAAAGACAGACAGAATGATAGACAGACCAGATATAAATTCTTCTTCTGGTTCTTTTGTCACACAGACAGGAGTATACACACATAGTCCTTTGCTTAAAACTGATTACTTTCTTAGAGGGAGCCTCAAAACATGTATATCCGGTGAAGTCTCTGTATGTGATACAATACTCCCCTTTACTTACTGTAACAGAGAAAGTATGTGACTGTGAAATTTCCAATCAAACAAACAAAAGCGAATATCTCGGATTTGATTGATGCCAAAAAGGACGTTATTTGAAATAAGTTGGACGCCTTATAGAGATCGGCCTCTTCTGCATAACATGTTTTTGTTTATCTGTAGTTAAGCAAAGTTATACAAAATTCTGTCATAGCGAAGAAGACTTGAGAGGTTATTCTAGATACACATTCCACTGCTCCATCAAATATCTTAAACACGGACTATTTCATTTAAAATCCTTATATCAATATTGGACAAAATAAAAAAAAATATGTAATACTTTTCCTTGTAGCTTAGGGCAACTGGATTTTCTTGTAAATCTTCGTATGAACTCCCTGGGAGATGTTGAACTTAAACAAAGGTTTTGGTATTTAATGAATTTTAGCTTATGACCTATGATGTCCAGATACAAACACACCCAAACACACACACCCTTAAAGCGATATTTTAGTTAAAACACAATATTTCCATATAAATACATAGCCGAGCTGTTTCCTTCCTTCCTCAGCGCCGTTCTTATCAGTTTCCTGTTAAATGATCGAAATGTCAAAGTTCGTAGGGAACAATTTTCGTGGTAAATCAGTGATTGAAACGGACAGTCACTTATATGTCGAGAAATTCCGTCTGGTCTTCGTGTGTGTGCCTTTGAACATTATAAACCAAAGACTAAAACGCAACACAATACCTGGTAGTAATTAAGTGCAGCATCAGTTCCAAAAGAATATCCCCACTCACTCACTCACTCTAGTCCTCTCTTTATATGGAACAATTTTACAAACTGTCAATAATCACAAAAGCGCCTGGCTCTAACAACTTTCATTTCAATAACGTATGTAGGTAAAAGGGTTGTAAAACGTTTATCGTGAATTTTTTTAAACTTCTCTACTACATATAATAAGTAGAGAAAGTATGGTACATCACCTAAGAATTCGATGTCGAGTTTTCACCTGAAATATGTTTTGAGGTCCATTGAATAAAAAAAAAAAAAAAAAGTCTTTCCAGAGAAAGTTTCGCTTATCTCTGTGTGTTTGTGCCTGTATGTGAACACAATAACTCAAGGTAACGAAAAATCGGTTTAAAATCTCAGTAGGTATTTCAATTTAATATCCTTTAACGACGCGACACGAAAATTTTGAAGAAATTCTCTCCACCCTACTCTACTCTTTACATGGATAATTTTTCGAAAATTTTGACTTTACGAAAATGGCTCTAACAATATTGATTAACACGCTATATATGTACTTGGGATACTTTTGTGGTTAATGAAATGTATATTTTTAATATTTTGGCTATAGCCCGTGTAGTCCGGTTTACTCTGGATGATTTTTGCATAACTGGTAAACTCTAAGAGATAAACCCAACCTGAGAATACAACCTTTCAGATATTGTTAAAATACACAATTTATATTCACATATTTTTTCTTTTGGTGGAAGGAACCATTTCGGAGTTATTCCTTGTTATTTGTGTGAGTTTTGGAATACTTAAACTTTCCTCAAATGTAACATCGTTATTAAGTTTTTTTATATCTTAGACCTGCAAAGTGAACGGAATCTCAAAGCTTTAAATAATATTTGACTACCGCCCAAAGCCTACTATATTCTCATATGCCCCTAAGCAATAATATAATTTCTGAAAATGTTTATGTCAACTAACATGAAGAAAATACTGGAATAAGGATTTGTAAGAATGGTTAGCACAAGAGTAGAGAAAGTCATGTGAATAGAACACATCAGACTTTTGGAAATGGACTTCTAAGTTATCTTCAGTCGGAAGACATTTTGTATAATTAGGAAACGTTAATGATTATGCGAAAACGTGCTACACAAATAATGTACAACAACTAATAACACAAATTTCTTCAAATAACGTTTTCCCAGAAATTTGAGAATAAAACTCAAATTTATTATTTTAACCACGAAGCTTCTGAGGCACAAAATAGTTTAAAATAAACAAAACTTTGACGTGCTGCACTCACCTGGCCTTCTCTACACTTGTACAAATTATCTTATTGTTTATTTCCTTATAGGTACAAGGAGACTGTCAGAATACAGTAGACTTTGTGCGATAGTCAAATCTTTTAAAGCTTTGAGATTCCGTTCTTTTTGCACACTTAACATATAAAAAAATGAACAACAATGTTGCATTTCACGAAAGTTTTAAGTTTTCCGAAACTCACACACATAATAAGGAGTATCTCCGAAATAGTTCACCCTACAAGAAAATTTATTCGGACATAAATTGTGTATTTTAGCAATACCTACATTTTTGTATAGTATGATTTGGTCTATCTCTAACGGTTTGCCAGTTATGCAAAAGTCGTCCAGAGTAAATACGACTACAGGGGCTATAGCCAGAAAACTCAAGATATACATTTCATTTGTCATAAAAATAACTCAATCATATGACATTTTAATAAAACTCGTCAGAGCCATTTTCAAGAAAACCAATTTTTTTAAAAATGTTCCATGTAAAGGGTAGTTTAGGGTGGGGCTATTTTCTTCAAAATCTTCTTTTCGCATCCTTGAAAGATATAAAACTTAAATACCAACTTTGGTTTTTAACCTTGTTTTCGTTTTTGAGTTATGATGTCCACAGACACACATACACACACATGGACCTTTTTTAAAAACGCTGTTTTTTTTATTCAGGGGGTCTCAAAACATATATTTCCGGTGAAATCTCACCATTGAATTTTTGGGTGGAATACAATACTTGCCGTCCTTACCAGTATAGAAAGTAAATATTTATTTGGACATAAATTGTGTGTTTTAACAGGACCTACGTTTTTCGTATAGTAAGGCTTGGTCTATGCCTTACGATTTATCAGTATTGCAAAAGTAATCAAGAGAAATCAGAATTGCTGGAGAATAGCAAAGGAATAAAATTTTCATTTCATTTGCCATAAAATATCTTACGCATATGGCATTTTAGTTAGAATTGTTAGAGCCATTTGTGAGAAAGTGAAAATATTCGAAAATGTTTGCATGTAAAGAGTGGTTCAAGGTGGAGGAATTTTCTTCAAAATCCTCGTGTCGCATCACCGAAGGATATTAAACTCAAATGCCAAACTTGGTTTTTAACTACTTTTTACTAGGAGCTATGCACAGACACACACACACATACACACATGGACCTTTTTCAAAAAATGCCTTTTTGGTTTCTGACGGCCTCAAAGCATATACTTGCAATGAAGTCTCGACATCGAATTTTCGTGTGGAATACAACACTTCCCCTATTACGTAGTGGAGAAAGTAAATAAAACAGGAATAGAATTAAACAAAAAGCACCTCATATTAACCCCCTAAGCAAGTTCAGTCAAAGATCTGCCCTCCAGTCAAACCCTACTTTATAATGCTGGGAAACTATACAGGGTGGAAGTTTCTACTTCGGCCATACGTTAGCCAGGGATTCAACATGATGGATGTGACAAATATATACCTACATACAATTATTGTCAATAAAGAACCGTTTCGCCGAAATGAACAATTTGTGAAACATTTGGAGCCATCTAGCTTCTTAACGAATGGATATAAATGGTTTATTATTTCAATAACTTTCGCGCAAGTATTGTGCGCCTTCTTATCTTAATTCGAGTGAATAGCTACAATTGATTGTTAAAATGTGATGTAAACTTTAATTTCTACGCGAAATATGCCAACACCGTTGGCGTCTCGAAACATACTTGTCACGTGTTCTCACACAAATTCGGCTGCCTGTGGGGTTAGGAGAAGTATCGCTTGGCGTTGGTCTGAAGGTCGGCGGAAGGAGAAGGGAGGGTTAACGTACAATGGTCTGCAATACCAAGGAATTTACCTTGCGATCAAGAACTCCTTCACATCAAGCGAGTAGTTAGACATGGTGCAACTAATTTCTGCCCGAATTTCCCCTTAAGAGCAACAAGTAAATAAGTATATACAAGAATAGAAGACAAAATAAAATAAAAGTAATAACAATAAGATGACGTAAATAAAGACAGCTATCTCCACTCTCCCTCACCTCTTATCTAGCGAAATAAGCCACCTTTTATCTCGAACGTTTCATCTGTTTTTCCTAATTGAAAAACAAACAAAAATCACCAAAACAGAAACAAAACAGAAAAATATAGTGTCTCTTGTAAGCTCTAATGTAATTCAATGTTAAGAGCTTTAATTACATAATAGTAAAACTTAAATAAACACCAAATAATCTGCTTAAATGACATACATTTTCAGTATTTCTTGTTGCAAAGTGCTTATAAATGCATTTAGAGAGGATTATTTAATTTATTTCAACTGCTAATAGGCGCTTCTGTTCCTTGTATAATATGTAGCACTTGTAAACGTAGCATTGTCTTTTGTCATGCGTCAGCTGTGCTTCTATCCGGTATTAGATATGGATTTGGTGAGAGAGAGAAACTCCGTATTATTTATACTTTCTTTTAAGGATAGTATTACTGTCGTGTTTACTTATAGAGAATAAGAATACAAATCAATTTCCTTTTCTAGTTACTCGTATTTTTGCCCCTTCCTTACCAAAACTGCTGTCATTTATGACCAAATCATGTTTTATTCCAACCTGGTAATATGCAGAAGAGCACAATTATTTCAGAGAAATGAAGAGTTTTAGCTCGTAATGGATACTAATAATTAAATAAAAATAATAATGGTAATAATAATAATTAATAATAATAATAATAATAATAATAATAATAATAATAATAATAATAATAATAATAATAATAATAATAATAATAATAATAATAATAATAATAATAATAATAATAATAATAATAATAATAATAATAATAATAATAATAATAATAATAATAATAATAATAATAATAATAATAATAATAATAATAATAATAATAATAATAAATTCACAAACTTTTCTATATTTTATTTTACGTGTCACCTGCTAGAAAGCCCGAGGTATGTTGTTCCTCTACAATTGTGCAAAAGAGCAATCCTCTATCAGATTCACTGTCACTTAACAGTTCACAAGAAAAAATCAGTGCATATCTCAACGATGATTTATTGTTACCTCCTCATTCTAGTACACTGGATTACTGGAAAACAAACTCAACATTTCCAAAACTAAACAAAAGTAGACGTTAAATATTTGTGTAGATATTCCACGTTTTCTCTGAAAGACTATTTAGCACTACAGGACTCAGAAAGGGAAGTAGACTTGACCCCGAAAGACTGACTGAGAATGTCGTATTGTAACGTAGGGAGTTTTCCTATACGGATGGGCACAATGTCCGGGGCTTGACGCAACCAGCAGGACTGACTTGAAGGAGTGGGTCTGAACAGTGGGAAGGGGTAGCCGGGCACATGAAGTGGCGGATTTACAAACTAGACGGTCTAATTATTGCTAGATAAGTAAATTAATAGTGGACTGTTTATTAATGTGACGTTTATTGTCTCCTTCACATCATGCCTTTTTGTAATAAAATAACTTCGTCGAAATTAGGATTAATATTTGTGGTTGCTATTTTTAGTTGTGCAAGGAGATGTTCATTGGATATGCGGGATCTATGGTTGGACTTTATATGCTTCATTTTAGAAAATAGTTGTTCGCACTGATAAGTAGATGCATACATGCTCATAATCCGTGAGGCAAATTGCCTAAGCAAAGGATATGCAGTACATGACAACTTTTTAAATATTCTATCTCCCACCAGACCGTGACATTCTTCTTTTATGAAACTGTCATTCTGGATATCCAACATCTCTAACTGTAATTCCGGTCTAACATTTCTGATTTCCACACGAAATGGATTTAGAAAAATATTAAAATCCTTTTCTATCCTGCGGAAGTCACTAAATCTACGTTCTTTGAACTCATATAATAAATTATTTATTGCAATAATATACTTATTGAAGTCGGCCTCCATAATACTGGAAATGCATCCTAAACATGGGAACTGAAGGAAGTTTTTTTCTTGTAGATGTGATTTCAATAGTTCCAGTTTCGCTATGGCTGATTTAACAATATCAAACATGTTCACAATATTTAGACCACGACCTTGTAGGCGGATATTGAGGTGATTTAAGTGTTCACACATATCAGAGAGGAATGCCAAATCTCTGATCCATTCATCATTTTTGAGTTCATCAATAATTATGTTCACCTGAAAAGCAGATAAAGAAAGTTGTATAATAAAATTTAGTTACTGTGAAAATATTATTACTATTACTATTATTATTACTATTATTACTATTATTAATTATTATTATTACTATTATTACTATTATTAATAATTATTATTATTATTACTATTATCACTATTATTACTATTATTACTATTATTATTATTATTATTATTATTATTATTATTATTATTATTATTATTATTATTATTATTATTATTATTATTATTATTATTATTACAATTTTATTAATAGTATAATATTTTACCTTTTCTTTCATAAAATCATATATAACATCCCGAAGATGGAAGAAACGTTGAAGCATTTGTCCTCGACTTAGCCACCTGACATCAGTATAATACATAAGATCCTCATAATCTGCAGATAAGTCCTCTAGAATGTTTTTAAACTGACGATGTTTTAATGCATTTGATTTTATTTTATTCACTGTACAAACTACTGTATCCATAACATGTTTCATGGTGAGAACTTTCGAACATAATGCTTCCTGGTGAATAATACAGTGGAATGCCAACAGTTCTTCGTTACAGCCAATTTCTTTCAAAAATGACACCAATCTGCCAACAAATCCTTTTTTCTTTCCAACCATAGCCGGTGCAGCATCCGTGGCAATTGACACTAGTTTCTGCCATTGTAACCCTTTTGACTCAATGGATAGGCGGACAGCATTAAAAATGTCTAAGCCAGTTGTTGTTGCTTTTAAAGGTATTAGATCTAGCAAAACGTCATACACAGATATGCTATCATCAACACCACGAATGAATACAGCTAACTGAGGTGTGTCATTAATATCAGTGCTTTCATCCAAGGCCAGAGAGAATGCAACAATCTTATGAAACATTACTTGAGTTTCCTTTTCAAGATAAGCAGCTATATTTTCCACCCTTCTTACAATTGTGCGCCTAGACAATTTAATGTTTCGAAATTCTTCTGTGTGTTCTGGGCATATTACTTGCGCTGCTTTGGTCATGCAATTCTTAAGCAATTCCCCATCACTAAAAGGTTTTAACGCGCGAGCTATTTCCCATGTGACAACATAACTGGCTTTAAGTACTTTCGTGTGTTGGTTGGTCAGGCTTAATTCTTGTGAACTTTCAGTGATTTGCGTTTTTAGTTGTTGAAGATGGTTTGCACGCTCCATACCTTTAAAACAAAATAATGCGTTTCTTATATAGATTGTTTAAACTAGCATGTACAGAAAATAATCCTTTTCTATTTATGTCAATATTATGTTGTAAATTGAATTCCCGTGACCAATAATACAAATATTCCAACATACCTTTATATATTTTGTGTTCCGGATGTTGTTTTGAATAATGCCTTTTTATGGTAGTAATTTGAAACCCATTCAGAACTTTATAACAGAGCAGACATTTTACATTATTTCCGAAAGGAACCACAAAATATGTATACTCCCATTCGTCTTGGAAATGCCGCTTAGAACACCCCGATGTGGACTGTTTTCGAGAAGCCATTTCACCGCTAGCCAAGCACCGAAGTAAATAAGAGCATTCCACCACAGGTAGGAGTAGGAGGTTTGGGGGTGGGGGAAACGGGGGTTGCGTTCCGATTGCCTATATCTGACGTCACTGCGGAAATGCCGCAGGTTTGCCCGCTCTCACTACCAGATGTAAGGCGCTTCCACCAAGTTGTGACGTAGGCATTTTGTGACGGAGGGCTTTGGCGCCTCAACGTTCACTCGTGAGCAATTACGTAACATGTCAAAGTACATGGTCCTATTAGAAGGGACGCTCATTTGTTAAGGGCTGGAGTGGTGAAGGTTGTCACTCTTGATAACTGGCATGTAATTCTATGTTTACCAAGTATGTTCTACAAAAGTAAAACACGTACATTAGAATGTAACATTGCTCCCATATAAATGATAGAGAATAACTGTAATTGTTACCTAGACAGAGGTTCTGGACGGTGTGAGCTCCATCTTTATTTTCTCTAGAGCAAGTATAGTATTCCACCCAAAATTTCAATTTATACCACCCACCCCCGCACCCACTTACTCATCCACTCGCTCAGCCACTCAAGCACTCACCCAGTTACTCACTCACGCACTCACTAACTCATTCACTCACTCATGCACTCACACACCCACTCACCCACTCACTCACCCACTCACACACGCAATCACTCACTCACCCACTGTCGCACTCACTCTCTCACTCACTCACTGACTCAGGCACACACGCAATCACTCACTCACCCACTGTCGAACTCACTCTCTCACTCAGTCACACACGCAATCACTCACTCACCCACTGTCGCACTCACTCTCTCACCCACTCACTCACTGACTCACTCACACACGCAATCACTCACTCACCCACTCACGCACTAACGCACACACTCACAAACTCACCCATCCGCATCCACCCACTCACACACCCACTTGCGCAGAGACTCACCCATTGACCCACAAACACATTCACTCACTCACACACTCACGCACTCACACACTCACTCACCTACCCTTTCACACACTCACGCATTCACTCACCCACCCACTCACTCGCTCACCCACTCACGCACTCACCCACTCATTCACTCACTCACCCATTCACGCACACTCATTCACTCACCCACTGACCCACTCACTCACCCACTCACTCACTCACTTATTTGCCCACTAAACCTATCACTGACTCACTCACTGACTAACTCACTCACGCACTCACTCACCCACTTACTCAATCACTCAACAACGCACCCACTCACTCACCCAATCGCTAAGCCATTTACGCACTCACTCACCCATTTCCTCACTCACTCACCCACTCACGGACTCATTCACCAACCCACTCACACACCAACTCACTCAACCACTCACATACTTACTCAACCACTCACGCACTCACCCAACCACTTACTCACTCCACCACCCACTCACTCACTCACTCACTCACCCACACACCCTCTAACTCACGCACTCATTCACCCACTCACCAACTAACTCACTCATCCACTGTCGCACGCACACACTCTCTCACTCACTAACCAACTTACGCGATCACTCACCCACTCACTCAAACACGAATTCACTCAAACACTCACGCACTCACACACTCACTCACCCACTCACGCACTCACACACTCACTCACCCACTCACACACTCACTAACTCACACGCGCACTCACACACCCACTCACGCTCTCACACACTCCCGAAATCAGCTACTCACCCACTCACTCACTCACCCACTCACTCACTGACTCACTGACTCACTCACACACGCTATCACTTACTCAACGACTCACTTACCCACTCACTTACTCACTCACCCACTCACTCACTCATTCACTTCCGCACTCACCCACTCACCCACTCACTCACGAACTCACTCACCCACTGTCGCACTCGCTCTCTCACTCACTCACCCACTCACGTACTCACTCACTGACAAACTTACTGAATGACTCACTCACACACGCACTCACCTACTCACGCACTCATTCACCCACTGAATCAGTCACGAACTCATCCACTGTCGCACTCACTCAGTCTCTAACTGACTCACTCACTCACCCACTCCCGCACACACACCCGCCCACTCACTGACCCACACAGCCACTCAGTGATTCACTCACACACGCACTCACTCACTCACTCAACCAATCACTCACCCACTCACTCTCTGACCCACTTACTCACGCATTCACTCACTCCCGGATTCACACACTCAACCACTCACTCACCCACTGTGCACTCACTCACTCTCTCACTCACTCACCCACTCACTCACACACTCACTCACTGACCTAGTCACCCATTATCTCACTCACCCACTCACGCACTCACTCACCCACTTACTCACTCACCCACCCACTCACTCACCCACACACACACTAAACCGCGCCCTCACTCACCCACTCACCAACTAACTCACTCACTCACACACTGTCGCAGGCACTCAATCTCACTAACACACTCACGCTCTCACTCACTCACTCACTCACCCATTCACCCACGAACTCACTCAACCACTCACTCACTCCGCCTCACACGCACCACACACTCACACAATCACGCATTCCCCACTCACACACACTCATCCACTAACTCACTCACGAACTCACTCATCCACTCAAGCACTCACGCACACAATTCACACACCAACTCACTCACCCGCTCACTCACACACTCACCTAGTCACTCACCCGCTAACCCACCCACTTACTCACACACTCACCCACTCACTGACCCGCTCACTCACCCACTCATACACTCACCCTATCACTCATTCACCCACGCACTATCTCACTCACGCACTCACTCAGTCACACACTCACTCAGCCACTCCCTCACAGACTCATGCACTCACGCGCTTACTCACACACCCACTCACGCATTCACACTCATTCACTCACCCACGAACTCACTCATTCATTCACTCAGTCGCCCATTCACGCATTCACACACTCGCTCACCGAATCACGCACTCACTCACTCACCACCCTCACCTACTTAGGCATTCACTCAGTCACTCACACTTTTGCTCACTCACCCTCTCACTGACGCACTGACGCACACACTCACCCATCCCCGCAACCACTCACTCACTAATCCACTCGCTCAGCCGCTCACGCACTCACATACCCACCCACTCACTCACCCACCAAATAACTCACGCACACACCCACTCATGCACTCAATCACTCACCCACTGTTGCACTCATTCACTCTCTCACTCATTCACTCACCCAATCACTGACAAACTCACCCAATCACTCACTGATTTACTCACCCACTCACTCACCCAGTCACTCACGCACTCGCTGTCTTACGCACTCACTCACCCACTCACGCACTCGCTCTCGCACTCACTCACGCACTCACTGACTGACCCACTCATTCACTGACTCACTCACACACGCACTCATTCACCCACTCACTCACGCACTCACTCTCTGACCAACTCATTCACGCACTCACACACCCACTCACTCACCCGCTGTCGCACTCTCTCACTCCTACACTCACTCACCCACTCAGCCACTCACAGACCCACTCACCCTCTCACTCACTGACTCACTTACGCGCGCACTCACTCTCTCACCCACTCACTGACGCACTCACTCACGTACTCACTCATTTAGGCTCTCACTCACGCACTCACTCATTCACCCACTGACGCAGTCACTCACCCACTCACACACCCATCCACTCACTCACCCACTCATGCACTCATACACTCACTCACCTACCTTGTCACATAATCACGCACTCACGCACCCACTCACTCATGAACTCACGCAGTGACACACCCGTACATTTACTCACCCACTCACGCACTCAGTCGCACACACTCACTCACTTACGCACTCCCTCACCCACTCACTCATTTTCTCACTCACCCTCTCACTGACTCACTCACTTACTCACTCACCCACCCCTGCACCCAGTCACTCATCCACTCACTCAGCCACTGACGCACTTACGCACCCACTCACTCATTCACCCACGCACTCACGCACCCACTCACCCACTCACTGACTCATTCACACACGCACTCACTCACGTAGTCGCTCACCCACGCACTCACCCACTCACTCCCTCACCCACTCACTCACGCACTCACTCACTCAGCCGCTCACCCACTCACTGACCCACTATCGCACTCACTCACGCACTCACACACCCACCCACTCACTGCTTCACTGACCCACTGACCTACTGACTCACTCACTCACACTCTCATTCACGCACTCACTCACTCTCGCACTCACTCACGCACTCACTCACCAACTCACGCACTCACTCACCCACTCATGTACTCATTTACTCACTCACTCGCTCACTCACTCACTCATGCACTCACTCACTAACTCACGCACTCACTCACCCACTCACGCACTCACCCACTCACTCACTCATTCACTGACCCACTCACCGACTCACCTACTGACTGACTCACTCACTCACGCTCTCAATCACGCACTCACTCACTAACTCACGCACTCACCCACTCACTCACTCACTCACGCACCCACTCATGTACTCATTCATTCAGTCACTCGTTCACTTGAAACATTTCGCAAATTGTACCGATATTTCACTGGAAACGTGGTTTTAGCGCCTCACTCTACACATTGCATTCTTAGAAAAAATCTGATGTGTCGCACTCACATGACTTTCTCTACTCTTGTATTAACCATTCATACAAACTCTTATTCCTCTATCTTCTTCGTGTTAGTTGAGATAAACATTTGTACAACTTATCTTATTGTTTATTTCCTTTTAGGTTCAAGGGAATGTGGGAATACACTAGACTTTCAGCGATAGTCAAATCTTTTAAAGCTTTGAGCTCTCGTTCTCCTTGCACGTTAAATATATAAGAAAATGAACAACGATGTTCCATTTCACGAAAGTTTTTAGTTTTCCGAAACAGACACACATAATAACGAATATCTTCGAAATCGTTCACTCTACAAGAACATTTGTTTAGACATAGATTGTCTATCTCTTACGGTTTAGGAGTTATTCAAATGTCATACAGAGTAAGAAGGACTACATAGGCTATACCCAGAAAATTAAAAATATACATTTAATTTTTCATAGAAATATCTCAAACATATGGCGTTTTAATCAAAATCGTTAGAGCCATTTTCAAGAAAATTAAAATTTTGGAAAAATATTCTATGTAACTGGTAATTTAGGGTGGGGCCATTTTCTTTAAAATCTTCGTGTCGCATCCTTGAAAGACATTAAACGTAAATACCAACTTTGGTTTTTAACCGATTTTTCGTTTTTTGAGTTATGCTGTCCACAGACTGACAGACACAGATTGACAGACTGACACACACACACACACACACACACACACACACACACACACACACACACACACACACACACACACACACACTCACACACACACAAGGACCTTTTTCTAAAAATGCTTTGTTTTGGATTCAGGGGGCCTCAAAACATATTTCCGGTGAAATCTCAACATCGAATTTTTGTGTGGAATACAATACTTCCTTCTACTTACCAGTAGAGAAAGTAAAAAGGTATTTATGTGGCTGTGCAAGTCGTGAGCAGCAATATCAAAACTAAAACTTTATAAAAACCAAACTTGGTATTCATGTTCAACATACTCAAATCATGCAGTACGAAAATTTTGAAGAAAATATGTTGACCTAAACTACACTTTACATTTAGAATTACCCGAAATTTTCGATTTTCTCAAACATGAAATGTTTCATTATAATGCCACACGTGTAAAACATTTAAATGGATAACAAAATGTTTCTCTTGAATTATCCGGCAACAGCCAATGTGGTCCTCTTCATTTAGAAGGAATTATGTATAATTTTGTATAAACTGTAATCAGTTTACATAGATCACTTTACAACGGGCATGGGCATACTCGGCTTAAGAGGAGCTCTCTACTGAACTGTGTATCTGCCTCACTCCACCGGCCATCCCTCCTCTTCACTGTTGCTGAACATCCGACAACCCTCATTTATTGGCGAGCATGTCCTCGTCGGGACGTATGTTTCATCAACAGAGAATTTGCTGTAAGAGACAAAAACAGGAAAGTTTGCTGACTAACATGTGGATTTCAATTTTCAAATAGAACCCGTTACAATACAAAACGCCACTTTGATCAGAAGCATAAAGCAAGCTTTCGTGATGTTACAGATATTTATTTACAATTTCTGAATACTCGCATTTGTAAACATAAACAGTTCGATATGATTCCGCTTTTTAGGGTTTAGTTTCTTATTAGTTTATTTAATATAAGATATTATACTTCCTGTTTCAAAGTTTGAACATAATACTCAGTTTAAAACCAAACAATTTATTATATTTATCAAATAGTTTTAAGGTATTTTAAAGGTTAAATATCACTGGAAGTTAACTGCTTTATTTTGTGGAAGAGAAATAGTTTAGTATGTTAATCATAAGGCAGCGTAAGAATATTACGTGCATAAGACAACGTAAGGTTATAAACTTGAAGATTATGTCATTTGCTTAACCACAGTATTGTATGGCAAACATATAAAGGTAAACAAAATAGTAAATAACAATGTAGAAATTACTACCACGCAGGTGTAACGAAGTCACCACTGTGCTTGTTGTATCAAAACAACCTTCATCACTCGGCAAGAAACTGTGGGGTGGGTAAGGCACGTTCAATCGTTACCTCTCCTCTCGTGCCCATGCTTGTAAAAGCATGGAGTTTCTTTTAAATAATCCTTTTGTGGAATTGGCCGTTTCGGAGATATCCGTTTTTGTGTTTGGAATTTTCATTTTTATTTTCTCTACTGGGTAAAGCAAGTTGGATAAATATTGTGTTGAAATTTACACTGAAATACGAGTGAGTATATTCTTTGAATAGCCTGAGTTACGAGAGTTTTTACTTAAAATGTTGCCGAGGGAGATGGCTCCATGGTAACGTGTGAGAACATCATTCAGGAGGTCGTGGGTTCGATCCTGGCCAAGTTAACCAATGGGTCTTTTCGGTATTTTTTCCCGGGACGCCAGGCAAATGTCGGGTAGGTTACTTTAATCCCCCGAATTTCCTCTCCCTCAATTTCACTTCCCTAACCATTTCATTCATCCATTCATCCGTTTAGTCTTGTATTTGAGGTTAGAAGGTGTCAGCGTGTGTCTGTCCTGTCCTGCTGCTATGAGATATACTGAAAGTACGTAATAGAGAAGGTAAACAGGACAAACAAATGGGAAATTCAAGCAAACACAACTGATATATCAAATATGGCCAATTGTACAACAAAGTAATTAAGTGGATTGTATTTTACGGACAACCACATTTTGTAGTCGAAACAAGAGAACTTACAAGCTATTAGAAGGTATTTCAGGATACCAATTTCATTTTCCCATCAAATATATTAACCTTATTCTAATATAACCAAAATCGTACCATCCATTTATATGACAAACAAATAGGCATACATTTCTATTACGCGTAGTTTCTCGAGAACTTTAATGCCGCATCCATAAAAGACGCTTAATTTGAAATTTTAGTTTTTACATTTAATGAATATTTGTTTGTGTGATGGTGTAGAACACAATTCTTCTTCTACTAGTTATAAGTGCGTGATAGAGACAATAAATATATACAATATTCCATGAACTGTTTCCTTCCTTATTGTGGTTGTTATCAATATCCTCTTCAAGGGACACAAATTTTAAATTTCAAGAAGAAGAACAAATTTCTTGGTAAATTAGAGTGAGTACAAACAGACAGAGACAACAAATTTGGTTGTAGGAGACAAGGTAACGTGTTTTCATTATTTTGTATCAGACAGGTAGGTATGTAGGTAGATAGGCAGGTAGGTAGGTAGATAAGTAGGTAGGTAGGTAGATAGGTAGATAAGTAGGTAGGTAGGTAGATAGGTAGGTATGTAGGTAGATAGGCAGGTAGGTAGGTAGATAAGTAGGTAGGCAGTTTGGTAGGTAGATAAGTAGGTAGGTAGGTAGATAGGTAGGTAGGTAGGTAGATAGGTAGATAAGTAGGTAGGTAGGTAGATAGGTAGGTATGTAGGTAGATAGGCAGGTAGGTAGGTAGATAAGTAGGTAGGCAGTTTGGTAGGTAGATAAGTAGGTAGGTAGGTAGATAGGTAGGTAGGTAGGTAGATAGGTAGATAAGTAGGTAGGTAGGTAGATAGGTAGGTATGTAGGTAGATAGGCAGGTAGGTAGGTAGATAAGTAGGTAGGCAGTTTGGTAGGTAGATAAGTAGGTAGGTAGGTAGATAGGTAGGTAGGTAGGTAGATAGGTAGATAAGTAGGTAGGTAGGTAGATAGGTAGGTAGGTAAGCACTACGTAGAAGAGGCCTTACAATTGTCTACTGTTGGTGACATTTGGTAACAAAGTGCCGCCTGTTGTAGACAATTTGGTAACCTTTAGTCATGACAATATATAATAAATATCTCGAATATGGCTCATGTTACAACTAAGTAAACTATTTTATGGACATCTGTTACATCTGTTGTTTGTGGAATGAACCATTTCCGGGATATTGCTTGTTATTTACCTATCTGAATTTTCCTTTAATCAAAGAGGAATACGTTGTTTTTATTTTATTTCTTGGACATGCACACATTTCATACCGTATTATTAAGTTGACAATTTTATCGGAACTTACACTACTGACACTGATCTCTCTTGACATATATGATACAAAATAATGAGAAAATGTTACTTTGTCAACAGAAGACTGTTACTACAACCAAACATATTACTTGTGTATATTTGAAATCAATCTGTTTTACCAGAAAACTTCTTCATGACATTTAACATTTCTGTTGCGTTTAACAGGATATTGATAAGAACCACAATAAGGAAGGAAACAGTTTATGGAATGTTGACTATTTTTATTGCGTCTGTTACGTACTTAAACAAGCAGAGCAAGAATTGTCTTCAACATGAAATTCTCAACAGCATAACACCAAAACGAAGCTTGATTAAACATAGAACTAAATGAGAGGTAGAATTGGAATAAATCTGATGTGCTGCACTCGCATGACTTTCTCTACTCTTGTACTAACCATTCTTACAAACTCTTATTCCTATATCTTCTTCGTGTTAGTTGAGATAAACATTTGTACAAATTATCTTATTGCTTATTTCCTTGTATGTGAAAGGGCAGTATTAGAATACAGTAGGCTTTGTGCGATAGTCAAATATTTTAAAGCTTTGAGATTCCGTTCTCTTTGCACGCTTAATATATAAAAAATGATCAATGATGTTCCATCTCACGAAAGTTTTAAATTTTCCGAAACTGACACAAATAAAAAGAAATACCTCCGGAATGATTCACTCTACAGAAAACATTATTGAGACACAAATTGTGTTTTAGCGAGATCTACATTTTTATATAGTAATATTTTGTCTTATCTCTTGCAATTTACCAGTTATGCAAAAGTCGTCCAGAATAAATACGACTACAGGGGCTATAGCCAGAAAGTTCAAGATATACATTTCATTTGTCATACAAATATCTCAAACTTGATATTTTAATCAAAATCGTTAGAGCCATTTTAAAGAAAATAAAACTTTTCGAATCATTTTCCATGTAAAGGGTAGTTTAGCGTGGAGCTATTTCCTTCAAAATCTTCCTGTCACATCCTTGAAAGAGATTAAACTTAAACACCAAATTTGGTTTCTAACCGACTTTTCGTTTTTGAGTTATGCTGTCCACAGACTTACACACAGACACACACACACAAAGCTTTTTATACAAATGCTTTCTTGTTTTAATCAGGGGGTCTCAAAACATATTTCCGGTGAAATCTTGACATCGAATTTGTGGGTGCAATACAATACTTCCCCTATTTACCAGTAGAGAAAGTAATAAAATGTAATGCTATAGCTGGGATTTGAGCCACAGATCCTCCGCTTTCCAGTCGAGTACTCTAACCAATAAGCTACTGTGAATCACAATGGTGAGCTGCTGTAAAGTGTGTGAGTGTGTGTGTGGGTGAATGAGTGAGGTTTAAGGGTTCGTCGACAGCTAGGTCATGTGGGCACGAGCTACTGTAAAGCCCACAATTATTTAAATACCCTTTTTTCTAATATCAGTTATATGCTCAGTACCCCTTAAAGATGTAATTTATTGCATACGGATTGCATTCTCAGCATGGGCGTATACTTACGTGAATCGGCATTGGCCCTCTGAAGGAGAAAGGTATTACAATATCTATTTAGTGCAATATTGGGAACATAAAAGCTTATTGTCTTAGGTTAGGATCGTCAGTTATATTATGTAGCAATTTGTTAAGAAAACGTACAAACGTCAATTCCTTCTATGTGATAGACGTTTAAACTCAAACTAGTGAAGCAATGACTCATACGACATAAACTTAGGAAAATAACAAAAATGTTTGACACTGTCACATGGATACTCTTGTACTCTTCTTATAAACCCTTATTTACCTATCTTCTTTAAGTTCGTTCGGAAAAGCATTTGTAAAAAGTATCTGATTGGCAATTTTCTAGTAGGTGGAAGGGGAATATATTCATGCAGTAGGCTTTGAGCGAAAGTCAGTTTTTTTACAGCTGGTCGCTATATGAAGGCTTTGAAATTCCGTTTTCTTTGCGCAGCCAAGAGATAAAAGTCGATAACAACCTTCCATTTGACGAAAGTATAAGTATTGCAAAACTAACAAATAACAATGATTATCTCCAAAGTTGTTCACTACAGAAAAAGTGCATTTGGACATCAGTTGTTTCAAAAAGATGTACATGTTTTTCACATTGGTCTATCTCTTACGGTTTACCAGTTATGCAAGTCATCAAGAGTAAACATGACCACACAGATAGGCTATTGCCAGAAAATTTAAAATATACAATAACTTTTCCATAAAAATAGCTTACACACGAGGGGTTTTAATCAAAATTGTTTGGGCTATTTTTGAGAAAATATAAATTTTTTGAAAATCTTTCCATGTAGAGGGTAGTTTAAAGTGGAGAAAAGGTCTTTAAGATGTTTGTGCCGTATCCTTGAAGGATAATAAACTTAAATGTCCACTATGGTTGCTAACCAACTTTTTGATTTTGAGGTGTTGTTCACAAACACACGTACCTTTTTCTGAAAGTTTTCTTTTACTCAGGGGGGCTCAAAACATGTATTAGCAGCAAAATTTTGGGTCAAGTACAATACTTCCCCTACTTACCATATGTGGTAGAGAAAGTAAAAATATGAAATCAAAAAGGTAAACAGTTAACACAAATTAACATTATTATATCTAATAAGGGTATGGAGAGGACAGGAACTCAGAAGTGTTCTTCAAATCGGTTGGAGATCTCAGTGCTGTACCGGCACGTTGTCACAGTAGCTCAGTGGTTAGTGCTGCCATGCGTAAAGCGGAATGTCTGTGGTTCAAATGCCGGCTGTGCATTTGCATACAAGTTTTCAGTTCCGATTCAATCTCTCTCAAATCTTCTGTTGAACTCTTTGTAATTATGTAATATGACAATCTTATGAGTATCTTAAGAATTTCAAGATGTTCTCAGAAGTAACTCACCTCTACAATGTGCCCCAGATGGACATCACTGAAACACAAATAATGCTTATGGAGATAGTAAGATGTAAGTCACCTTTCTGAGAGCGAACTCTAAACATTGAGGCCTTCATTTGCCTCACAAAGAAGTTGGTTTCCAAGTCATAAAGCGAGAAAGTGAATTTGAATGTTTGAAATCTGATGTTTCTTATTGCCACATTGTATGTGCTTGTTTGTATGTTATATGACTGTCCCTCTTGTATGACACAGTATTTCAAATCCTAAATTCAGTGTTAATTACCCAGGAATGTTTAAAAGGTGGAATCAGGACTGAAAAATTCAATGTCATATTCAGGATTTGAAATGTTCCGCTTATCAAGCAGCTGCTCTAACCACTAAGCTACCATGGCCAACTTCCCAGTATGACATTAAATTCCCCAACTGAAACATTGCCCACACACGGCTTGTGTGTTTAAAAGCACCAGCATTAAGTGTGTCGTCATAAATAAATAATAATTACATATCCTGGAATGTACTTGATATTCAATTTGCGTACATCAATATTAAACCCACAGCAATAGCTAAGAGAACTATTTTCCCGTTCAAACTGAAAGTAAGGCATAATTTCAAACATAGTTCAAAATCACCATTTTCTTAGGCTCCACACTAGGCATGTATCCTGAATTTTCTCGCAGAAATAGGAAGCGCAATGCCACTTCAAAGTCTGCAATCTTGCTGTTCATAAACCAATTGTATCACGATAACTATAAATTCATTCTGAGAAAACTTAAGTTATAGAGGAAATAGAAGACAATTTACTGCTCTAGCTTAACCCTGCGATGGGCACGTGACGGTATACAGTACACCGAGATTGTGCTAGATATACTTTACTGGGTTATTCAACTGCCGATTTTCAGAATTGTCACATTACAACAACTGTGACTGATGTATAAAGTGAACAGCTACACCGAGACGGCATGCGCCCGGTCATGTAAGTAGAAGCACTACTGAATGTTTTAATTATTCGAAGCTTTATGTAGCAAAATCACTGTGTGAAGATTAGTTTGGCATTGGAATTTTCCTGATTGTCTTGCTGATTCACACAAGGAAAGTGATTGGCACCAGAAGAAATTAGTGCCCTCTGGAATCATCTGACAGGCAGGATTATGCAGATTTGTTTACCAGTGATGACGAAGCAGACGTAATTGAGATAATTCCAGTAAATCTGAACAATCATGTGATAGGAAGTGATGACTGTCACTCTTATATTGGTAAGGACCAGACAATTTATGGATGCATCATTCCTTAGCAGTCCCCGGAAAAAGAAAGTGCAAGAATATATTCAACGTTCTGACTGGCCCAAAACGGAATACTAGAGAAACTGAAATTGAAGGTTTTCTCAACTTTTTTGACCCTGACATAGCTAATTCCCCTTTCACAAACACGAATAGATACTGAAATAAACAGAGATAATTTTTAAATGGGATAAAGGTTGCAGAAATACTGCTGCTTCTGAAATGATGGCTCTATTAGGAGCGCTGCTTCTCACTGCCTACTAGAAGAAGGATGCACAAAGTTATTAGAGACGGAACAGCGCTGACTATTCCAAGGACAGTGTTTAGCTACAAGCGCTTTCTGTTCTTGCTCTAGGCACTCAAGTCTGACAATACTTCCGAATGATAGCTTTGTGACCATCCACGATCTCCGCTGTGGGTTTTTAACAATCACAGAGGCAACTTACAGTCCAGGGGAGTTCACAATCATACCCAAAATGCTTGTTGCATTTAGCGGATACAGTGCGTGCTCAGTGAACCACATAGGTTTAAATAAATGTCATGCTTTTTCATTTCTTCCACCTTGTGTGTGTGTGTGTCTATATATATATTTCTAATAGGACCATGTACTTGGACATGTTACGTAATCGCTCACGAGTGAACGTTGAGGCGCCAAAGCCCTCCGTCACAAAATGCCTACGTCACAACTTGGTGGAAGCGCCTTACATCTGGTAGCGTAGGAAAACTCCCTACGTTACAATACGACATTCTCAGTCAGTCTTTCGGGGTCAAGTCTACTTCCCTTTCTGAGTCCTGTAGTGCTAAATAGTCTTTCAGAGAAAACGTGCAATATCTACACAAATATTTAACGCCTACTTTTGTTTAGTTCTGGAAATGTTGAGTTTGTTTTTGTAGCAGTTTTTTGTATAGTGCTTATGATATACAAAAGATATCAAAGTTACAAAATCCGTTAATAGCAAAGGGTTAAGAATATTGTACCACAGGTGAAGTTGATGCCAGTCGCGAAAGGCATTACCGAGGGTCATTAGCGAACGTACCCAAACATTAAGGTAAACGGGATACAATCAGTTTTGGCATGGTCTACCACATTAAGAAAAGGAACCTGCTATTGTATTTTAGAAAGTATCGGGAACCCGAGGGGTTTCACCACTTAATTGAAGGGAGGGTCATTATAGATGTTTTGGGGAAGCTGAAAGTATAATTACTGACGGGGTGTAGAGCAGTGTGGGGTCTCTTTAGGAACGAGCTAGACATGTGAGCATCACTCGGTAAAAGTTCGATACGGCAGTTTACAAGGAGTTAGCCGAATACCATGTTTTTAACTAATATACTCGTCAACCCGATATACTTATCGTATTCACGACTAATACTCATCCCAACAGTTACGTCAGCCCACGTATTTCTAGCCTTTATTTAAAATTGCTCAGCAAGTCTTAAACATTTAATAAACAAATAAAGTGTTATATAAAAACTACAATGTCGCTCTCTGTAATCACCACGGATCCCCGAGATTAAGATTCATGTGTGAGCAGCCGTAGGCACCCATAATAAGAAGCAGTCAATCGAGTGACATAAAAGGCTACATTTTCCAGTAATTCAGTGTACTAGAATGAGGAGCTAACAATAAATCATCGTTGAGATACGCACTGAGTTTTTCTTGTGAACTGTTAAGTGACAGTGAATCTGATACAGGATTGTTCTTTTGCACAATTGTAGAGGTACAACATAGCTCGGGCTTTGTACCACGTGACACGTAAAATAAAATAAAGAACAGTTTGTGAACTGATCCATTTTTACGAGTATGTCAGTATTACACGACTATCCCTATATAGCTATCCACAAATCTCAACAACAAAAATTAAAAATAACTTTGCCTAATTATTTTTGGATGAAAGAAGAAGAACAAGAACAAAAAAGAAGAAGACGAAGAAGACGAAGAAGAAGACAAAGAAGAAGACGAAGAAGAAGAACACGAAGAAGAAGACGAAGAAGAAGTATAAGAAGAAGAAAAGAAGAAGAAGAAGAAGAATACGAAGAAGAAAAAGAGGAAGACGAAATAGAACACGAAGAAGAAGAAGAAGAACCAGAAGAAGAAGAGGACGAAGAAAGAAGTAGTAAAAGAAGACGAAGTCGAAGAACAAGAAGAAGGAGAAGCAGAAGAAGAAGAAGAAGAAGAAGAAGAAGAAGAAGAAGAAGAAGAAGAAGAAGAACAACAACAACAACAAGAAGAAGAGGAAGTTGTGTGTTTACCTGCGTTGACATTCCTAGTTTTCTCCAGACAAGAAGTACTCAGCTCAACATGTAATTAGTGAGGTTGTAGTTGTGAGGTAATTAGATGTTTGGGTTTACACTGAATATAGGGCCCATATGTTGAATTATGATGGTACAATTTAAATAAACGGGGCGACGTATAAATGGTCCAGCTTAGCGCTTCCAGAAACTGTAAAGAAAGTTGACTTAGCTATTTGAGTCTGCACGTAACTGCAACAATTATTCTGAATTGGTGTAAAGCTTATTTTGTCCATATTTTGAGTTGTGATGGTCCAATTTGAATAAACGAGGTGGCGTATAAATGGTCCAGCTTAGGACTTTCAGAAACTGTAAAGAAAGTTGACTTAGCTATTTGAGTCTGCACGTAACTGCAACAATTATTCACAATTAGTGTAAAGCTTATTTTGGCCATATTTTGAGTTGTAATGGTCCAATTTGAATAAACGAGGTGACTTATAAATGGTCCAGCTTAGGACTTTCAGAAACTGTAAAGAAAGTTGACTTAGCACTTGGAGTCTGCGCGTAACTGCAACAATAATTCACAATTAGTGTAAAGTTTATTTTGGCCATATTTTGAGTTGTAATAGTCCAATTTGAATAAACGAGGTGACGTATAAATGGTCAAGCTTAGGGCTTTGAGAAACTGTAAAGAAAGTTGACTTAGCTATTTGAGTCTGCGCGTAAGTGCAACAATTATTCAGAATTAGTGTAAATCTTATTTTGGCAAAATTTTGAGTTGTAATAGTCCAATTTGAAAAAAACGAGGTGGCGTATAAATGGTCCAGCTTAGGGCTTTGAGAAACTGTGAAGAAAGTTGACTTAGCTATTTGAGTCTGCTCGTAACTGTAACAATTATTCAGAATTAGTGTAAAGTTTATTTTGGCCATATTTTGAGTTGTAATTGTCCAATTTCAATAACCGAGGTGACGTATAAATGGTCCAGCTTAGGGCTTTGAGAAACTGTGAAGAAAGTTGATTTAGCTATTTGAGTCTGCTCGTAACTGCAACAATTAATCAGAATTAGTGTAAAGTTTATTTCGGCCATATTTTGAGTTGTAATGGTGCAATTTGAGTAAGCGAGGTGAGGTATAAATGGTCCAGCTTAGGGCTTTCGGAAACTATAAGCAAAGTTGGCTTAGCTACTTGAGTCTGCGCGTAAGTTCAACAATTAATCAGAATTAGTGTAAAGTTTATTTTAGCCATATTTTGAGTTGTAATGGTGCAATTTGAGTAAACGAGGTGAGGTATAAACGGCCCAGCTTAGGACTTATAGAAACTATAAGCAAAGTTGACTTAGCTACTTGAGTCTGCGCGTAAGTTCAAATATTAATCAGAATTAGTGTAAAGTTTATTTTAGCCATATTTTGAGTTGTAATGGTGCAATTTGAGTAAGCGAGGTGAGGTATAAATGGTCCAGCTTAGAACTTATAGAAACTATAAGCAAAGTTGACTTAGCTACTTGAGTTGCGCGTAAGTGCAACAATTAATCAGAATTAGTGTAAAGTTTATTTTAGCCATATTTTGAGTTTTAATGGTGCAATTTGAGTAAACGAGGTGAGGTATAAATGGTCCAGCTTAGGGCTTTCGGAAACTATAAGCAAAGTTGGCTTAGCTACTTGAGTCTGCGCGTAACTGCAACAATTATTCAGAATTAGTGTAAAGTTTATTTCGGCCATATTTTGAGTTGTAATGGTTCAATTTGAGTAAACGAGGTGAGGTATAAATGGTCCAGCTTAGGGCCTTCGGAAACTATAAGCAAAGTTGGCTCAGCTACTTGAGTCTGCGCGTAACTGCAACAATTATTCAGAATTAGTGTAAAGTTTATTTCGGCCATATTTTGAGTTTTAATGGTGCAATTTGAGTAAACGAGGTGAGGTATAAATGGTCCAGCTTAGGGCTTTCGGAAACTATAAGCAAAGTTGGCTTAGCTACTTGAGTCTGCGCGTAACTGCAACAATTATTCAGAATTAGTGTAAAGTTTATTTCGGGCATATTTTGAGTTGTAATGGTGCAATTTGAGTAAACGAGATGAGGTATAAATGGTCCAGCTTAGGACTTTCGGAAACTATAAGCAAAGTTGGCTTAGCTACTTGAGTCTGCGCGTAACTGCAACAATTATTCAGAATTAGTGTAAAGTTTATTTCGGCCATATTTTGAGTTGTAATGGGGCAATTTGAGTAAACGAGGTGAGGTATAAATGGTCCAGCCTAGAACTTTTAGAAACTATAAGCAAAGCTGACTTAGCTATTTGAGTCCGCGCGTAAGTGCAACAAATATTCAGAATTAGTGTAAAGTTTATTTCGGCCATATTTTGAGTTGCAATGGTGCAATTTGAGTAAACGAGGTGAGGTATAAATGGTCCAGCTTAGAACTTTTAGAGACTATAAGCAAAGCTGACTTAGCTATTTGAGTCTGCGCGTAAGTGCAACAATTATTCAGAATTAGTGTAAAGCTTATTTTGGCCCTATTTTGAGTTGTAATGGTGCAATTTGAGTAAACGAGGTGAGGTATAAATGGTCCAGCCTAGAACTTTTAGAAACTATAAGCAAAGCTGACTTAGCTGTTTGAGTCCGCGCGTAAGTGCAACAAATATTCAGAATTAGTGTAAAGTTTATTTCGGCCATATTTTGAGTTGCAATGGTGCAATTTGAGTAAACGAGGTGAGGTATAAATGGTCCAGCTTAGAACTTTTAGAAACTATAAGCATAGCTGACTTAGCTATTTGAGTCTGCGCGTAAGTGCAACAATTATTCAGAATTAGTGTAAAGTTTATTTTGGCCATATTTTTAGTTGTAATGGCGCAATTTGAGTAAACGAGGTGACGTGTAAATGGTCCAGCTTAGAACTTTTAGAAACTATAAGCAAAGCTGACTTAGCTATTTGAGTCTGCGCGTAAGTGCAACAATTATTCAGAATTAGTGTAAAGTTTATTTCGGCCATATTTTGAGTTGCAGTGGTGCAATTTGAGTAAACGAGGTGAGGTATAAATGGTCCAGCTTAGAACTTTTAGAAACTATAAGCAAAGCTGACTTAGCTATTTGAGTCTGCGCGTAAGTGCAACAATTATTCAGAATTAGTGTAAAGTTTATTTTGGCCATATTTTGAGTTGCAGTGGTGCAATTTGAGTAAACGAGGTGTCGTGTAAATGCTCCAGCTTTGAACTTTTAGAAACTATAAGCAAATTGACTTAGCTACTTGAGTCTTCGCGTAACTGCAACAATTATTCAGAATTAGTGTAAAGTTTATTTTGGCCATATTTTGAGTTGTAATGGTGCAATTTGAGTAAACGAGGTGTCGTGTAAATGGTCCAGCTTAGAACGTTTAGAAACTATAAGCAAAGCTGACTTAGCTACTTGAGTCTGCGCGTAACTGCAACAATTATTCAGAATTAGTGTAAAGTTTATTTCGGCCATATTTTGAGTTGTAATGGTTCAATTTGAGTAAACGAGGTGTCGTGTAAATGGTCCAGCTTAGAACTTTTACAAACTATAAGCAAAGCTGACTTAGCTATTTGAGTCTGCGCGTAAGTGCAACAATTATTCAGAATTAGTGTAAAGCTTATTTTGGCCATATTTTGAGTTGTAATGGTGCAATTTGAGTAAACGAGGTGAGGTATAAATGGTCCAGCTTAGAACTTTTAGAAACTATAAGCAAAGCTGACTTAGCTATTTGAGTCTGCGCGTAAGTGCAACAATTATTCAGAATTAGTGTAAAGTTTATTTTGGCCATATTTTGAGTTGTAATGGCGCAATTTGAGTAAACGAGGTGACGTATAAATGGTCCAGCTTAGGACTTTCAGAAACTGTAAAGAAAGTTGACTTAGCTATTTGAGTCTGCGCGTAACTGCAACAATTATTCAGAATTAGTGTAAAGTTTATTTTGGCCATATTTTGAGTTGTAATGGTGCAATTTGAGTAAACGAGGTGAGGTATAAATGGCCCAGCTTCGGGCTTTCAGACACTATAAGCAAAGTTGACTTAGCTACTTGAGTCTGCGCGTAAGTGCAACAATTAATCAGAATTAGTGTAAAGTTTATTTTAGCCATATTTTGAGATGTAATGGTGCAATTTGAGTAAACGAGGTGACGTATAAATGCTCCAGCTTAGGACTTTCAGAAACTATAAGCAAAGTTGACTTAGCTACTTGAGTCTTCGCGTAACTGCAACAATTATTCAGAATTAGTGTAAAGTTTATTTTGGCCATATTTTGAGTTGTAATGGTGCAATTTGAGTAAACGAGGTGAGGTACAAATGGTCCAGCTTAGGACTTTCAGAAACTATAAGCAAAGTTGACTTAGCTACTTGAGTCTGGGCGTAACTGCAGCAATTATTCAGAATTAGTGTAAAGTTTATTTTGGCCATATTTTGAGTTGTAATGGTCCAATTTCAGTAATCTAGGTGAGGTATAAATGGCCCAGCTTAGGACTTCCAGAAACTATAAGCAAAGTTGACTTAGCTGCTTGAGTCTGCGCGTAACTGCAACAATTATTCAGAATTAGTGTAAAGTTTATTTCGGCCATATTTTGAGTTGTAATGGTGCAATTTGAGTAAACGAGCTGAGGTATAAATGGTCCAGCTTCGGACTTTCGGAAACTATAAGCAAAGTTGGCTTAGCTACTTGATTCTGCGCGTAACTGCAACAATTATTCACAATTAGTGTAAAGTTTATTTCGGCCATATTTTGAGTTGTAATGGCGCAATTTGAGTAAACGAGGTGAGGTATAAATGGTCCAGCTTAGGACTTTCGGAAACTATAAGCAAAGTTGGCTTAGCTACTTGAGTCTGCGCGTAACTGCAACAATTATTCAGAATTAGTGTAAAGTTTATTTCGGCCATATTTTGAGTTGTAATGGTTCAATTTGAGTAAACGAGGTGAGGTATAAATGGTCCGGCTTAGGACTTTCAGAAACTATAAGCAAAGTTGTCTTAGCTACTTGAGTCTGCGCGTAAGTGCAACAATTATTCAGAATTAGTGTAAAGTTTATTTCGGCCATATTTTGAGTTGTAATGGTTCAATTTGAGTAAACGAGGTGTCGTGTAAATGGTCTAGCTTAGAACTTTTAGAAACTATAAGCAAAGCTGACTTAGCTATTTGAGTCTGCGCGTAAGTGCAACAATTATTCAGAATTAGTGTAAAGTTTATTTTGGCCATATTTTGAGTTGTAATGGTTCAATTTGAGTAAACGAGGTGTCGTGTAAATGGTCCAGCCTAGAACTTTTAGAGACTATAAGCAAAGCTGACTTAGCTATTTGAGTCTGCGCGTAAGTGCAACAATTATTCAGAATTAGTGTAAAGTTTATTTCGGCCATATTTTGAGTTGTAATGGTTCAATTTGAGTAAACGAGGTGTCGTGTAAATGGTCCAGCCTAGAACTTTTAGAGACTATAAGCAAAGCTGACTTAGCTATTTGAGTCTGCGCGTAAGTGCAACAATTATTCAGAATTAGTGTAAAGTTTATTTTGGCCATATTTTGAGTTGCAGTGGTGCAATTTGAGTAAACGAGGTGTCGTGTAAATGGTCCAGCTTAGAACGTTTAGAAACTATAAGCAAAGCTGACTTAGCTACTTGAGTCTGCGCGTAACTGCAACAATTATTCAGAATTAGTGTAAAGTTTATTTCGGCCATATTTTGAGTTGTAATGGTTCAATTTGAGTAAACGAGGTGTCGTGTAAATGGTCCAGCTTAGAACTTTTACAAACTATAAGCAAAGCTGACTTAGCTATTTGAGTCTGCGCGTAAGTGCAACAATCATTCAGAATTAGTGTAAAGCGTATTTTGGCCATATTTTGAGTTGTAATGGTGCAATTTGAGTAAACGAGGTGAGGTATAAATGGTTCAGCTTAGAACTTTTAGAAACTATAAGCAAAGCTGACTTAGCTATTTGAGTCTGCGCGTAAGTGCAACAATTATTCAGAATTAGTGTAAAGTTTATTTTGGCCATATTTTGAGTTGTAATGGCGCAATTTGAGTAAACAAGGTGACGTATAAATGGTCCAGCTTAGGACTTTCAGAAACTGTAAAGAAAGTTGACTTAGCTATTTGAGTCTGCGCGTAACTGCAACAATTATTCAGAATTAGTGTAAAGTTTATTTTGGCCATATTTTGAGTTGTAATGGTGCAATTTGAGTAAACGAGGTGAGGTATAAATGGCCCAGCTTCGGGCTTTCAGAAACTATAAGCAAAGTTGACTTAGCTACTTGAGTCTGCGCGTAAGTGCAACAATTAATCAGAATTAGTGTAAAGTTTATTTTAGCCATATTTTGAGATGTAATGGTGCAATTTGAGTAAACGAGGTGACGTATAAATGCTCCAGCTTAGGACTTTCAGAAACTATAAGCAAAGTTGACTTAGCTACTTGAGTCTGCGCGTAACTGCAACAATTATTCAGAATTAGTGTAAAGTTTATTTCGGCCATATTTTGAGTTGTAATGGTGCAATTTGAGTAAACGAGGTGAGGTATAAATGGTCCAGCTTAGGGCTTTCGGAAACTATAAGCAAAGTTGCCTTAGCTACTTGAGTCTGCGCGTAACTGCAACAATTATTCAGAATTAGTGTAAAGTTTATTTCGGCCATATTTTGAGTTGTAATGGTGCAATTTGAGTAAACGAGGTGAGGTATAAATGGTCCAGCTTAGGACTTTCGGAAACTATAAGCAAAGTTGGCTTAGCTACTTGAGTCTGCGCGTAACTGCAACAATTATTCAGAATTAGTGTAAAGTTTTTTTCGGCCATATTTTGAGTTGTAATGGTTCAATTTGAGTAAACGAGGTGAGGTATAAATGGTCCAGCTTAGAACTTTTAGAAACTATAAGCAAAGCTGACTTAGCTATTTGAGTCTGCGCGTAAGTGCAACAATTATTCAGAATTAGTGTAAAGTTTATTTTGGCCATATTTTGAGTTGTAATGGTGCAATTTGAGTAAACGAGGTGAGGTATAAATGGTCCAGCTTAGAACTTTTAGAAACTATAAGCAAAGCTGACTTAGCTATTTGAGTCTGCGCGTAAGTGCAACAATTATTCAGAATTAGTGTAAAGTTTATTTCGGCCATATTTTGAGTTGCAATGGTGCAATTTGAGTAAACGAGGTGAGGTATAAATGGTCCAGCTTAGAACTTTTAGAAACTATAAGCAAAGCTGACTTAGCTATTTGAGTCTGCGCGTAAGTGCAACAATTATTCAGAATTAGTGTAAAGTTTATTTTGGCCATATTTTGAGTTGTAATGGCGCAATTTGAGTAAACGAGGTGACGTGTAAATGGTCCAGCTTAGAACTTTTAGAAACTGTAAGCAAAGTTGACTTAGCTACTTGAGTCTTCGCGTAACTGCAACAATTATTCAGAATTAGTGTAAAGTTTATTTTGGCCATATTTTGAGTTGTAATGGTGCAATTTGAGTAAGCGAGGTGAGGTACAAATGGTCCAGCTTAGGACTTTCAGAAACTATAAGCAAAGTTGACTTAGCATTTTGAGTCTGCGCGTAACTGCAGCAAAGATGCAGAATTAGTGTAAAGCTTATTTTGGGCATATTTTGAGTTGTAATGGCGCAATTTGAGCAAGCGAGGTGAGGTATAAATGGTCCAGCTTAGGACTTCCAGAAACTATAAGCAAAGTTGACTTAGCTGCTTGAGTCTGCGCGTAACTGCAACAATTATTCAGAATTAGTATAAACTTTATTTTGGCCATATTTTGAGTTGTAATGGTGCAATTTGAGCAAACGAGTTGAGGTATAAATTGTCCAGCTTAGGACTTTCAGAAACTATAAGCAAAGTTGACTTAGCATTTTGAGTCTGCGCGTAACTGCAGCAAAGATGCAGAATTAGTGTAAAGCTTATTTTGGGCATATTTTGAGTTGTAAGGGCGCAATTTGAGCAAACGAGGTGAGGTATAAATGGTCCAGCTTAAACTTCCAGAAACTATAAGCAAAGTTGACTTAGCTGCTTGAGTCTGCGCGTAACTGCAACAATTATTCAGAATTAGTGTAAACTTTATTTTGGCCATATTTTGAGTTGTAATGGTGATATTTGAGCAAACGAGGTGAGGTATAAATGGTCCAGCTTAGGACTTTCAGAAACTATAAGCAAAGTTGACTTAGCATTTTGAGTCTGCGCGTAAGTGCAACAATTATTCAGAATTCGTGTAAAGTTTATTTTGGCCATATTTTGAGTTGTAGTGGTGCAATTTGAGTAAACGAGGTGAGGTATAAATTGTCCAGCTTAGGACTTTCAGAAGCTATCAGTAAAGCTAACTTAGCTATTTGAGTCTGCGCGTAAGTGCAACAATTATTCAGAACTCGTGTAAAGTTTATTTTGGCCATATTTTGAGTTGTAGTGGTGCAATTTGAGTAAACGAGGTGAGGTATAAATTGTCCAGCTTAGGACCTTCAGAAACTATCAGTAAAGCTGACTTAGCTATTTGAGTCTGCGCGTAAGTGCAACAATTATTCAGAATTAGTGTAAAGCTTATTTTGGCCATATTTTGAGTTGTAGTGGTGCAATTTGAGTAAACCAGGTGAGGTATAAATTGTCCAGCTTAGGACTTTCAGAAACTATCAGTAAAGCTGACTTAGCTATTTGAGTCTGCGCGTAAGTGCAACAATTATTCAGAATTAGTGTAAAGCTTATTTTGGCCATATTTTGAGTTGTAGTGGTGCAATTTGAGTAAACGAGGTGAGGTATAAATTGTCCAACTTAGGACTTTCAGAAACTATCAGTAAAGCTGACTTAGCTATTTGAGTCTGCGCGTAAGTGCAACAATTATTCAGAATTCGTGTAAAGTTTATTTTGGCCATATTTTGAGTTGTAGTGGTGCAATTTGAGTAAACGAGGTGAGGTATAAATTTTCCAGCTTAGGACTTTCAGAAACTATCAGTAAAGCTGACTTAGCTATTTGAGTCTGCGCGTAAGTGCAACAATTATTCAGAATTCGTGTAAAGTTTATTTTGGCCATATTTTGAGTTGTAGTGGTGCAATTTGAGTGAGCGAGGTGAGGTATAAATGGTCCAGCTTAGAACTTTCAGAAACTATAAGCAAAGTTGACTTAGCTATTTGAGTCTGCGCGTAAGTGGAACAATCATTCAGAATTAGTGTAAAGCTTATTTTGGCCATATTTTGAGATGTAATGGTCCAATTTGAAAAAACGATGTGACGTATAAATCGTCCAGCTTAGGGCTTTCAGAAACTGTAAAGAAAGTTGACTTAGCTATTTGAGTCTGCGCGTAACTGCAACAATTATTCAGAGTTAGTGTAAAGCTTATTTTGGCCATATTTTGAGTTGTAGTGGTGCAATTTGAGTAAACGAGGTGAGCTATAAATTGTCCAGCTTAGGACTTTCAGAAACTATAAGCAAAGTTGACTTAGCATTTTGAGTCTGCGCGTAAGTGCAACAATTATTCAGAATTAGTGTAAAGCTTATTTTGGCCATATTTTGAGATGTAATGGTCCAATTTGAAAAAACGATGTGACGTATAAATGGTCCAGCTTAGGGCTTTCAGAAACTGTAAAGAAAGTTGACTTAGCCATTTGAGTCTGCGCGTAACTGCAACAACAATTCAGAATTAGTGTAAGGCTTATTTTGGACATATTTTGAGTTGTAATAGTTCCATTTACATAAACGAGGTGACGTATAAATTGTCCAGCTTAGGGCTTTTGGAAACCGTAAAGAAAGTTGACTTAGCTATTAGAGTCTGCGCGTAACTGCAGCAATTATTCAGAATTAGTGCAAAGCTTATTTTGGCCATATTTTGAGATGTAATGGTCCAATTTGAATAAACGAGTAGACGTATAAATGGTCCAGTTTATGACTTTCAGAAACTGTAAAGAAAGTTGACTTAGCTATTTCAGTCTGTCGCGTAACTGCAGCAATTATTCAGATTTAGTGTAAAGCTTATTTTGGCCATATTTTGAGATGTAATGGTCCAATTTGAATAAAAGAGTTGACGTATAAATGGTCCAGTTAATGACTTTCAGAAACTGTAAAGAAAGTTGACTTAGCTATTTCAGTCTGCGCGTAACTGCAGCAATTATTCAGATTCAGTGTAAAGCTTATTTTGGCCATATTTTGAGATGTATTGGTCCAATTTGAATAAACGAGGTGACGTATAAATGGTCCAGTTTATGACTTTCAGAAACTGTAAAGAAAGTTGACTTAGCTATTTCAGTCTGCGCGTAACTGCAGCAATTATTCAGAATTAGTGTAAAGCTTATTTTGGCCATATTTTGAGATGTAATGGTCCAATTTGAATAAACGAGGTGACGTATAAATGGTCCAGTTTATGACTTTCAGAAACTGTAAAGAAAGTTGACTTAGCTATTTCAGTCTGCGCGTAACTGCAGCCATTATTCAGAATTAGTGTAAAGCTTATTTTGGCCATATTTTGAGATGTAATGGTCCAATTTGAATAAACGAGGTGACGTATAAATGGTCCAGTTTATGACTTTCAGAAACTGTAAAGAAAGTTGACTTAGCTATTTCAGTCTGCGCGTAACTGCAGCAATTATTCAGAATTAGTGTAAAGCTTATTTTGGCCATATTTTGAGATGTAATGGTCCAATTTGAATAAACGAGGTGACGTATAAATGGTCCAGTTTATGACTTTCAGAAACTGTAAAGAAAGTTGACTTAGCTATTTGAGTCTGCGCATAACTGCAACAATTATTCAGATTTAGTGTAAAGCTTATTTTGGCCATATTTTGAGATGTAATGGTCCAATTTGAATAAACGAGGTGACGTATAAATGGTCCAGCTTGGGGCTTTCAGAAACTGTAAAGAAAGTTGTCTTAGCTATTTGAGTCTGCGCGTAACTGCAACAATTATTCAGAATTAGTGCAAAGCTTACTTTGGCCATATTTTGAGATGTAATGGTCCAGTTAGAATAAACGAGCTGACGTATAAATGATCCAGTATATGACTTTCAGAAACTGTGAAGAAAGTTGTCTTAGCTATTTGAGTCTGCACGTAACTGCAACAATTATTCAGAATTAGTGTAAAGTTTATTTTGGACATATTTTGAGATGTAGTGGTCCAATTTGAATAAACGAGGTGACGTATAAATGGTCCAGCTTGGGGCTTTCAGAAACTGTAAAGAAAGTTGTCTTAGCTATTTGAGCCTGCGCATAACTGCAACAATTATTCAGATTTAGTGTAAAGCTTATTTTGGCCATATTTTGTGATGTAATGGTCCAATTTTAATAAACGAGGTGGCGTATAAATGGTCCAGCTTAGCACTTTTAGAAGCTGTAAATAAAGTTGACTTAGCTACATGAGTCTGCACGCAACTGCAACAACTATTCAGAATTAATGTAAAGTTCATTTTGGCCATATTCTGAGATAAAATGGTCCAATTTGAAAAATCAAGGTGACGTATAAATAGTCCAGCTTAGGACTTTTACAAACTGTAAATAAAGTTGACTTAGCTATTTGAGTCTGCTCGTAACTGCAACAATTATTCAGAATTAGTGTAAAGTTTCTTTTTGGCCATAAATTGAGTTGTAATGGTCCAATTTGAATAAACGAGGTGGCGTATAAATGGTCCTGCTTAGGGCTTTTAGAATCTGTAAAGAAAGTTGACTTAGCTATTTGAGTCTGCGCCTAACAGCAACAATTATTCACAATTAGTGTAAAGCTTATTTTGGCCATATTTTGAGTTGTAATGGTCCAATTTGAAAACACGAGGTGACGTATAAATGGGAAAGCTTAGGGCTTTCAGAAACTGTAAACAAAAGTTGACTTAGCTATTTGAGTCTGCGCGTAACTGCAACAGCTATTCCGAATTAGTGTGTAGTTTATTTTGGCCATATTTTGAGTTGTAATGGTGCAATTTGAGTAAACTAGGTGAGGTATAAATGGTCCAGCTTGGGACTTTCAAAAACTATCAGCAAAGTTGACTTAGCTATTTGAGTCTGCGCGGAAGTGCAACAATTATTCAGAATTAGTGTAAAGTTTATTTTGGCCATATTATGAGTAGTAATGGTGCAATTTGAGTAAACGAGGTTGAGGTATAAATGGTCCAGCATAGGACTTTCAGAAACTATAAGCAAAGTTGACTTAGCTACTTGAGTCTGCGCGTAACTGCAACAATTATTGAGAATTAGTGTAAAGTTTATTTTGGCCAAAATTTGGGTTGTAATGGTGCGATTTGAGTAAACGAAGTGAGGTATAAATGGCCCAGCTAAGGACTTTCAAAAACAGTAAGCAAAGTCGACTTAGCTACTTGAGACTGCGCGTAACTGCAGCAATCATTCAGAATTAGTGTAAAGTTTATTTTGGCCATATTTTGAATTGTAATGGCGCAATTTGAGTAAACGAGGTGAAGTATAAATGGTCCAGCTTAGGACTTTCAGAAACTATAAGCAAACTTGACTTAGCTACTTGAGTCTGCGCGTAAGTGCAACAATTATTCAGAATTAGTGTAAAGTTTATTTTGGCCATATTTTGAGTTTTGATGGTGCAATTTGAGTAAACGAGGTGAGGTATAAATGGTCCAGCTTAGAACTTTTAGAAACTATAAGCAAAGATGACTTAGCTATTTGAGTCTGCGCGTAAGTGCAACAATTATTCAGAATTAGTGTAAAGTTTATTTCGGCCATATTTTGAGTTGCAATGGTGCAATTTGAGTAAACGAGGTGGGGTATAAATGGTCCAGCTTAGAACTTTTAGAAACTATAAGCAAAGCTGACTTAGCTATTTGAGTTTGCGCGTAAGTGCAACAATTATTCAGAATTAGTGTAAAGTTTATTTTGGCCATATTTTGAGTTGTAATGGCGCAATTTGAGTAAACGAGGTGACGTGTAAATGGTCCAGCTTAGAACTTTTAGAAACTATAAATAAAGTTGACTTAGCTACTTGAGTCTTCGCGTAACTGCAACAATTATTCAGAATTAGTGTAAAGTTTATTTTGGCCATATTTTGAGTTGTAATGGTCCAGTTTCAGTAATCTATGTGAGGTATAAATGGCCCAGCTTAGGACTTTCAGAATCTATAAGCAAAGTTGACTTAGCATTTTGAGTCTGCGCGCAACTGCAGCAATTATGCAGAATTAGTGTAAAGCTTATTTTGGGCATATTTTGAGTTGTAATGGCGCAATTTGAGTAAACGAGGTGAGGTATAAACGGTCCAGCTTAGGACTTTCAGGAACTATAAGCAAAGTTGTCTTAGCTATTTGAGTCTGCGCGTAAGTGCAAAAATTAATCAGAATTAGTGTAAAGTTTATTTTGGGCACATTTTGAGTTGTAATGGCGCAATTTGAGCAAACGAGGTGAGGCATAAGTGGTCCAGCTTAGGACTTCCAGAAACTATAAGCAAAGTTGACTTAGCTATTTGAGTCTGCGCGTAAGTGCAACAATTATTCAGAATTAGTGTAAAGCTTATTTTGGCCATATTTTGAGTTGTAATGGTGCAATTTGAGTAAACGAGGTGAGGTATAAATGGTCCAGCTTAGGACTTTCAGAAACTATCAGCAAAGTTGACTTAGCATTTTGAGTCTGCGCGTAACTGCAACAATTATTCAGAATTAGTGTAAAGTTTATTTTGGCCATATTTTGAGTTGTGATGGCCCTATTTGAATAAACGAGCTGGCGTATAAATGGTCCGGCTAAGGGCTTTCAGAAACTCTAAAGAAAGTTGACTTGCCTATTTGAGTCTGCGCGTAACTGCAACAATTATTCAGAATTTGTGTAAATCTTATTTTGGCAATATTTTGAGTTCTAATGGTCCAATTTGAGGAAACGAGCGGACGTGTAAATGGTCCAGCTTAGGAGTTTCAGAATCTGTAAAAAATTTGACTTGGCTACTTGACTCTGCGCGTAACTGCAACAATTATTCAGAATTAGTGTAAAGTTTATTTTGGCAAAATTTTGAGTTGTAATGGTCCAATTTGAACAAACTAGGAGACGTATAAATGGTCCAGCTTAGAACCATCATAAACTGCAATCAAAGCTGACTTAGCTATTTGAGTCTGCGCGTAACTGCAACAATTATTCAGAATTAGTGTAAAGTTTATTTTGGCCATATTTTGAGTTGTAATGGTGCAATTTGAGTAAACTAGGTGAGGTATAAATGGTCCAGCTTAGGACTTTCAGAAACTGTAAGCAAAGTTGACTTAGCTATTTGGGTCTGCGCGGAAGTGCAACAATTATTCAGAATTAGTGTAAACCTTATTTTGGCAATATTTTGAATTGTAATGGTGCAATTTGAAGAAACGAGGTGACGTATAAATGGTCCAGCTTTGTACTTTCTAAAACTATAAGCAAAGTTGACTTAGCATTTTGACTCTGCGCGTAACTGCAACAATTATTCAGAATTAGTGTAAAGTTTATTTTGGCAAAATTTTGAGTTGTAATGGTCCAATTTGAACAAACTAGGAGACGTATAAATGGTCCAGCTTAGAACCATCATAAACTGCAATCAAAGCTGACTTAGCTATTTGAGTCTGCGCGTAACTGCAACAATTATTCAGAATTAGTGTAAAGTTTATTTTGGCCATATTTTGAGTTGTAATGGTGCAATTTGAGTAAACTAGGTGAGGTATAAATGGTCCAGCTTAGGACTTTCAGAAACTGTAAGCAAAGTTGACTTAGCTATTTGAGTCTGCGCGTAAGTGCAACAATTATTGAGAATTAGTGTAAGGTGTATTTTGGCCATATTTTGAGTTGATATAGTCCAATTTGAGTAAACGAGGTGAGGTATAAATGGCCCAGCTTAGGGCTTTCAGAAACTATCAGCAGAGTTGACTTAGCGTTTCGAGTCTGCGCGTAACTGCAGCAATTATTCAGAATTAGTGTAGAGTTTATTTTGGCCATGTTTTGAGTTGTAATGGCGCAATTTGAGTAAACGAGGTGAAGTATAAATGGTCCAGCTTAGGACTTTCAGAAACTGTAAGCAAAGTCGACTTAGCTACTTGAGTCTGCGCGTAAGTGCAACAATTATTCAGAATATGTGTAAACTTTATTTTGGCCATATTTTGAGTTTTAAAGGTGCAATTTGAGTAAACGAGGTGAGGTACAAATGGTCCAGCTTAGGACTTTCAGAAACTATAAGCAAAGTTGACCTAGCTATTTGAGTCTGCGCGTAAGTGTAACAATTATTCAGAATTAGTGTAAAGTTTATTTTAGCCATATTTTGAGTTGTAATGGTGCAATTTGAGTAAACTAGGTGAGGTATAAATGGTCCAGCTTAGGACTTTCAGAAACTATAAGCAAAGTTGACTTGGCTATTAGAGTCTGCGCGTAAGTGCAACAATTATTCAGAATTACTGTAGAGTTTCTTTTAGCAATATTTTGAGTTGTAATGGTGCAATTTGAGTAAACTAGGTGAGGTATAAATGGTCCAGCTTAGGACTTTCAGAAACTATAAGCAAAGTTGACTTGGCTATGAGAGTCTGCGCGTAAGTGCAACAATTATTCAGAATTAGTGTAAAGTTTATTTTAGCCATATTTTGAGTTGTAATGGTGCAATTTGAGTAAACGAGGTGAGGTATAAATGGTCCGGCTTATAACTTTCAGAAACTATAAGCAAAGTTGACTTAGCTACTTGAGTCTGCGCGTAACTGCGACAATTATTCAGAAGTAGTGTAAAGCTTATTTTGGCCATATTTTGAGTTGTAATGGCGCAATTTGAGTAAACGAGGTGAGGTGTAAATGGTCCAGCTTAGGACCTTCAGGAACTATAAGGAAAGTTGACTTAGCTACTTGAGTCTGCGCGTAACTGCACCAATTATTCAGAATTAGTGTAAAGTTTATTTTGGCCATATTTTGAGATGTAATGACGCAATTTGAGTAAGCGAGGTGAGGTATAAATGGACCAGCTTGGGACTTTCAGAAACTATAAGCAAAGTTGACTTAGAATTTTGAGTCTGCGCGTAACTGCAAGAATTTTTCAGAATTAGTGTAAAGTTTATTTTGGCCATATTTTGAGTTGTAATAGTGCAATTTGAGTAAACGAGGTGAGGTATAAATTGTCCAGCTTAGGGTTTTCAGAAACTATAAGTGAAGTTGACTTAGCTATTTGAGTCTGCGCGTAAGTGCAACAATTATTCAGAATTAGTGTAAAGTTTATTTTGGCCAAACTTTGAGTTGTAATGGTGCAATTTGAGTAAACGAGGTGAGGTATAAATGGACCAGCTTAGGGCTTTCAGAAACTATAAGTAAAGTTGACTTAGCTATTTGAGTCTGCTCGTAAGTGCAACAATTATTCAGAATTAGTGTAAAGTTTATTTTGGCCAAACTTTGAGTTGTAATGGTGCAATTTGAGTAAACGAGGTGAGGTATAAATGGACCAGCTTGGGACTTTCAGAAACTATAAGCAAAGTTGACTTACAATTTTGAGTCTGCGCGTAACTGCAACAATTATTCAGAATTAGTGTAAAGTTTATTTTGGCCATATTTTGAGTTGTAATGGCGCAATTTCAGTAAACGAGGTGAGGTATAAATGGTCCAGCTTAGGGCTTTTAGAAACTGTAAAGAAAGTTGTGCTAGCTACTTGAGTCTGCGCGTAACTGCAACAATTATTCAGAATTAGTGTAAATATTATTTTGGCAATATTTTGAGTTGTAATGGTCCAATTTGAACAAACGAGGGGACGTATAAATGGTCCGGCTAAGGGCTTTCAGAAACTGTGAAGAAGGTTGTCTTAGCTACTTGTGTCTGCGCGTAACTGCAACAATTATTCAGAATTAGTGTAAATCTTATTTTGGCAATATTTTGAGTCGTAATGGTCCAATGTGAATAAACGACGGGGCGTATAAATGGTCCAGCTTAGGGCTTTTAGAAACTGCAAAAGAAAGTTGTCTTAGCTACTTGAGTCTGCGCGTACCTGCAACAATTATTCAGAAATAGTGTAAATTTTCTTTTGGCAATATTTTGAGTTGTAATGGTCCAATTTGAACAAATGAGCGGACGTATAAATGGTCCGGCTAAGGGCTTTCAGAAACTGTGAAGAAGGTTGTCTTAGCTACTTGAGTCTGCGCGTAACTGCAACAATTATTCAGAATTAGTGTAAAGTTTATTTTGGCCATATTTTGAGTTGTAATGGTGCAATTTGAGTAAACGAGGTGAGGTATAAATGTTCCAGCTTAGGACTTTCAAAAACTATAAGCAAAGTTGACTTAGCTACTCGAGTCTTCGCGTAACTGCAACAATTATTCAGAATTAGTGTAAATATTATTTTGGCAATTTTTTGAGTTGTAATGGTCCAATGTGAATAAACGAGGGGACGTATAAATGGTGCGGCTAAGGGCTTTTAGAAACTGTAAAGAAAGTTGTCTTAGCTACCTGAGTCTGCGCGTAACTGCAACAATTATTCACAATTAGTGTAAATCTTATTTTGGCAATATTTTGAGTTGTAATGGTCCAATTTGAACAAACGAGGGGACGTATAAATGGTCCGGCTAAGGGCTTTCAGAAACTGTGAAGAAGGTTGTCTTAGCGACTTGAGTCTGCGCGTAACTGCAACAATTATTCAGAATTAGTGTAAAGTTTATTTTGGTCATATTTTGAGTTGTAATGGCCCAATTTGAGTAAACGAGGTGAGGTATAAATGGTCAAGCTTAGGACTTTCAGAAACTATAAGCAAAGTTGACTTAGCTATTTGAGTCTGCGCGTAACTGCAACAATTATTCAGAATTAGTGTAAATATTATTTTGGCAATTTTTTGAGTTGTAATGGTCCAATGTGAATAAACGAGGGGACGTATAAATGGTCCGGCTAAGGGCTTTTAGAAACTGTAAAGAAAGTTGTCTTAGCTACCTGAGTCTGCGCGTAACTGCAACAATTATTCACAATTAGTGTAAATCTTATTTTGGCAATATTTTGAGTTGTAATGGTCCAATTTGAACAAACGAGGGGACGTATAAATGGTCCGGCTAAGGGCTTTCAGAAACTGTGAAGAAGGTTGTCTTAGCTACTTGAGTCTGCGCGTAACTGCAACAATTATTCAGAATTAGTGTAAAGTTTATTTTGGTCATATTTTGAGTTGTAATGGCCCAATTTGAGTAAACGAGGTGAGGTATAAATGGTCAAGCTTAGAACTTTCAGAAACTATAAGCAAAATTGACTTAGCTACTTGAGTCTGCGCGTAACTGCAACAATTATTCAGAATTAGTGTAAAGCTTATTTTGGTCATATTTTGAGTTGTAATGGCGCAATTTGAGTAAACGAGGTGAGGTATAAATGGTCAAGCCTAGGACTTTCAGAAACTATAAGCAAGGTTGACTTAGCTACATGAGTCTGCGCGTAACTGCAACAATTATTCAGAATTAATGTAAAGTTTATTTTGGTCATATTTTGAGTTGTAATGGCGCAATTTGAGTAAACTAGGTGAGGTATAAATGGTCAAGCTTAGGACTTTCAGAAACTATAAGCAAAGTTGACTTAGCTACTTGAGTCTGCGCGTAACTGCAACAATTATTCAGAATTAGTCTAAAGTTTATTTTGGCCATATTTTGAGTTGTAATGGCGCAATTTGAGTAAACGAGGTGAGGTGTAAATGGTCAAGCTTAGGACTTTCAGAAACTATAAGCAAAGTTGACTTAGCTACTTGAGTCTGCGCGTAACTGCAACAATTATTCAGAATTACTGTAAAGTTTATTTTGGCCATATTTTGAGTTGTAATGGCGCAATTTGAGTAAACGAGCTGAAGTATAAATTGTCCAGCTTAGAACTTTCAGAAACTATAAGCAAAGGTGACTTAGCTACTTGAGTCTGCACGTAACTGCAACAATTATTCAGAATTAGTGTAAAGTTTATTTTGGCCATATTTTGAGTTGTAATGGTGCAATTTGAGTAAACGAGGTGAGGTATAAATGGTCCAGCTTAGGACTTTCAGAAACTATAAGCAAAGTTGACTTAGCTACTTGAGTCAGCGCGTAAGTGCAACAATTATTCAGAATTAGTGTAAAGTTTATTTTGGCCATATTTTGAGTTGTAATGGTGCAATTTGAGTAAACGAAGTGAGGTATAAATGGTCCAGCGTAGGACTTTCAGAAACTATAAGCAAAGTTGACTTAGCTACTTGAGTCTGCGCGTAAGTGCAACAATTATTCAGAATTAGTGTAAAGTTTATTTTGGCCATATTTTGAGTTGTAATGGTCCAATTTGAGTAACCGAGGTGAGGTATAAATGGTCCAGCTTAGGACTTTCAGAAACTATAAGCAAAGTTGACTTAGCTACTTGAGTCTGCGCGTAAGTGCAACAATTATTCAGAATTAGTGTAAAGTTTATTTTGGCCATATTTTGAGTTGTAATGGTGCAATTTGAGTAAACGAAGTGAGCTATAAATGGTCCAGCGTAGGACTTTGAGAAACTATAAGCAAAGTTGACTTAGCTACTTGAGTCTGTGCGTAACTGCAGTATTTATTCAGAATTAGTGTAAAGCTTATTTTGGCCATATTTTGAGTTGTAATGGCGCAATTTGAGTAAACGAGGTGAAGTATAAATGGCCCAGCATAGGACTTTCAGAAACTATCAGCAAAGTTGACTTAGCTATTTGAGTCTCCGCGGTAGTGCAACAATTATTCAGAATTAGTGTAAAGCTTATTATGGCGATATTTTGAGTTGTAATGGTGCAATTTTAGTAAACTAGGTGAGGTATAAATGGCCCAGCTTAGGACTTTCAGAAACTATCAGCAAAGTTGACTTAGCTATTTGAGTCTCCGCGGTAGTGCAACAATTATTCAGAATTAGTGTAAAGCTTATTTTGGCGATATTTTGAGTTGTAATGGTGCAATTTTAGTAAACTAGGTGAGGTATAAATGGTCCAGCTTAGGACTTTCAGAAACTGTAAAGAAAGTTGACTTAGCTATTTGAGCCTGCGCGTAACTGCAACAATTATTCAGAATTAGTGTAAATATTATTTTGGCAATATATTGAGTTGTAATGGCGCAATTTAAGTAAACGAGGTGAGGTATAAATTGTCAAGCTTTGGACTTTCAGAAACTATAAGCAAAATTGACTTAGCTACTTGAGTCTGCGCGTAACTGCAACAATTATTCAGAATTAGTGTAAAGTTTATTTTGGCCATATTTTGAGTTGTAATGGTGCAATTTGAGTAAACGAGGTGAGGTATAAATGTTCCAGCTTAGGACTTTCAAAAACTATAAGCAAAGTTGACTTAGCTACTTGAGTCTGCGCGTAACTGCAACAATTATTCAGAATTAGTGTAAAGTTTATTTTGGCCATATTTTGAGTTGTAATGGCGCAATTTGAGTAAACGAGGTGAAGTATAAATTGTGCAGCTTAGAACTTTCAGAAACTATAAGCAAAGGTGACTTCGCTGCTTGAGTCTGCACGTAACTGCAACAACTATTCAGAATTAGTGTAAACTTTGTTTTGGCCATATTTTGAGTTGTAATAGTGCAATTTGAGAAAACGAGGTGAGGTATAAATGGTCCAGCTTAGGACTTTCAGAAACTGTAAAGAAAGTTGACTTAGCTATTTGAGTCTGCGCGTAACTGCAACAACTATTCAGAATTAGTGTAAAGTTTATTTTGGCCATATTTTGAGTTGTAATGGTGCAATTTGAGAAAACGAGGTGAGGTGTAAATGGTCCAGCTTAGGACTTTCAGAAACTGTAAAGAAAGTTGACTTAGCTATTTGAGTCTGCGCGTAACTGCAACAATTATTCAGAATTAGTGTAAATATTATTTTGGCAATATTTTGAGTTGTAATGGTCCAATGTGAATAAACGAGGGGACGTATAAATGGTCCGGCTAAGGGCTTTTAGAAACTGTAAAGAAAGTTGTCTTAGCTACTTGAGTCTGCGCGTAACTGCAACAATTATTCAGAATTAGTATAAATCTTATTTTGGCAATATTTTGAGTTGTAATGGTCCAATTTGAACAAACGAGGTGACGTATAAATGGTCCGGCTAAGGGCTTTCAGAAACTGTGAAGAAGGTTGTCTTAGCTACTTGAGTCTGCGCGTAACTGCAACAATTATTCAGAATTAGTGTAAAGTTTATTTTGGTCATATTTTGAGTTGTAATGGCGCAATTTGAGTAAACGAGGTGAGGTATAAATGGTCAAGCCTAGGACTTTCAGAAAGTATAAGCAAGGTTGACTTAGCTACATGAGTCTGCGCCTAACTGCAACAATTATTCAGAATTAGTGTAAAGTTTATTTTGGTCATATTTTGAGTTGTAATGGCGCAATTTGAGTAAACGAGGTGAGGTATAAATGGTCAAGCCTAGGACTTTCAGAAACTATAAGCAAGGTTGACTTAGCTACATGAGTCTGCGCGTAACTGCAACAATTATTCAGAATTAGTGTAAAGTTTATTTTGGTCATATTTTGAGTTGTAATGGCGCAATTTGAGTAAACGAGGTGAGGTATAAATGGTCAAGCTTACGACTTTCAGAAACTATAAGCAAAGTTGACTTAGCTACTTGAGTCTGCGCGTAACTGCAACAATTATTCAGAATTAGTGTAAAGTTTATTTTGGCCATATTTTGAGTTGTAATGGCGCAATTTGAGTAAACGAGGTGAGGTATAAATGGTCAAGCTTAGGACTTTCAGAAACTATAAGCAAAGATGACTTAGCTACTTGAGTCTGCGCGTAACTGCAACAATTATTCAGAATTAGTGTAAAGTTTATTTTGGCCATATTTTGAGTTGTAATGGCGCAATTTGAGTAAACGAGGTGAAGTGTAAATTGTGCAGCTTAGAACTTTCAGAAACTATAAGCAAAGGTGACTTAGGTACATGAGTCTGCGCGTAACTGCAACAATTATTCAGAATTAGTGTAAAGTTTATTTTGGTCATATTTTGAGTTGTAATGGCGCAATTTGAGTAAACGAGGTGAGGTATAAATGGTCAAGCTTAGGACTTTCAGAAACTATCAGCATAGTTGACTTAGCTACTTGAGTCTGCGCGTAACTGCAACAATTATTCAGAATTAGTGTAAAGTTTATTTTGGCCATATTTTGAGTTGTAATGGCGCAATTTGAGTAAACGAGGTGAAGTATAAATTGTCCAGCTTAGAACTTTCAGAAACTATAAGCAAAGGTGACTTAGCTACTTGAGTCTGCACGTAACTGCAACAATTATTCAGAATTAGTGTAAAGTTTATTTTGGCCATATTTTGAGTTGTAATGGTGCAATTTGAGTAAACGAGGTGAGGTATAAATGGTCCAGCTTAGGATTTTCAAAAACTATAAGCAAAGTTGACTTAGCTATTTGAGTCTGCGCGTAACTGCAACAACTATTCAGAATTAGTGTAAACTTTGTTTTGGCCATATTTTGAGTTGTAATGGCGCAATTTGAGTAAACGAGGTGACGTATAAATGCTCCAGCTTAGGACTTTCAGAAACTATAAGCAAAGTTGACTTAGCTACTTGAGTCTGCGCGTAACTGCAACAATTATTCAGAATTAGTGTAAAGCTTATTTTGGCCATATTTTGAGTAGTAATGGTCCAATTTGAGTAACCGAGGTGAGGTATAAATGGTCCAGCTTAGGACTTTCAGAAACTATAAGCAAAGTTGACTTAGCTACTTGAGTCTGCGCGTAAGTGCAACAATTATTCAGAATTAGTGTAAAGTTTATTTTGGCCATATTTTGAGTTGTAATGGCGCAATTTGAGTAAACGAAGTGAGCTATAAATGGTCCAGCGTAGGACTTTGAGAAACTATAAGCAAAGTTGACTTAGCTACTTGAGTCTGCGCGTAACTGCAGCAATTATTCAGAATTAGTGTAAAGCTTATTTTGGCCATATTTTGAGTTGTAATGGCGTAATTTGAGTAAACGAGGTGAAGTATAAATGGTCCAGCTTAGGACTTTCAGAAACTATAAGCAAAGTTGACTTAGCTACTTGAGTCTGCGATTAAGTGCAACAATTATTCAGAATTAGTGTAAACTTTATTTTGGCCATATTTTGAGTTGTAATGGCCCAATTTGAGTAAACGAGGTGAGGTATAAATGGCCCAGCATAGGACTTTCAGAAACTATCAGCAAAGTTGACTTAGCTATTTGAGTCTCCACGGAAGTGCAACAATTATTCAGAATTACTGTAAAGCTTATTTTGGCCATATTTTGAGTTGTAATGGTGCAATTTCAGTAAACTAGGTGAGGTATAAATGGCCCAGCTTAGGACTTTCAGAAACTATCAGCAAAGTTGACTTAGCTATTTGAGTCTGCGCGTAAGTGCAACAATTATTCAGAATTAGTGTAATTCTTGTTTTGGCAATATTTTGAGTTGTAATGGTCCAATGTGAATAAACGACGGGACGTATAAATGGTCCAGCTTAGGGCTTTTAGAAACTGTAAAGAAAGTTGTCTTAGATACTTGAGCCTGCGCGTAACTGCAACAATGATTCAGAATTAGTGTAAATATTATTTTGGCAATATTTTGAGTTGTAATGGTCCAATTTGAACAAACGAGGGGACGTATAAATGGGCCGGCTTAGGGCTTTCAGAAACTGTGAAGAACGTTGTCTTAGCTACTTGAGTCTGCGCGTAACTGCAACAATTATTCAGAATTAGTGTAAATCTTATTTTGGCAATATTTTGAGTGGTAATGGTCCAATGTGAATAAACGAGGGGACGTATAAATGGTCCGGCTAAGGGCTTTTAGAAACTGTAAAGAAAGTTGTCTTAGCTACTTGAGTCTGCGCGGAACTGCAACAATTATTCAGAATTTGTGTAAATCTTATTTTGGCAATATTTTGAGTTGTAATGGTCCAATTTGAACAAACGAGGGGATGTATAAATGGTCCGGCTAAGGGCTTTCAGAAACTGTGAAAAAGGTTGTCTTAGCTACCTGAGTCTGCGCGTAACTGCAACAATTATTCAGAATTAGTGTAAAGTTTATTTTGGTCATATTTTGAGTTGTAATGGCGCAATTTGAGTAAACGAGGTGAGGTATAAATGGTCAAGCTTAGGACTTTCAGAAGCTATAAGCAAAATTGACTGAGCTACTTGAGTCTGCGCGTAACTGCAACAATTATTCAGAATTACTGTAAAGTTTATTTTGGCCATATTTTGAGTTGTAATGGCGCAATTAGAGTAAACGAGGTGAGGTATAAATGGTCCAGCTTAGGACTTTCAGAAACTATGAGCAAAGTTGACTTAGCTACTTGAGTCTGCGCGTAACTGCAACAATTATTCAGAATTAGTGTAAAGTTTATTTTAGCCATATTTTGAGTTGTAATGGTGCAATTTGAGTAAACGGGGTGAGGTATATACGGCCCAGTTTAGGACCTTCAGAAACTATAAGCAAAGCTGACTTAGCTATTTGAGTCTGCGCGTAAGTGTAACAGTTATTCAGAATTAGTGTAAAGTTTATTTTAGCCATATTTTGAGTTGTAATGGTGCAATTTGAGTAAACTAGGTGAGGTATAAATGGTCCAGCTTAGGACTTTCAGAAACTATAAGCAAGGTTGACTTAGCTAAATGAGTCTGCGCGTAACTGCAACAATTATTCAGAATTAGTGTAAAGTTTATTTTGGTCATATTTTGAGTTGTAATGGCGCAATTTGAGTAAACGAGGTGAGGTATAAATGGTCAAGCTTAGGACTTTCAGAAACTATAAGCAAAGTTGACTTAGCTACTTGAGTCTGCGCGTAACTGCAACAATTATTCAGTATTAGTGTAAAGTTTATTTTGGCCATATTTTGAGTTGTAATGGCGCAATTTGAGTAAACGAGGTGAGGTGTAAATGGTCCAGCTCAGGACCTTCAGGAACTATAAGCAAAGTTGACTTAGCTACTTGAGTCTGCGCGTAACTGCACCAATTATTCAGAATTAGTGTAAAGTTTATTTTGGCCATATTTTGAGTTGTAATGACGCAATTTGAGTAAGCGAGGTGAGGTATAAATGGAGCAGCTTGGGACTTTCAGAAACTATAAGCAAAGTTGACTTAGAATTTTGAGTCTGCGCGTAACTGCAAGAATTTTTCAGAATTAGTGTAAAGTTTATTTTGGCCATATTTTGAGTTGTAATGGTGCAATTTGAGTAAACGAGGTGAGGTATAAATGGTTCAGCTTAGGACTTTCAGAAACTATAAGCAAAGTTGACTTAGCATTTTGAGTCTGCGCGTAACTGCAACAATTATTGAGAATTAGTGTAAAGTTTATTTTGGCCATATTTTGAGTTGTAATGGTGCAATTTGAATAAACGAGGTGAGGTATAAATTGTCCAGCTTAGGGTCTTCAGAAACTATAAGTGAAGTTGACTTAGCTATTTGAGTCTGCGCGTAAGTGCAGCAATTATTCAGAATTAGTGTAAAGCTTATTTTGGCCTTATTTTGAGTTGTAATGGTGCAATTTCAGTAAACTAGGTGAGGTATAAATGGCCCAGCTAAGGACTTTCAGAAACTATAAGCAAAGTTGACTTAGCTATTTGAGTCTGCGCGTAAGTGCAACAATTATTCAGAATTAGTGTAAGGTTTATTTTGGCCAAACTTTGAGTTGTAATGGTGCAATTTGAGTAAACGAGGTGAGGTATAAATTGTCCAGGTTAGGGCTTTCAGAAACTATAAGTAAAGTTGACTTAGCTATTTGAGTCTGCGCGTAAGTGCAACAATTATTCAGAATTAGTGTAAAGTTTATTTTGGCCAAACTTTGAGTTGTAATGGTGCAATTTGAGTAAACGAGGTGAGGTATAAATGGACCAGCTTAGGGCTTTCAGAAACGATAAGTAAAGTTGACTTAGCTATTTGAGTCTGCGCGTAAGTGCAACAATTATTCAGAATTAGTGTAAAGTTTATTTTGGCCTAACTTTAAGTTGTAATGGTGCAATTTGAGTAAACGAGGTGAGGTATAAATGGACCAGCTTGGGACTTTCAGAAACTATCAGCAAAGTTGACTTACAATTTTGAGTCTGCGCGTAACTGCAACAATTATTCAGAATTAGTGTAAAGTTTATTTTGGCCATATTTTGAGTTGTAATGGTGCAATTTGACAAAACGAGGTGAGGTATAAATGGTCCGGCTTAGGACTTTCAGAGACTATAAGCAAAGTGGACTTAGCTATTTGAGTCTGCGCGTAAGTGTAACAGTTATTCAGAATTAGTGTAAAGTTTATTTTAGCCATATTTTGAGTTGTAATGGTGCAATTTGAGTAAACTAGGTGAGGTATAAATGGTCCAGCTTAGGACTTTCAGAAACTATAAGCAAGGTTGACTTAGCTACATGAGTCTGCGCGTAACTGCAACAATTATTCAGAATTAGTGTAAAGTTTATTTTGGTCATATTTTGAGTTGTAATGGCGCAATTTGAGTAAACGAGGTGAGGTATAAATGGTCAAGCTTAGGACTTTCAGAAACTATAAGCAAAGTTGACTTAGCTACTTGAGTCTGCGCGTAACTGCAACAATTATTCAGTATTAGTGTAAAGTTTATTTTGGCCATATTTTGAGTTGTAATGGCGCAATTTGAGTAAACGAGGTGAGGTGTAAATGGTCCAGCTCAGGACCTTCAGGAACTATAAGCAAAGTTGACTTAGCTACTTGAGTCTGCGCGTAACTGCACCAATTATTCAGAATTAGTGTAAAGTTTATTTTGGCCATATTTTGAGTTGTAATGACGCAATTTGAGTAAGCGAGGTGAGGTATAAATGGAGCAGCTTGGGACTTTCAGAAACTATAAGCAAAGTTGACTTAGAATTTTGAGTCTGCGCGTAACTGCAAGAATTTTTCAGAATTAGTGTAAAGTTTATTTTGGCCATATTTTGAGTTGTAATGGTGCAATTTGAGTAAACGAGGTGAGGTATAAATGGTTCAGCTTAGGACTTTCAGAAACTATAAGCAAAGTTGACTTAGCATTTTGAGTCTGCGCGTAACTGCAACAATTATTGAGAATTAGTGTAAAGTTTATTTTGGCCATATTTTGAGTTGTAATGGTGCAATTTGAATAAACGAGGTGAGGTATAAATTGTCCAGCTTAGGGTCTTCAGAAACTATAAGTGAAGTTGACTTAGCTATTTGAGTCTGCGCGTAAGTGCAGCAATTATTCAGAATTAGTGTAAAGCTTATTTTGGCCTTATTTTGAGTTGTAATGGTGCAATTTCAGTAAACTAGGTGAGGTATAAATGGCCCAGCTAAGGACTTTCAGAAACTATAAGCAAAGTTGACTTAGCTATTTGAGTCTGCGCGTAAGTGCAACAATTATTCAGAATTAGTGTAAAGTTTATTTTGGCCAAACTTTGAGTTGTAATGGTGCAATTTGAGTAAACGAGGTGAGGTATAAATTGTCCAGGTCAGGGCTTTCAGAAACTATAAGTAAAGTTGACTTAGCTATTTGAGTCTGCGCGTAAGTGCAACAATTATTCAGAATTAGTGTAAAGTTTATTTTGGCCAAACTTTGAGTTGTAATGGTGCAATTTGAGTAAACGAGGTGAGGTATAAATGGACCAGCTTAGGGCTTTCAGAAACGATAAGTAAAGTTGACTTAGCTATTTGAGTCTGCGCGTAAGTGCAACAATTATTCAGAATTAGTGTAAAGTTTATTTTGGCCTAACTTTAAGTTGTAATGGTGCAATTTGAGTAAACGAGGTGAGGTATAAATGGACCAGCTTGGGACTTTCAGAAACTATAAGCAAAGTTGACTTACAATTTTGAGTCTGCGCGTAACTGCAACAATTATTCAGAATTAGTGTAAAGTTTATTTTGGCCATATTTTGAGTTGTAATGGTGCAATTTGACAAAACGAGGTGAGGTATAAATGGTCCGGCTTAGGACTTTCAGAGACTATAAGCAAAGTGGACTTAGCATTTTGAGTCTGCGCGTATCTTCAACAATTATTCAGAATTAGTGTAATATTTATTTTGGCTATATTTTGAGTTGTAATGGTCCAATTTGTACAAACGAGGGGACGTATAAATGGTCCAGCTTAGGGCTTTTAGAAACTGTAAAGAAAGTTGTCTTAGCTACTTGAGTCTGCGCGTAACTGCAACAATTATTCAGAATTAGTGTAAATATTATTTTGGCAATATTTTGAGTTATAATGGTCCAATTTGAACAAACGAGGGGACGTATAAATAGTCCGGCTAAGGGCTTTCAGAAACTGTGAAGAAGGTTGTCTTAGCTACTTGTGTCTGCGCGTAACTGCAACAATTATTCAGAATTAGTGTAAATCTTATTTGGGCAATATTTTGAGTTGTAATGGTCCAATGTGAATAAACGACGGGACGTAAAAATGGTCCAGCTTAGGGCTTTTAGAAACTGCAAAAGAAAGTTGTCTTAGCTACTTGAGTCTGCGCGTAACTGCAACAATTATTCAGAATTAGTGTAAATTTTATTTTGGCAATATTTTGAGTTGCAATGGTCCAATTTGGACAAACGAGCGGACGTATAAGTGGTCCGGCTAAGGGCTTTCAGAAACTGTGAAGAAGGTTGTCTTACCTACTTGAGTCTGCGCGTAACTGCAACAATTATTCAGAATTAGTGTAAAGTTTATTTTGGTCATATTTTGAGTTGTAATGGCGCAATTTGAGTAAACGAGGTGAGGTATAAATGTTCCAGCTTAGGACTTTCAGAAACTATAAGCAAAGTTGACTTAGCTACTTCAGTTTGCGCGTAACTGCAACAATTATTCAGAATTAGTGTAGAGTTTATTTTGGCCATATTTTGAGTTGTAATGGTGCAATTTGAGTAAACGAGGTGAGGTATAAATGTTCCAGCTTAGGACTTTCAGAAACTATAAGCAAAGTTGACTTAGCTACTTGAGTCTGCGCGTAACTGCAACAATTATTCAGAATTAGTGTAAAGTTTATTTTGGCCATATTTTGAGTTGTAATGGCGCAATTTGAGTAAACGAGGTGAAGTATAAATTGTCCAGCTTAGAACTTTCAGAAACTATAAGCAAAGGTGACTTAGCTACTTGAGTCTGCACGTAACTGCAACAATTATTCAGAATTAGTGTAAAGCTTATTTTGGCCATATTTTGAGTTGTAATGGTGCAATTTGAGTAATCGAGGTGAGGTATAAATGGTCCAGGTTAGGACTTTCAAAAACTATAAGCAAAGTTGACTTAGCTATTTGAGTCTGCGCGTAACTGCAACAACTATTCAGAATTAGTGTAAACTTTGTTTTGGCCATATTTTGAGTTGTAATGGTGCACTTTTAAGAAAACGAGGTGCGGTATAAATGGTCCAGCTTAGGACTTTCAGAAACTGTAAAGAAAAGTGACTTAGCTATTTGAGTCTGCGCGTAACTGCAACAACTATTCAGAATTAGTGTAAAGTTTATTTTGGCCATATTTTGAGTTGTAATGGTGCAATTTGAGTAAACGAGGTGAGGTATAAATTGTCCAGCTTAGGGCTATCAGAAACTATAAGTAAAGTTGACTTAGCTATTTGAGTCTGCGCGTAAGTGCAACAATTATTCAGAATTAGTGTAAAGTTTATTTTGGCCAAACTTTGAGTTGTAATGGTGCAATTTGAGTAAACGAGGTGAGGTATAAATGGACCAGCTTGGGACTTTCATAAACTATAAGCAAACTTGACTTACAATTTTGAGTCTGCGCGTAACTGCAACAATTATTCAGAATTAGTGTAAAGTTTATTTTGGCCATATTTTGAGTTGTAATGGCGCAATTTGAGTAAACGAGGTGAAGTATAAATTGTCCAGCTTAGAACTTTCAGAAACTATAAGCAAAGGTGACTTAGCTACTTGAGTCTGCACGTAACTGCAACAATTATTCAGAATTAGTGTAAAGTTTATTTTGGCCATATTTTGAGTTGTAATGGTGCAATTTGAGTAAACGAGGTGAGGTATAAATGGTCCAGCTTAGGATTTTCAAAAACTATAAGCAAAGTTGACTTAGCTATTTGAGTCTGCGCGTAACTGCAACAACTATTCAGAATTAGTGTAAACTTTGTTTTGGCCATATTTTGAGTTGTAATAGCGCAATTTGAGTAAACGAGGTGAAGTATAAATGCTCCAGCTTAGGACTTTCAGAAACTATAAGCAAAGTTGACTTAGCTACTTGAGTCTGCGCGTAACTGCAACAATTATTCAGAATTAGTGTAAAGTTTATTTTGGCCATATTTTGAGTAGTAATGGTCCAATTTGAGTAACCGAGGTGAGGTATAAATGGTCCAGCTTAGGACTTTCAGAAACTATAAGCAAAGTTGACTTAGCTACTTGAGTCTGCGCGTAAGTGCAACAATTATTCAGAATTAGTGTAAAGTTTATTTTGGCCATATTTTGAGTTGTAATGGTGCAATTTGAGTAAACGAAGTGAGCTATAAATGGTCCAGCGTAGGACTTTGAGAAACTATAAGCAAAGTTGACTTAGCTACTTGAGTCTGCGCGTAACTGCAGCAATTATTCAGAATTAGTGTAAAGCTTATTTTGGCCATATTTTGAGTTGTAATGGCGCAATTTGAGTAAACGAGGTGAAGTATAAATGGTCCAGCTTAGGACTTTCAGAAACTATAAGCAAAGTTGACTTAGCTACTTGAGTCTGCGATTAAGTGCAACAATTATTCAGAATTAGTGTAAAGTTTATTTTGGCCATATTTTGAGTTGTAATGGTGCAATTTGAGTAAACGAAGTGAGCTATAAATGGTCCAGCGTAGGACTTTGAGAAACTATAAGCAAAGTTGACTTAGCTACTTGAGTCTGCGCGTAACTGCAGCAATTATTCAGAATTAGTGTAAAGCTTATTTTGGCCATATTTTGAGTTGTAATGGCGCAATTTGAGTAAACGAGGTGAAGTATAAATGGTCCAGCTTAGGACTTTTAGAAACTGTAAGCAAAGTTGACTTAGCTACTTGAGTCTTCGCGTAACTGCAACAATTATTCAGAATTAGTGTAAAGTTTATTTTGGCCATATTTTGAGTTGTAATGGCCCAATTTGAGTAAACGAGGTGAGGTATAAATGGCCCAGCATAGGACTTTCAGAAACTATCAGCAAAGTTGACTTAGCTATTTGAGTCTCCACGGAAGTGCAACAATTATTCAGGATTACTGTAAAGCTTATTTTGGCCATATTTTGAGTTGTAATGGTGCAATTTCAGTAAACTAGGTGAGGTATAAATGGCCCAGCTTAGGACTTTCAGAAACTATCAGCAAAGTTGACTTAGCTATTTGAGTCTGCGCGTAAGTGCAACAATTATTCAGAATTAGTGTAATTCTTATTTTGGCAATATTTTGAGTTGTAATGGTCCAATGTGAATAAACGACGGGACGTATAAATGGTCCAGCTTAGGGCTTTTAGAAACTGTAAAGAAAGTTGTCTTAGATACTTGAGCCTGCGCGTAACTGCAACAATTATTCAGAATTAGTGTAAATATTATTTTGGCAATATTTTGAGTTGTAATGGTCCAATTTGAACAAACGAGGGGACGTATAAATGGGCCGGCTTAGGGCTTTCAGAAACTGTGAAGAACGTTGTCTTAGCTACTTGAGTCTGCGCGTAACTGCAACAATTATTCAGAATTAGTGTAAATCTTATTTTGGCAATATTTTGAGTGGTAATGGTCCAATGTGAATAAACGAGGGGACGTATAAATGGTCCGGCTAAGGGCTTTTAGAAACTGTAAAGAAAGTTGTCTTAGCTACTTGAGTCTGCGCGTAACTGCAACAATTATTCAGAATTTGTGTAAATCTTATTTTGGCAATATTTTGAGTTGTAATGGTCCAATTTGAACAAACGAGGGGATGTATAAATGGTCCGGCTAAGGGCTTTCAGAAACTGTGAAGAAGGTTGTCTTAGCTACCTGAGTCTGCGCGTAACTGCAACAATTATTCAGAATTAGTGTAAAGTTTATTTTGGCCATATTTTGAGTTGTAATGGCGCAATTTGAGTAAACGAGGTGAAGTATAAATTGTCCAGCTTAGAACTTTCAGAAACTATAAGCAAAGGTGACTTAGCTACTTGAGTCTGCACGTAACTGCAACAATTATTCAGAATTAGTGTAAAGCTTATTTTGGCCATATTTTGAGTTGTAATGGTGCAATTTGAGTAATCGAGGTGAGGTATAAATGGTCCAGGTTAGGACTTTCAAAAACTATAAGCAAAGTTGACTTAGCTATTTGAGTCTGCGCGTAACTGCAACAACTATTCAGAATTAGTGTAAACTTTGTTTTGGCCATATTTTGAGTTGTAATGGTGCAATTTGAGTAAACGAGGTGAGGTATAAATGGACCAGCTTGGGACTTTCAGAAACTATAAGCAAAGTTGACTTACAATTTTGAGTCTGCGCGTAACTGCAACAATTATTCAGAATTAGTGTAAAGTTTATTTTGGCCATATTTTGAGTTGTAATGGTGCAATTTGACAAAACGAGGTGAGGTATAAATGGTCCGGCTTAGGACTTTCAGAGACTATAAGCAAAGTGGACTTAGCATTTTGAGTCTGCGCGTATCTTCAACAATTATTCAGAATTAGTGTAATATTTATTTTGGCTATATTTTGAGTTGTAATGGTCCAATTTGTACAAACGAGGGGACGTATAAATGGTCCAGCTTAGGGCTTTTAGAAACTGTAAAGAAAGTTGTCTTAGCTACTTGAGTCTGCGCGTAACTGCAACAATTATTCAGAATTAGTGTAAATATTATTTTGGCAATATTTTGAGTTATAATGGTCCAATTTGAACAAACGAGGGGACGTATAAATAGTCCGGCTAAGGGCTTTCAGAAACTGTGAAGAAGGTTGTCTTAGCTACTTGTGTCTGCGCGTAACTGCAACAATTATTCAGAATTAGTGTAAATCTTATTTGGGCAATATTTTGAGTTGTAATGGTCCAATGTGAATAAACGACGGGACGTAAAAATGGTCCAGCTTAGGGCTTTTAGAAACTGCAAAAGAAAGTTGTCTTAGCTACTTGAGTCTGCGCGTAACTGCAACAATTATTCAGAATTAGTGTAAATTTTATTTTGGCAATATTTTGAGTTGCAATGGTCCAATTTGGACAAACGAGCGGACGTATAAGTGGTCCGGCTAAGGGCTTTCAGAAACTGTGAAGAAGGTTGTCTTACCTACTTGAGTCTGCGCGTAACTGCAACAATTATTCAGAATTAGTGTAAAGTTTATTTTGGTCATATTTTGAGTTGTAATGGCGCAATTTGAGTAAACGAGGTGAGGTATAAATGTTCCAGCTTAGGACTTTCAGAAACTATAAGCAAAGTTGACTTAGCTACTTCAGTTTGCGCGTAACTGCAACAATTATTCAGAATTAGTGTAGAGTTTATTTTGGCCATATTTTGAGTTGTAATGGTGCAATTTGAGTAAACGAGGTGAGGTATAAATGTTCCAGCTTAGGACTTTCAGAAACTATAAGCAAAGTTGACTTAGCTACTTGAGTCTGCGCGTAACTGCAACAATTATTCAGAATTAGTGTAAAGTTTATTTTGGCCATATTTTGAGTTGTAATGGCGCAATTTGAGTAAACGAGGTGAAGTATAAATTGTCCAGCTTAGAACTTTCAGGAACTATAAGCAAAGGTGACTTAGCTACTTGAGTCTGCACGTAACTGCAACAATTATTCAGAATTAGTGTAAAGCTTATTTTGGCCATATTTTGAGTTGTAATGGTGCAATTTGAGTAATCGAGGTGAGGTATAAATGGTCCAGGTTAGGACTTTCAAAAACTATAAGCAAAGTTGACTTAGCTATTTGAGTCTGCGCGTAACTGCAACAACTATTCAGAATTAGTGTAAACTTTGTTTTGGCCATATTTTGAGTTGTAATGGTGCAATTTTAAGAAAACGAGGTGCGGTATAAATGGTCCAGCTTAGGACTTTCAGAAACTGTAAAGAAAAGTGACTTAGCTATTTGAGTCTGCGCGTAACTGCAACAACTATTCAGAATTAGTGTAAAGTTTATTTTGGCCATATTTTGAGTTGTAATGGTGCAATTTGAGTAAACGAGGTGAGGTATAAATTGTCCAGCTTAGGGCTATCAGAAACTATAAGTAAAGTTGACTTAGCTATTTGAGTCTGCGCGTAAGTGCAACAATTATTCAGAATTAGTGTAAAGTTTATTTTGGCCAAACTTTGAGTTGTAATGGTGCAATTTGAGTAAACGAGGTGAGGTATAAATGGACCAGCTTGGGACTTTCATAAACTATAAGCAAACTTGACTTACAATTTTGAGTCTGCGCGTAACTGCAACAATTATTCAGAATTAGTGTAAAGTTTATTTTGGCCATATTTTGAGTTGTAATGGCGCAATTTGAGTAAACGAGGTGAAGTATAAATTGTCCAGCTTAGAACTTTCAGAAACTATAAGCAAAGGTGACTTAGCTACTTGAGTCTGCACGTAACTGCAACAATTATTCAGAATTAGTGTAAAGTTTATTTTGGCCATATTTTGAGTTGTAATGGTGCAATTTGAGTAAACGAGGTGAGGTATAAATGGTCCAGCTTAGGATTTTCAAAAACTATAAGCAAAGTTGACTTAGCTATTTGAGTCTGCGCGTAACTGCAACAACTATTCAGAATTAGTGTAAACTTTGTTTTGGCCATATTTTGAGTTGTAATAGCGCAATTTGAGTAAACGAGGTGAAGTATAAATGCTCCAGCTTAGGACTTTCAGAAACTATAAGCAAAGTTGACTTAGCTACTTGAGTCTGCGCGTAACTGCAACAATTATTCAGAATTAGTGTAAAGTTTATTTTGGCCATATTTTGAGTAGTAATGGTCCAATTTGAGTAACCGAGGTGAGGTATAAATGGTCCAGCTTAGGACTTTCAGAAACTATAAGCAAAGTTGACTTAGCTACTTGAGTCTGCGCGTAAGTGCAACAATTATTCAGAATTAGTGTAAAGTTTATTTTGGCCATATTTTGAGTTGTAATGGTGCAATTTGAGTAAACGAAGTGAGCTATAAATGGTCCAGCGTAGGACTTTGAGAAACTATAAGCAAAGTTGACTTAGCTACTTGAGTCTGCGCGTAACTGCAGCAATTATTCAGAATTAGTGTAAAGCTTATTTTGGCCATATTTTGAGTTGTAATGGCGCAATTTGAGTAAACGAGGTGAAGTATAAATGTTCCAGCTTAGGACTTTCAGAAACTATAAGCAAAGTTGACTTAGCTACTTGAGTCTGCGATTAAGTGCAACAATTATTCAGAATTAGTGTAAACTTTATTTTGGCCATATTTTGAGTTGTAATGGCCCAATTTGAGTAAACGAGGTGAGGTATAAATGGCCCAGCATAGGACTTTCAGAAACTATCAGCAAAGTTGACTTAGCTATTTGAGTCTCCACGGAAGTGCAACAATTATTCAGGATTACTGTAAAGCTTATTTTGGCCATATTTTGAGTTGTAATGGTGCAATTTCAGTAAACTAGGTGAGGTATAAATGGCCCAGCTTAGGACTTTCAGAAACTATCAGCAAAGTTGACTTAGCTATTTGAGTCTGCGCGTAAGTGCAACAATTATTCAGAATTAGTGTAATTCTTATTTTGGCAATATTTTGAGTTGTAATGGTCCAATGTGAATAAACGACGGGACGTATAAATGGTCCAGCTTAGGGCTTTTAGAAACTGTAAAGAAAGTTGTCTTAGATACTTGAGCCTGCGCGTAACTGCAACAATTATTCAGAATTAGTGTAAATATTATTTTGGCAATATTTTGAGTTGTAATGGTCCAATTTGAACAAACGAGGGGACGTATAAATGGGCCGGCTTAGGGCTTTCAGAAACTGTGAAGAACGTTGTCTTAGCTACTTGAGTCTGCGCGTAACTGCAACAATTATTCAGAATTAGTGTAAATCTTATTTTGGCAATATTTTGAGTGGTAATGGTCCAATGTGAATAAACGAGGGGACGTATAAATGGTCCGGCTAAGGGCTTTTAGAAACTGTAAAGAAAGTTGTCTTAGCTACTTGAGTCTGCGCGTAACTGCAACAATTATTCAGAATTTGTGTAAATCTTATTTTGGCAATATTTTGAGTTGTAATGGTCCAATTTGAACAAACGAGGGGATGTATAAATGGTCCGGCTAAGGGCTTTCAGAAACTGTGAAGAAGGTTGTCTTAGCTACCTGAGTCTGCGCGTAACTGCAACAATTATTCAGAATTAGTGTAAAGTTTATTTTGGTCATATTTTGAGTTGTAATGGCGCAATTTGAGTAAACGAGGTGAGGTATAAATGTTCCAGCTTAGGACTTTCAGAAACTATAAGCAAAGTTGACTTAGCTACTTCAGTTTGCGCGTAACTGCAACAATTATTCAGAATTAGTGTAAAGTTTATTTTGGCCATATTTTGAGTTGTAATGGTGCAATTTGAGTAAACGAGGTGAGGTATAAATGTTCCAGCTTAGGACTTTCAGAAACTATAAGGAAAGTTGACTTAGCTACTTGAGTCTGCGCGTAACTGCAACAATTATTCAGAATTAGTGTAAAGTTTATTTTGGCCATATTTTGAGTTGTAATGGCGCAATTTGAGTAAACGAGGTGAAGTATAAATTGTCCAGCTTAGAACTTTCAGAAACTATAAGCAAAGGTGACTTAGCTACTTGAGTCTGCACGTAACTGCAACAATTATTCAGAATTAGTGTAAAGTTTATTTTGGCCATATTTTGAGTTGTAATGGTGCAATTTGAGTAATCGAGGTGAGGTATAAATGGACCAGCTTGGGACTTTCATAAACTATAAGCAAACTTGACTTACAATTTTGAGTCTGCGCGTAACTGCAACAATTATTCAGAATTAGTGTGAAGTTTATTTTGGTCATATTTTGAGTTATAATGGCGCAATTTGAGTAAACGAGGTGAGGTATAAATGGTCCAGCTTAGGACTATCAGATACTATAAGCAAAGTTGTCTTAGCTATTTGAGTCTACGCGTAAGTGCAACAATTGTTCAGAATTAGCGTAAAGTTTATTTTGGCCATATTTTGAGTTGTAATGGTGCAATTTGAGTAAACGAGGGGAGGCATAAATGGTCCAGCTTAGGACTTTCAGAAACTATAAGCAAAGTTGACTTAGCGTTTTGAGTCTGCGCGTAACTGCAACTATTATTCAAAATTAGCGTAAAGCTTATTTTGGCCATATTTTGAGTTGTAATGGTGCAATTTGAGAAAACGAGGTGAGGTATAAATGGTCCAGCTTAGGACTTTCAGAAACTGTAAAGAAACTTGACTTAGCTATTTGAGTCTGCGCGTAAGTGCAACAATTATTCAGAATTCGTGTAAAGTTTATTTTGGCCGTATTTTGAGTTGTAATGGTGCAATTTGAGAAAACGAGGTGAGGTATAAATGGTCCAGCTTAGGACTTTCAGAAACTGTAAAGAAAGTTGACTTAGCTATTTGAGTCTGCGCGTAAGTGCAACAATTATTCAGAATTAGTGTAAATCTTATTTTGGCAATATTTTGAGTTGTAATGGTCCAATGTGAATAAACGACGGGACGTATAAATGGTCCAGCTTAGGGCTTTTAGAAACTGTAAAGAAAGTTGTCTTAGATACTTGAGCCTGCGCGTAACTGCAACAATTATTCAGAATTAGTGTAAATCTTATTTTGGCAATATTTTGAGTTGTAATGGTCCAATTTGAACAAACGAGGGGACGTATAAATGGTCCGGCTTAGGGCTTTCAGAAACTGTGAAGAACGTTGTCTTAGCTACTTGAGTCTGCGCGTAACTGCAGCAATTATTCAGAATTAGTGTAAATATTATTTAGGCAATATTTTGAGTTGTAATGGTCCAATGTGAATAAACGAGGGGACGTATAAATGGTCCGGCTAAGGGCTTTTAGAAACTGTAAAGAAAGTTGTCTTAGCTACTTGAGTCTGCGCGTAACTGCAACAATTATTCAGAATTAGTGTAAATCTTATTTTGGCAATATTTTGAGTTGTAATGGTCCAATTTGAACAAACGAGGGGACGTATAAATGGTCCGGCTAAGGGCTTTCAGAAACTGTGAAGAAGGTTGTCTTAGCTACTTGAGTCTGCGCGTAACTGCAACAATTATTCAGAATTAGTGTAAAGTTTATTTTGGTTATATTTTGAGTTGTAATGGCGCAATTTGAGTAAACGAGGTGAGGTATAAATGGTCAAGCTTAGGACTTTCAGAAACTATAAGGAAAATTGACTTAGCTACTTGAGTCTGCGCGTAACTGCAACAATTATTCAGAATTAGTGTAAACTTTGTTTTGGCCATATTTTGAGTTGTAATGGTGCAATTTTAAGAAAACGAGGTGAGGTATAAATGGTCCAGCTTAGGACTTTCAGAAACTGTAAAGAAAGTTGACTTAGCTATTTGAGTCTGCGCGTAACTGCAACAACTATTCAGAATTAGTGTAAAGTTTATTTTGGCCATATTTTGAGTTGTAATGGTGCAATTTGAGAAAACGAGGTGAGGTATAAATGGTCCAGCTTAGGACTTTCAGAAACTGTAAAGAAAGTTGACTTAGCTATTTGAATCTGCGCGTAACTGCAACAATTATTCAGAATTAGTGTAAATCTTATTTTGGCAATATTTTGAGTTGTAATGGTCCAATGTCAATAAACGAGCGGACGTATAAATGGTCCGGCTAAGGGCTTTTAGAAACTGTAAAGAAAGTTATCTTAGCTACTTGAGTCTGCGCGTAACTGCAACAATAATTCAGAATTAGTGTAAAGTTTATTTTGGTCATATTTTGAGTTGTAATGGCGCAATTTGAGTAAGCGAGGTGAGGTATAAATGGTCAAGCTTAGGACTTTCAGAAACTATAAGCAAAATTGACTTAGCTACTTGAGTCTGCGCGTAACTGCAACAATTATTCAGAATTAGTGTAAAGTTTATTTTGGCCATATTTTGAGTTGTAATGGCGCAATTTGAGTAAACGAGGTGAAGTATAAATTGTCCAGCTTAGGACTTTCAAAAACTATAAGCAAAGTTGACTTAGCTATTTGAGTCTGCGCGTAACTGCAACAACTATTCAGAATTAGTGTAAACTTTGTTTTGGTCATATTGTGAGTTGTAATGGTGCAATTTGAGTAAACGAGGTGAAGTATAAATTGTCCAGCTTAGGACTTTCAAAAACTATAAGCAAAGTTGACCTAGCTACTTGAGTCTGCGCGTAAGTGCAACAATTATTCAGAATTAGTGTAAAGTTTATTTTGGCCATATTTTGAGTTGTAGTGGTGCAATTTGAGTAAACCAAGTGAGGTATAAATTGTCCAGCTTAGGACTTTCAAAAACTATAAGCAAAGTTGACTTAGCTATTTGAGTCTGCGCGAAACTGCAACAACTATTCAGAATTAGTGTAAACTTTGTTTTGGCCATATTGTGAGTTGTAATGGTGCAATTTGAGTAAACGAGGTGAAGTATAAATGGTCCAGCTTAGGACTTTCAGAAACTATAAGCAAAGTTGACCTAGCTACTTAAGTCTGCGCGTAAGTGCAACAATTATTCAGAATTAGTGTAAAGTTTATTTTGGCCATATTTTGAGTTGTAGTGGTGCAATTTGAGTAAACCAAGTGAGGTATAAGTGGTCCAGCTTAGGACTTTCAGAAACTGTAAAGAAAGTTGACTTAGCTATTTGAGTCTGCGCGTAAGTGCAACAATTATTCAGAATTAGTGTAAATCTTATTTTGGCAATATTTTGAGTTGTAATGGTCCAATGTGAATAAACGACGGGACGTATAAATGGTCCGGCTTAGGGCTTTCAGAAACTGTGAAGAACGTTGTCTTAGCTACTTGAGTCTGCGCGTAACTGCAACAATTATTCAGAATTAGTGTAAATCTTATTTTGGCAATATTTTGAGTTGTAATGGTCCAATTTGAACAAACGAGGGGACGTATAAATGGTCCGGCTTAGGGCTTTCAGAAACTGTGAAGAACGTTGTCTTAGCTACTTGAGTCTGCGCGTAACTGCAACAATTATTCAGAATTAGTGTAAATCTTATTTTGGCAATATTTTGAGTTGTAATGGTCCAATGTGAATAAACGAGGGGACGTATAAATGGTCCGGCTAAGGGCTTTTAGAAACTGTAAAGAAAGTTGTCTTAGCTACTTGAGTCTGCGCGTAACTGCAACGATTATTCAGAATTAGTGTAAATCTTATTTTGGCAATATTTTGAGTTGTAATGGTCCAATTTGAACAAACGAGGGGACGTATAAATGGTCCGGCTAAGGGCTTTCAGAAACTGTGAAGAAGGTTGTCTTAGCTACTTGAGTCTGCGCGTAACTGCAACAATTATTCAGAATTAGTGTAAAGTTTATTTTGGCTATATTTTGAGTTGTAATGGCGCAATTTGAGTAAACGAGGTGAGGTATAAATGGTCAAGCTTAGGACTTTCAGAAACTATAAGCAAAATTGACTTAGCTACTTGAGTCTGCGCGTAACTGCAACAATTATTCAGAATTAGTGTAAACTTTGTTTTGGCCAAATTTTGAGTTGTAATGGTGCAATTTTAAGAAAACGAGGTGAGGTATAAATGGTCCAGCTTAGGACTTTCAGAAACTGTAAAAGAAAGTTGACTTAGCTATTTGAGTCTGCGCGTAACTGCAACAACTATTCAGAATTAGTGTAAAGTTTATTTTGGCCATATTTTGAGTTGTAATGGTGCAATTTGAGAAAACGAGGTGAGGTATAAATGGTCCAGCTTAGGACTTTCAGAAACTGTAAAGAATGTTGACTTAGCTATTTGAATCTGCGCGTAACTGCAACAATTATTCAGAATTAGTGTAAATCTTATTTTGGCAATATTTTGAGTTGTAATGGTCCAATGTCAATAAACGAGCGGACGTATAAATGGTCCGGCTAAGGGCTTTTAGAAACTGTAAAGAAAGTTATCTTAGCTACTTGAGTCTGCGCGTAAGTGCAACAATAATTCAGAATTAGTTTAAAGTTTATTTTGGTCATATTTTGAGTTGTAATGGCGCAATTTGAGTAAGCGAGGTGAGGTATAAATGGTCAAGCTTAGGACTTTCAGAAACTATAAGCAAAATTGACTTAGCTACTTGAGTCTGCGCGTAACTGCAACAATTATTCAGAATTAGTGTAAAGTTTATTTTGGCCATATTTTGAGTTGTAATGGCGCAATTTGAGTAAACGAGGTGAAGTATAAATTGTCCAGCTTAGGACTTTCAAAAACTATAAGCAAAGTTGACTTAGCTATTTGAGTCTGCGCGTAACTGCAACAACTATTCAGAATTAGTGTAAACTTTGTTTTGGTCATATTGTGATTTGTAATGGTGCAATTTGAGTAAACGAGGTGAAGTATAAATGCTCCAGCTTAGGACTTTCAGAAACTATAAGCAAAGTTGACCTAGCTACTTGAGTCTGCGCGTAAGTGCAACAATTATTCAGAATTAGTGTAAAGTTTATTTTGGCCATATTTTGAGTTGTAGTAGTGCAATTTGAGTAAACCAAGTGAGGTATAAATTGTCCAGCTTAGGACTTTCAAAAACTATAAGCAAAGTTGACTTAGCTATTTGAGTCTGCGCGTAACTGCAACAACTATTCAGAATTAGTGTAAACTTTGTTTTGGTCATATTGTGATTTGTAATGGTGCAATTTGAGTAAACGAGGTGAAGTATAAATGCTCCAGCTTAGGACCTTCAGAAACTATAAGCAAAGTTGACCTAGCTACTTGAGTCTGCGCGTAAGTGCAACAATTATTCAGAATTAGTGTAAAGTTTATTTTGGCCATATTTTGAGTTGTAGTGGTGCAATTTGAGTAAACCAAGTGAGGTATAAATTGTCCAGCTTAGGACTTTCAGAAACTATAAGCAAAGTTGACTTAGCTACTTGAGTCTGCGCGTAAGTGCAACAATTATTCAGAATTAGCGTAAAGTTTATTTTGGCAATATTTTGAGTTGTAGTGGTCCAATGTGAATAAACGACGGGACGTATAAATGGTCCAGCTTAGGGCCTTTAGAAACTGTAAAGAAAGTTGTCTTAGCTACTTGAGTCTACGCGTAAGTGCGACAATTATTCAGAATTAGTGTAAACTTTATTTTGGCCATATTTTGAGTTGTAATGGCCCAATTTGAGTAAACGAGGTGAGGTATAAATGGCCCAGCATAGGACTTTCAGAAACTATAAGCAAAGTTGACTTAGCTACTTGAGTCTGCGCGTAAGTGCAACAATTATTCAGAATTAGTGTAAAGTTTATTTTGGCCATATTTTGAGTTGTAGTGGTGCAATTTGAGTAAACCAAGTGAGGTATAAATGGTCCAGCTTAGGACTTTCAGAAACTATAAGCAAAGTTGACTTAGCTACTTGAGTCTGCGCGTAAGTGCAACAATTATTCAGAATTAGTGTAAAGTTTATTTTGGCAATATTTTGAGTTGTAATGGTCCAATGTGAATAAACGACGGGACGTACAAATGGTCCAGCTTAGGGCCTTTAGAAACTGTAAAGAAAGTTGTCTTAGCTACTTGAGTCTACGCGTAAGTGCAAAAATTATTCAGAATTAGTGTAAACTTTATTTTGGCCATATTTTGAGTTGTAATGGCCCAATTTGAGTAAACGAGGTGAGGTATAAATGGCCCAGCATAGGACTTTCAGAAACTATCAGCAAAGTTGACTTAGCTATTTGAGTCTGCGCGTAAGTGCAACAATTATTCAGAATTCGTGTAAAGTTTATTTTGGCCATATTTTGAGTTGTAATGGTGCAATTTGAGAAGACGAGGTGAGGTATAAATGGTCCAGCTTAGGACTTTCAGAAACTGTAAAGAAAGTTGACTTAGCTATTTGAGTCTGCGCGTAAGTGCAACAATTATTCAGAATTAGTGTAAATCTTATTTTGGCAATATTTTGAGTTGTAATGGTCCAATGTGAATAAACGACGGGACGTATAAATGGTCCAGCTTAGGGCTTTTAGAAACTGTAAAGAAAGTTGTCTTAGATACTTGAGCCTTCAGGTAACTGCAACAATTATTCAGAATTAGTGTAAATCTTATTTTGGCAATATTTTGAGTTGTAATGGTCCAATTTGAACAAACGAGGGGACGTATAAATGGTCCGGCTTAGGGCTTTCAGAAACTGTGAAGAACGTTGTCTTAGCTACTTGAGTCTGCACGTAACTGCAACAATTATTCAGAATTAGTGTAAATCTTATTTTGGCAATATTTTGAGTTGTAATGGTCCAATGTGAATAAACGAGGGGACGTATAAATGGTCCGGCTAAGGGCTTTTAGAAACTGTAAAGAAAGTTGTCTTAGCTACTTGAGTCTGCGCGTAACTGCAACGATTATTCAGAATTAGTGTAAATCTTATTTTGGCAATATTTTGAGTTGTAATGGTCCAATTTGAACAAACGAGGGGACCTATAAATGGTCCGGCTAAGGGCTTTCAGAAACTGTGAAGAAGGTTGTCTTAGCTACTTGAGTCTGCGCGTAACTGCAACAATTATTCAGAATTAGTGTAAAGTTTATTTTGGTCATATTTTGAGTTGTAATGGCGCAATTTGAGTAAACGAGGTGAGGTATAAATGGTCAAGCTTAGGACTTTCAGAAACTATAAGCAAAATTGACTTAGCTACTTGAGTCTGCGCGTAACTGCAACAAATATTCAGAATTATTGTAAAGTTTATTTTGGTCATATTTTGAGTTGTAATGGCGCAATTTGCGTAAACGAGGTGAGGTATAAATGGTCAAGTCTAGGACTTTCAGAAACTATAAGCAAAGTTCACTTAGCTACTTGAGTCTGCGCGTAACTCCAACAATTATTCAGAATTAGTGTAAAGTTTATTTTGGCCATATTTTGAGTTGTAATGGCGCAATTTGAGTAAACGAGGTGAAGTGTAAATTGTCCAGCTTAGAACTTTCAGAAACTATAAGCAAAGGTGACTTAGCTACTTGAGTCTGCACGTAACTGCAACAATTATTCAGAATTAGTGTAAAGTTTATTTTGGCCATATTTTCAGTTGTAATGGTGCAATTTGAGTAAGCGAGGTGAGGTATAAATGGTCCAGCTTTGGACTTTCAAAAACTATAAGCAAAGTTGACTTAGCTATTTGAGTCTTCGCGTAACTGCAACAATTATTGAGAATTAGTGTAAAGTTTATTTTGGCCATATTTTGAGTTGTAGTGGCGCAATTTGAGTAAACGAGGTGAAGTATAAATTGTCCAGCTAAGAACTTTCAGAAACTATAAGCAAAGGTGACTTAGCTACTTGAGTCTGCACGTAACTCCAACAATTATTCAGAATTAGTGTAAAGTTTATTTTGGCCATATTTTGAGTTGTAATGGTGCAATTTGAGTAAACGAGGTGAGGTATAAATGGTCCAGCTTAGGACTTTCAAAAACTATAAGCAAAGTTGACTTAGCAATTTGAGTCTGCGCGTAACTGCAACAACTATTCAGAATTAGTGTAAACTTTGTTTTGGCCATATTTTGAGTTGCAATGGCGCAATTTGAGTAAACGACGTGAAGTATAAATGGTCCAGCTTAGGACTTTCAGAAACTATAAGCAAAGTTGACTTAGCTACTTGAGTCTGCGCGTAAGTGCAACAATTATTCAGAATTAGTGTAAAGTTTATTTTGGCCATATTTTGAGTTGTAATGGCCCAATTTGAGTAAACGAGGTGAGGTACAAATGGTCCATCATAGGACTTTCAGAAACTATCAGCAAAGTTGACTTAGCTATTTGAGTCTCCGCGGAAGTGCAACAATTATTCAGAATTAGTGTAAAGCTTATTTTGGCCATATTTTGAGTTGTAATGTCCCAATTTGAGTAAACGAGGTGAGGTACAAATGGCCCATCATAGGACTTTCAGAAACTATCAGCAAAGTTGACTTAGCTATTTGAGTCTCCGCGGAAGTGCAACAATTATTCAGAATTCGTGTAAAGTTTATTTTGGCCATATTTTGAGTTGTAATGGTGCAATTTGGGAAAACGGGGTGAGGTATAAATGGTCCAGCTTAGGACTTTCAGAAACTATAAGCAAAGTTGACTTAGCATTTTGAGTCTGCGCGTAAGTGCAACAACTATTCAGAATTAGTGTAAACTTTGTTTTGGCCATATTTTGAGTTGTAATGGTGCAATTTGAGTAAACGAGGTGAAGTATAAATGGTCCAGCTTAGGACTTTCAGAAACTTTAATCAAAGTTGACTTAGCTACTTGAGTCTCCGCGGAAGTGCAACAATTATTCAGAATTAGTGTAAAGCTTATTTTGGCCATATTTTGAGTTGTAATGGTGCAATTTCAGTAAACTAGGTGAGGTATAAATGGCCCAGCTTAGGACTTTCAGAAACTATCAGCAAAGTTGACTTAGCTATTTGAGTCTGCGCGTAAGTGCAACAATTATTCAGAATTCGTGTAAAGTTTATTTTGGCCATATTTTGAGTTTTAATGGTGCAATTTGAGTAAACGAGGTGAGGTATAAACGGCCCAGCTTAGGACCTTCAGAAACTATAAGCAAAGCTGACTTAGCTATTTGAGTCTGCGCGTAAGTGTAACAATTATTCAGAATTACTGTAAAGTTTATTTTGGCCATATTTTGAGTTTTAATGGTGCAATTTGAGTAAACGAGGTGAGGTATAAATGGTCCAGCTTAGGACTTTCAGAAACTATAAGCAAAGTTGACTTAGCTATTTGAGTCTGCGCGTAAGTGTAACAATTATTCAGAATTAGTGTAAAGTTTATTTTAGCCATATTTTAAGTTGTAATGGTGCAATTTGAGTAAACGAGGTGAGGTATAAATGGTCAAGCTTAGGACTTTCAGAAACTATAAGCAAAATTGACTTAGCTACTTGAGTCTGCGCGTAACTGCAACAATTATTCAGAATTAGTGTAATGTTTATTTTGGTCATATTTTGAGTTGTAATGGCGCAATTTGAGTAAACGAGGTGAGGTATAAATGGTCCAGCTTAGGACTTTCAGAAACTATAAGCAAAATTGACTTAGCTACTTGAGTCTGCGCGTAACTGCAACAATTATTCAGAATTAGTGTAAAGTTTATTTTGGTCATATTTTGAGTTGTAATGGCGCAATTTGAGTAAACGAGGTGAGGTATAACTGGTCAAGCCTAGGACTTTCAGAAACTATAAGCAAAGTTGACTTAGCTACACGAGTCTGCGCGAAACTGCAACAATTATTCAGAATTAGTGTAAAGTTTATTTTGGTCATATTTTGAGTTGTAATGGCGCAATTTGAGTAAACGAGGGGAGCTATAAATGGTCAAGCTTAGGACTTTCCGAAACTATAAGCAAAGTTGACTTAGCTACTTGAGTCTGCGCGTATCTGCAACAACTATTCAGAATTAGTGTAAACTTTGTTTTGGCCATATTGTGAGTTGTAATGGTGCAATTTGAGTAAACGAGGTGAAGTATAAATGGACCAGCTTAGGACTTTCAGAAACTATAAGCAAAGTTGACCTAGCTACTTGAGTCTTCGCGTAAGTGCAACAATTATTCAGAATTAGTGTAAAGTTTATTTTGGCCATATTTTGAGTTGTAATGGTGCAATTTGAGTAAACGCAGTGAGGTGTAAGTGGTCCAGCGTAGGACTTTCAGAAACTATAAGCAAAGTTGACTTAGCTACTTGAGTCTGTGCGTAAGTGCAACAATTATTCAGAATTAGTGTAAAGCTTATTTTGGCCATATTTTGAATTGTAATGGTCCAATTTGAGTAATCGAGGTGAGGTATAAATGGTCCAGCTTAGGACTTTCAGAAACTATAAGCAAAGTTGACTTAGCTACTTGAGTCTGCGCGTAAGTGCAACAATTATTCAGAATTAGTGTAAAGTTTATTTTGGCAATATTTTGAGTTGTAATGGTCCAATGTGAATAAACGACGGGACGTATAAATGGTCCAGCTTAGGGCCTTTAGAAACTGTAAAGAAAGTTGTCTTAGCTACTTGAGTCTACGCGTAAGTGCAACAATTATTCAGAATTAGTGTAAACTTTATTTTGGCCATATTTTGAGTTGTAATGGCCCAATTTGAGTAAACGAGGTGAGGTATAAATGGCCCAGCATAGGACTTTCAGAAACTATCAGCAAAGTTGACTTAGCTATTTGAGTCTGCGCGTAAGTGCAACAATTATTCAGAATTAGTGTAAATCTTATTTTGGCAATATTTTGAGTTGTAATGGTCCGATGTGAATAAACTACGGGACGTATAAATGGTCCAGCTTAGGACTTTCAGAAACTGTAAAGAAAGTTGACTTAGCTATTTGAGTCTGCGCGTAAGTGCAACAATTATTCAGAATTAGTGTAAATCTTATTTTGGCAATATTTTGAGTTGTAATGGTCCAATGTGAATAAACGACGGGACGTATAAATGGTCCAGCTTAGGGCTTTCAGAAACTGTAAAGAAAGTTGACTTAGCTATTTGAGTCTGCGCGTAAGTGCAACAATTATTCAGAATTAGTGTAAATCTTATTTTGGCAATATTTTGAGTTGTAATGGTCCAATGTGAATAAACGACGGGACGTATAAATGGTCCAGCTTAGGACTTTCAGAAACTGTAAAGAAAGTTGACTTAGCTATTTCAGTCTGCGCGTAAGTGCAACAATTATTCAGAATTGGTGTAAATATTATTTTGGCAATATTTTGAGTTGTAATGGTCCAATTTGAACAAACGAGGGGACGTATAAATGGTCCGGCTTAGGGCTTTCAGAAACTGTGAAGAAGGTTGTCTTAGCTACTTGAGTCTGCGCGGAACTGCAACAATTATTCAGAATTAGTGTAAAGTTTATTTTGGCCATATTTTGAGTTGTAATGGTCCAATGTGAATAAACGAGGGGACGTATAAATGGTCCGGCTAAGGGCTTTTAGAAACTGTAAAGAAAGTTGTCTTAGCTACTTGAGTCTGCGCGTAACTGCAACAATTATTCAGAATTAGTGTAAATCTTATTTTGGCAATATTTTGAGTTGTAATGGTCCAATTTGAACAAACGAGGGGACGTATAAATGGTCCGGCTAAGGGCTTTCAGAAACTGTGAAGAAGGTTGTCTTAGCTACTTGAGTCTGCGCGGAACTGCAACAATTATTCAGAATTAGTGTAAAGTTTATTTTGGTCATATTTTGAGTTGTAATGGCGCAATTTGAGTAAACGAGGTGAGGTATAAATGGTCAAGCTTAGGACTTTCAGAAACTATAAGCAAAATTGACTTAGCTACTTGAGTCTGCGCGTAACTGCAACAATTATTCAGAATTAGTGTAAAGTTTATTTTGGTCATATTTTGAGTTGTAATGGCGCAATTTGCGTAAACGAGGTGAGGTATAAATGGTCAAGTCTAGGACTTTCAGAAACTATAAGCAAAGTTGCCTTAGCTACTTGAGTCTGCGTGTAACTGCAACAATTATTCAGAATTAGTGTAAAGTTTATTTTGGCCATATTTTGAGTTGTAATGGCGCAATTTGAGTAAACGAGGTGAAGTATAAATTGTCCAGCTTAGAACTTTCAGAAACTATAAGCAAAGGTGACTTAGCTACTTGAGTCTGCACGTAACTGCAACAATTATTCAGAATTAGTGTAAAGTTTATTTTGGCCATATTTTGAGTTGTAATGGTGCAATTTGAGTAAACGAGGTGAGGTGTAAATGGTCCAGCTTAGGACTTTCAAAAACTATAAGCAAAGTTGACTTAGCTATTTGAGTCTGCGCGTAACTGCAACAATTATTCAGAATTAGTGTAAAGTTTATTTTGGCCATATTTTGAGTTGTAATGGCGCAATTTGAGTAAACGAGGTGAAGTATAAATTGTCCAGCTTAGAACTTTCAGAAACTATAAGCAAAGGTGACTTAGCTACTTGAGTCTGCACGTAACTGCAACAATTATTCAGAATTAGTGTAAAGTTTATTTTGGCCATATTTTGAGTTGTAATGGTGCAATTTGAGTAAACGAGGTGAGGTATAAATGGTCCAGCTTAGGACTTTCAAAAACTATAAGCAAAGTTGACTTAGCTATTTGAGTCTGCGCGTAACTGCAACAACTATTCAGAATTAGTGTAAACTTTGTTTTGGCCATATTTTGAGTTTTAATGGTGCAATTTGAGTAAACGAGGTGAAGTATAAACGGCCCAGCTTAGGACCTTCAGAAACTATAAGCAAAGCTGACTTAGCTATTTGAGTCTGCGCGTAAGTGTAACAATTATTCAGAATTACTGTAAAGTTTATTTTAGCCATATTTTGAGCTGAAATGGTGCAATTTGAGTAAACTAGGTGAGGTATAAATGGTCCAGCTTAGGACTTTCAGAAACTATAAGCAAAGTTGACTTAGCTATTTGAGTCTGCGCGTAAGTGTAACAATTATTCAGAATTACTGTAAAGTTTATTTTAGCCATATTTTGAGCTGAAATGGTGCAATTTGAGTAAACGAGGTGAGGTATAAATGGTCAAGCTTAGGACTTTCAGAAACTATAAGCAAAGTTGACTTAGCTACTTGAGTCTGCGCGTAAGTGCAACAATTATTCAGAATTAGTGTAAAGTTTATATTGGCAATATTTTGAGTTGTAATGGTCCAATTTGAACAAACGAGGGGACGTATAAATGGTCCGGCTTAGGGCTTTCAGAAACTGTGCAGAAGGTTGTCTTAGCTACTTGAGTCTGTGCGTAACTGCAACAATTATTCAGAATTAGTGTAAAGTTTATTTTGGCCATATTTTGAGTTGTAATGGCCCAATGTGAGTAAACGAGGGGACGTATAAATGGTCCGGCTAAGGGCTTTCAGAAACTGTGAAGAAGGTTGTCTTAGCTACTTGAGTCTGCGCGTAACTGCAACAATTATTCAGAATTAGTGTAAAGTTTATTTTGGTCATATTTTGAGTTCTAATGGCGCAATTTGAGTAAACGAGGTGAGGTACAAATGGTCAAGCTTAGGACTTTCAGAAACTATAAGCAAAATTGACTTAGCTACTTGAGTCTGCGCGTAACTGCAACAATTATTCAGAATTAGTGTAAAGTTTATTTTGGTCATATTTTGAGTTGTAATGGCGCAATTTGCGTAAACGAGGTGAGGTATAAATGGTCAAAACTAGGACTTTCAGAAACTAGAAGCAAAGTTGACTTAGCTACTTGAGTCTGCGCGTAACTGCAACAATTATTCAGAATTAGTGTAAAGTTTATTTTGGCCATATTTTGAGTTGTAATGGCGCAATTTGAGTAAACGAAGTGAAGTGTAAATTGTCCAGCTTAGAACTTTCAGAAACTATAAGCAAAGGTGACTTAGCTACTTGAGTCGGCACGTAACTGCAACAATTATTGAGAATTAGTGTAAAGTTTATTTTGGCCATATTTTGAGTTGTAATGGTGCAATTTGAGTAAACGAGGTGAGGTATAAATGGTCCAGCTGAGGACTTTCAGAAACTATAAGCAAGGTTGACTTAGCTATTAGAGTCTGCGTGTAAGTGCAGCAATTATTCAGAATTCGTGTAAAGTTTATTTTGGCCATATTTTGAGTTGTAATGGTGCAATTTGAGTAAACGAGTTGAGGTATAAATTGTCCAGCTTAGGGCTTTCAGAAACTATAAGTAAAGTTGACTTAGCTATTTGAGTCTTCGCGTAAGTGCAACAATTATTCAGAATTAGTGTAAAGTGTATTTTGGCCATATTTTGAGTTGATATGGTGCAATTTGAGTAAACGAGGTGAGGTATAAATGGTCCCGCTTAGGACTTTCAGAAACTATCAGCAAAGTTGACTTAGCATTTTGAGTCTGCGCGTAACTGCAACAATTATTGAGAATTAGCGTAAAGTTTATTTTGGCCATATTTTGAGTTGTAATGGTGCAATTTGAGCAAACGAGGTGACGTATAAATGGGCCAGCTTAGGACTTTCAGAACCTATCAGCAAAGTTGGCTTAGCATTTTGAGTCTGGGCGTAACTGCAACAATTATTCAGACTTAGTGTAAAGTTTATTTTGGCCAAAGTTTGAGTTGTAATGGTGCAATTTGAGTAAACGAGGTGAGGTATAAATGGACCAGCTTGGGACTTTCAGAAACTATAAGCAAGGTTGACTTACAATTTTGAGTCTGCGCGTAACTGCAACAACTATTCAGAATTAGTGTAAAGTTTATTTTGGCCATATTTTGAGTTATAATGGCGCAATATGAGTAAACGAGGTGAAGTATAAATTGTCCAGCTTAGAACTTTCAGAAACTATAAGCAAAGGTGACTTAGCTACATGAGTCTGCGCGTAACTGCAACAATTATTCAGAATTAGTGTAAAGTTTATTTTGGCCATATTTTGAGTTGTAATGGCGCAATTTGAGTAAACGAGGTGAAGTATAAATTGTCCAGCTTAGAACTTTCAGAAACTATAAGCAAAGGTGACTTAGCTACTTGAGTCTGCGCGTAACTGCAACAATTATTCAGAATTAGTGTAAAGTTTATTTTGGCCATATTTTGAGTTGTAATGGTGCAATTTGAGTAAACGAGGTGAAGTATAAATTGTCAAGCTTAGAACTTTCAGAAACTATAAGCAAAGGTGACTTAGCTACTTGAGTCTGCGCGTAACTGCAACAATTATTCAGAATTAGTGTAAAGTTTATTTTGGCCATATTTTGAGTTGTAATGGCGCAATTTGAGTAAACGAGGTGAAGTATAAATTGTCCAGCTTAGAACTTTCAGAAACTATAAGCAAAGGTGACTTAGCTACTTGAGTCTGCGCGTAACTGCAACAATTATTCAGAATTAGTGTAAAGTTTATTTTGGCCATATTTTGAGTTGTAATGGTGCAATTTGAGTAAACGAGGTGAGGTATAAATGGTCCAGCTTAGGACTTTCAAAAACTATAAGCAAAGTTGACTTAGCTATTTGAGTCTGCGCGTAACTGCAACAACTATTCAGAATTAGTGTAAACTTTGTTTTGGCCATATTTTGAGTTGTAATGGCGCAATTTGAGTAAACGAGGTGAAGTATAAATGGTCCAGCTTAGGACTTTCCCAAAACTATAAGCAAAGTTGACTTAGCTACTTGAGTCTGCGCGTAAGTGCAACAATTATTCAGAATTAGTGTAAAGTTTATTTTGGCCATATTTTGAGTTGTAATGGTGCAATTTGAGTAAACGAAGTGAGGTATAAATGGTCCAGCGTAGGACTTTGAGAAACTATAAGCAAAGTTGACTTAGCTACTTGAGTCTGCGCGTAAGTGCAGCAATTATTCAGAATTAGTGTAAAGTTTATTTTGGCCATATTTTGAGTTGTAATGGTCCAATTTGAGTAACCGAGGTGAGGTATAAATGGTCCAGCTTAGGACTTTCAGAAACTATAAGCAAAGTTGACTTAGCTACTTGAGTCTGCGCGTAAGTGCAACAATTATTCAGAATTAGTGCAAAGTTTATTTTGGCCATATTTTGAGTTGTAATGGTGCAATTTGAGTAAACGAAGTGAGCTATAAATGGTCCAGCGTAGGACTTTGAGAAACTATAAGCAAAGTTGACTTAGCTACTTGAATCTGCGCGTAACTGCAGCAATTATTCAGAATTAGTGTAAATTTTATTTTGGCAAAATTTTGGGTTGTAATGGTCCAATTTGAATAAACGAGGAGACGAATGAATGGTCCAGCTTAGAGCCATCAGAAACTGCAAACAAAGTTGACTTTGCTATTTGACTCAGCGCGTAACTGCAACAATTATTCAGAATTAGTGTAAAGTTTATTTTGGCCATATTTTCAGTTGTAATGGTGCAATTTGAGTAAACGAGGTGAGGTACAAGTGGACCAGCTTAGGACTTTCAAAAACTATAAGCAAAGTTGACTTAGCTACTTGAGCCTGCGCGTAACTGCAACAACTATTCAGAATTAGTGTAAAGTTTATTTTGGCCATATTTTGAGTTGTAATGGTGCAATTTGAGTAAACGAGGTGAGGTATAAATGGACCAGCTTGGGACTTTCAGAAACTATAAGCAAAGTTGACTTAGCATTTTGAGTCTGCGCGTAACTGCAACAATTATTCAGAATTAGTGTAAAGTTTATTTTGGCCATATTTTGAGTTGTAATGGTCCAATTTGAATAAACGAGGGGACGTATAAATGGTCCAGCTTAGAACTTTCAAAAACTATAAGCAAAGTTGACTTAGCTATTTGAGTCTGCGCGTAACTGCAACAACTATTCAGAATTAGTGTAAAGTTTATTTTGGCCATATTTTGAGTTGTAATGGCGCAATTTGAGTAAACGAGGTGAAGTATAAATTGTCCAGCTTAGAACTTTCAGAAACTATAAGCAAAGGTGACTTAGCTACATGAGTCTGCGCGTAACTGCAACAATTATTCAGAATTAGTGTAAAGTTTATTTTGGCCATATTTTGAGTTGTAATGGCGCAATTTGAGTAAACGAGGTGAAGTATAAATTGTCCAGCTTAGAACTTTCAGAAACTATAAGCAAAGGTGACTTAGCTACTTGAGTCTGCGCGTAACTGCAACAATTATTCAGAATTAGTGTAAAGTTTATTTTGGCCATATTTTGAGTTGTAATGGTGCAATTTGAGTAAACGAGGTGAAGTATAAATTGTCAAGCTTAGAACTTTCAGAAACTATTAGCAAAGGTGACTTAGCTACTTGAGTCTGCGCGTAACTGCAACAATTATTCAGAATTAGTGTAAAGTTTATTTTGGCCATATTTTGAGTTGTAATGGTGCAATTTGAGTAAACGAGGTGAGGTATAAATGGTCCAGCTTAGGACTTTCAAAAACTATAAGCAAAGTTGACTTAGCTACTTGAGTCTGCGCGTAACTGCAACAATTATTCAGAATTAGTGTAAAGTTTATTTTGGCCATATTTTGAGTTGTAATGGCGCAATTTGAGTAAACGAGGTGAAGTATAAATTGTCCAGCTTAGAACTTTCAGAAACTATAAGCAAAGGTGACTTAGCTACTTGAGTCTGCGCGTAACTGCAACAATTATTCAGAATTAGTGTAAAGTTTATTTTGGCCATATTTTGAGTTGTAATGGTGCAATTTGAGTAACCGAGGTGAGGTATAAATGGTCCAGCTTAGGACTTTCAAAAACTATAAGCAAAGTTGACTTAGCTATTTGAGTCTGCGCGTAACTGCAACAACTATTCAGAATTAGTGTAAACTTTGTTTTGGCCATATTTTGAGTTGTAATGGCGCAATTTGAGTAAACGAGGTGAAGTATAAATGGTCCAGCTTAGGACTTTCCCAAAACTATAAGCAAAGTTGACTTAGCTACTTCAGTCTGCGCGTAAGTGCAACAATTATTCAGAATTAGTGTAAAGTTTATTTTGGCCATATTTTGAGTTGTAATGGTGCAATTTGAGTAAACGAAGTGAGGTATAAATGGTCCAGCGTAGGACTTTGAGAAACTATAAGCAAAGTTGACTTAGCTACTTGAGTCTGCGCGTAAGTGCAGCAATTATTCAGAATTAGTGTAAAGTTTATTTTGGCCATATTTTGAGTTGTAATGGTCCAATTTGAGTAACCGAGGTGAGGTATAAATGGTCCAGCTTAGGACTTTCAGAAACTATAAGCAAAGTTGACTTAGCTACTTGAGTCTGCGCGTAAGTGCAACAATTATTCAGAATTAGTGCAAAGTTTATTTTGGCCATATTTTGAGTTGTAATGGTGCAATTTGAGTAAACGAAGTGAGCTATAAATGGTCCAGCGTAGGACTTTGAGAAACTATAAGCAAAGTTGACTTAGCTACTTGAATCTGCGCGTAACTGCAGCAATTATTCAGAATTAGTGTAAATTTTATTTTGGCAAAATTTTGGGTTGTAATGGTCCAATTTGAATAAACGAGGAGACGAATGAATGGTCCAGCTTAGAGCCATCAGAAACTGCAAACAAAGTTGACTTTGCTATTTGACTCAGCGCGTAACTGCAACAATTATTCAGAATTAGTGTAAAGTTTATTTTGGCCATATTTTCAGTTGTAATGGTGCAATTTGAGTAAACGAGGTGAGGTACAAGTGGACCAGCTTAGGACTTTCAAAAACTATAAGCAAAGTTGACTTAGCTACTTGAGCCTGCGCGTAACTGCAACAACTATTCAGAATTAGTGTAAAGTTTATTTTGGCCATATTTTGAGTTGTAATGGTGCAATTTGAGTAAACGAGGTGAGGTATAAATGGACCAGCTTGGGACTTTCAGAAACTATAAGCAAAGTTGACTTAGCATTTTGAGTCTGCGCGTAACTGCAACAATTATTCAGAATTAGTGTAAAGTTTATTTTGGCCATATTTTGAGTTGTAATGGTCCAATTTGAATAAACGAGGGGACGTATAAATGGTCCGGCTAAGGGCTTTCAGAAACTGTGAAGAAAGTTGTCTTAGCTACTTGAGTCTGCGCGTAACTGCAACAATTATTCAGAATTAGTGTAAATATTATTTTGGCAATATTTTGAGTTGTAGTGGTCCAATTTGAACAAACGAGGGGACGTATAAATGGGCCGGCTAAGGGCTTTCAGAAACTATCAGCAAAGTTGACTTAGCTACTTGAGTCTGCGCGTAACTGCAACAACTATTCAGAATTAGTGTAAACTTTGTTTTGGCCGTATTTTGAGTTAATGGCGCAATTTGAGTAAACGAGGTGAGGTATAAATGGTCCAGCTTAGGACTTACAGAAACTATAAGCAAAGTTGACTTAGCTATTTGAGTCTGCTCGTAAGTGCAACAATTATTCAGAATTAGTGTAAAGCTTATTTTGGCCATATTTTGAGTTGTAATGGTCACATTTGAATACACGAGGGGACGTATAAATGGTCCGGCTAAGGGCTTTCAGAAACTGTGAAGAAAGTTGTCTGAGCTACTTGAGTCTGCGCGTAACTGCAACAATTATTCAGAATTAGTGTAAAGTTTATTTTGGCCATATTTTGAGTTGTAATTGTGCAATTTCAGTAAACTAGGTGAGGTATAAATGGCCCAGCTGAGGACTTTCAGAAACTATAAACAAAGTTGACTTAGCTATTTGAGTCTGCGCGTAAGTGCAACAATTATTCAGAATTCGTGTAAAGTTTATTTTGGCCATATTTTGAGTTGTAATAGTAAAATTTGAGTCAACGAGGTGAGGTATAAATTGTCCAGCTTAGGGCTATCAGAAACTATAAGTAAAGTTGACTTAGCTATTTGAGTCTGCGCGTAAGTGCAACAACTATTCAGAATTAGTGTAAAGTTTATTTTGGCCATATTTTGAGTTGTAATGGCGCAATTTGAGTAAACGAGGTGAAGTATAAATTGTCCAGCTTAGAACTTTCAGAAACTATAAGCAAAGGTGACTTAGCTACATGAGTCTGCGCGTAACTGCAACAATTATTCAGAATTAGTGTAAAGTTTATTTTGGCCATATTTTGAGTTGTAATGGCGCAATTTGAGTAAACGAGGTGAAGTATAAATTGTCCAGCTTAGAACTTTCAGAAACTATAAGCAAAGGTGACTTAGCTACTTGAGTCTGCGCGTAACTGCAACAATTATTCAGAATTAGTGTAAAGTTTATTTTGGCCATATTTTGAGTTGTAATGGTGCAATTTGAGTAAACGAGGTGAAGTATAAATTGTCAAGCTTAGAACTTTCAGAAACTATAAGCAAAGGTGACTTAGCTACTTGAGTCTGCGCGTAACTGCAACAATTATTCAGAATTAGTGTAAAGTTTATTTTGGCCATATTTTGAGTTGTAATGGTGCAATTTGAGTAAACGAGGTGAGGTATAAATGGTCCAGCTTAGGACTTTCAAAAACTATAAGCAAAGTTGACTTAGCTACTTGAGTCTGCGCGTAACTGCAACAATTATTCAGAATTAGTGTAAAGTTTATTTTGGCCATATTTTGAGTTGTAATGGCGCAATTTGAGTAAACGAGGTGAAGTATAAATTGTCCAGCTTAGAACTTTCAGAAACTATAAGCAAAGGTGACTTAGCTACTTGAGTCTGCGCGTAACTGCAACAATTATTCAGAATTAGTGTAAAGTTTATTTTGGCCATATTTTGAGTTGTAATGGTGCAATTTGAGTAACCGAGGTGAGGTATAAATGGTCCAGCTTAGGACTTTCAAAAACTATAAGCAAAGTTGACTTAGCTATTTGAGTCTGCGCGTAACTGCAACAACTATTCAGAATTAGTGTAAACTTTGTTTTGGCCATATTTTGAGTTGTAATGGCGCAATTTGAGTAAACGAGGTGAAGTATAAATGGTCCAGCTTAGGACTTTCCCAAAACTATAAGCAAAGTTGACTTAGCTACTTCAGTCTGCGCGTAAGTGCAACAATTATTCAGAATTAGTGTAAAGTTTATTTTGGCCATATTTTGAGTTGTAATGGTGCAATTTGAGTAAACGAAGTGAGGTATAAATGGTCCAGCGTAGGACTTTGAGAAACTATAAGCAAAGTTGACTTAGCTACTTGAGTCTGCGCGTAAGTGCAGCAATTATTCAGAATTAGTGTAAAGTTTATTTTGGCCATATTTTGAGTTGTAATGGTCCAATTTGAGTAACCGAGGTGAGGTATAAATGGTCCAGCTTAGGACTTTCAGAAACTATAAGCAAAGTTGACTTAGCTACTTGAGTCTGCGCGTAAGTGCAACAATTATTCAGAATTAGTGCAAAGTTTATTTTGGCCATATTTTGAGTTGTAATGGTGCAATTTGAGTAAACGAAGTGAGCTATAAATGGTCCAGCGTAGGACTTTGAGAAACTATAAGCAAAGTTGACTTAGCTACTTGAATCTGCGCGTAACTGCAGCAATTATTCAGAATTAGTGTAAATTTTATTTTGGCAAAATTTTGGGTTGTAATGGTCCAATTTGAATAAACGAGGAGACGAATGAATGGTCCAGCTTAGAGCCATCAGAAACTGCAAACAAAGTTGACTTTGCTATTTGACTCAGCGCGTAACTGCAACAATTATTCAGAATTAGTGTAAAGTTTATTTTGGCCATATTTTCAGTTGTAATGGTGCAATTTGAGTAAACGAGGTGAGGTACAAGTGGACCAGCTTAGGACTTTCAAAAACTATAAGCAAAGTTGACTTAGCTACTTGAGCCTGCGCGTAACTGCAACAACTATTCAGAATTAGTGTAAAGTTTATTTTGGCCATATTTTGAGTTGTAATGGTGCAATTTGAGTAAACGAGGTGAGGTATAAATGGACCAGCTTGGGACTTTCAGAAACTATAAGCAAAGTTGACTTAGCATTTTGAGTCTGCGCGTAACTGCAACAATTATTCAGAATTAGTGTAAAGTTTATTTTGGCCATATTTTGAGTTGTAATGGTCCAATTTGAATAAACGAGGGGACGTATAAATGGTCCGGCTAAGGGCTTTCAGAAACTGTGAAGAAAGTTGTCTTAGCTACTTGAGTCTGCGCGTAACTGCAACAATTATTCAGAATTAGTGTAAATATTATTTTGGCAATATTTTGAGTTGTAGTGGTCCAATTTGAACAAACGAGGGGACGTATAAATGGGCCGGCTAAGGGCTTTCAGAAACTATCAGCAAAGTTGACTTAGCTACTTGAGTCTGCGCGTAACTGCAACAACTATTCAGAATTAGTGTAAACTTTGTTTTGGCCGTATTTTGAGTTAATGGCGCAATTTGAGTAAACGAGGTGAGGTATAAATGGTCCAGCTTAGGACTTACAGAAACTATAAGCAAAGTTGACTTAGCTATTTGAGTCTGCTCGTAAGTGCAACAATTATTCAGAATTAGTGTAAAGCTTATTTTGGCCATATTTTGAGTTGTAATGGTCACATTTGAATACACGAGGGGACGTATAAATGGTCCGGCTAAGGGCTTTCAGAAACTGTGAAGAAAGTTGTCTGAGCTACTTGAGTCTGCGCGTAACTGCAACAATTATTCAGAATTAGTGTAAAGTTTATTTTGGCCATATTTTGAGTTGTAATTGTGCAATTTCAGTAAACTAGGTGAGGTATAAATGGCCCAGCTGAGGACTTTCAGAAACTATAAACAAAGTTGACTTAGCTATTTGAGTCTGCGCGTAAGTGCAACAATTATTCAGAATTCGTGTAAAGTTTATTTTGGCCATATTTTGAGTTGTAATAGTAAAATTTGAGTAAACGAGGTGAGGTATAAATTGTCCAGCTTAGGGCTATCAGAAACTATAAGTAAAGTTGACTTAGCTATTTGAGTCTGCGCGTAAGTGCAACAATTATTCAGATTTAGTGTAAAGTTTATTTTGGTCATATTTTGAGTAGTAATGGTCCAATTTGAATAAACGTGGGGACGTATAAATGGACCGGCTAAGGGCTTTCAGAAACTGTGAAGAAAGTTGTCTTAGCTACTTGAGTCTGCGCGTAACTGCAACATTTATTCAGAATTAGTGTAAATCTTATTTTGGCAATATTTTGAGTTGTACTGGTCACATTTGAATACACGAGGGGACGTATAAATGGTCCGGCTAAGGGCTTTCAGAAACTGTGAAGGAAGTTGTCTGAGCTACTTGAGTCTGCGCGTAACTGCAACAATTATTCAGAATTAGTGTAAAGTTTATTTTGGCCATATTTTGAGTTGTAATTGTGCAATTTCAGTAAACTAGGTGAGCTATAAATGGCCCAGCTGAGGACTTTTAGAAACTATAAGCAAAGTTGACTTAGCTATTTGAGTTTGCGCGTAAGTGCAACAATTATTCAGAATTCGTGTAAAGCTTATTTTGGCCATATTTTGAGTTTTAATGGTGCAATTTCAGTAAACTAGGTGAGGTATAAATGGCCCAGCTGAGGACCTTCAGAAACTATAAGCAAAGTTGACTTAGCTATTTAAGTCTGCGCGTAAGTGCAACAATTATTCAGAATTCGTGTAAAGCTTATTTTGGCCATATTTTGAGTTGTAATGGTGAAATTTGAGTAAACGAGGTGAGGTATAAATTGTCCAGCTTAGGGCTATCAGAAACTATAAGTAAAGTTGACTTAGCTATTTGAGTCTGCGCGTAAGTGCAACAATTATTCAGATTTAGTGTAAAGTTTATTTTGGTCATATTTTGAGTTGTAATGGTCCAATTTGAATAAACGAGGGGACGTATAAATAGTCCAGCTCTGGGTTTTCAGAAACTGTAAAGAAAGTTGACTTAGCTGTTTGACTCAGCGCGTAACTGCAACAATTATTCAGAATTAGTGTAAATTTTATTTTGGCAAAATTTTGAGTTGTAATGGTCCAATTTAAATAAACGAAGAGACGTATAAATGGTCCGGCTTAGAGCCATCAGAAACTGCAAACAAAGTTGACTTAGCAATTTGAGTCTGCACGTAACTGCAACAATTATTCACAACTAGTGTAAAGTTTATTTTGGTCATATTTTGAGTTGTAATGGTCCAATTTGAATAAACGAGGGGACGTATAAATAGTCCAGCTCTGGGTTTTCAGAAACTGTAAAGAAAGTTGACTTAGCTGTTTGACTCAGCGCGTAACTGCAACAATTATTCAGAATTAGTGTAAAGCTTATTTTGGCCATATTTTGAGTTGAAGTGGTCCAATTTGAATAAACGAGGTGAGGTATAAATGGTCCAGCTTAGGGCTTTCAGAAACTATCAGCAAAGTTGACTTAGCTACTTGAGTCTGCCCGTAAATGCAAGAATTTTTCAGAATTAGTGTAAAGCTTATTTTGGCCATATTTTCAGTTGTAATGTTGCAATTTGAGTAAACGAGGTGAGGTATAAATGGTCCATCTTAGGACTTTCAGAAACTATAAGCAAACTTGACTTAGCTACTTGAGTCAGCGCGTAACTGCAAGAATTTTTCAGAATTACTGTATAGCTTATTTTGGCCATATTTTCAGTAGTAATGTTGCAATTTGAGTAAACGAGTTGAGGTATAAATGGTACATCTTAGGACTTTCAGAAACTATAAGCAAACTTGACTTAGCTATTTCAGTCTGCGCGTAACTGCAACAATTATTCAGAATTAGTGTAAAGTTTATTTTGGCCATATTTTCAGTTGTAATGGTGCAATTTGAGTAAACGAGGTGAGGTATAAATGGTCCATCTTAGGAGTTTCAGAAACTATAAGCAAAGTTGACTTAGCTACTTGAGCCTGCGCGTAACTGCAACAATTATTCAGAATTAGTGTAAAGTTTATTTTGGCCATATTTTGAGTTGTAATGGCGCAATTTGAGAAAACGAGGTGAGGTATAAATGGTCCAGCTTAGGACTTTCAGAGACTATAAGCAAAGTTGACTTAGCATTTTGAGTCTGCGCGTAACTGCAACAATTATTCAGAATAAGTGTAATATTTATTTTGGCAATATTTTGAGTTGTAATGGTCCAATGTTAATAAACGACGGGACGTATAAATGGTCCAGCTTAGGGCTTTTAGAAACTGTAAAGGAAGTTGTCTTAGCTACTTGAGTCTTCGCGTAACTGCAACAATTATTCAGAATTAGTGTAAATTTTATTTTGGCAATATTTTGAGTTGTAATGGCCCAATTTGAATAAACGAGGAGACGTGTAAATGGCCCGGCTAAGGGCTTTTAGAAACTGTGAAGAAAGTTGTCTTAGCTACGTGAGTCTGCGCGTAACTGCAACAATTATTCAGAATTAGTGTAAAGTTTATTTTGGCCATATTTTGAGTTGTAATTGTGCAATTTGAGTAAACGGGGTGGCGCATAAATGGTCCAGCTTAGGACTTTCAGAAACTATAAGCAAAGTTGACTTAGCTATTTGAGTCTGCGCGTAAGTGCAACAATTATTCAGAATTAGTGTAAAGCTTATTTTGGCCATATTTTGAGTTGTAATGGTGCAATTTCAGTAAACTAGGTGAGGTGTAAATGGCCCAGGTGAGGACTTTCAGAAACTATAAGCAAAGTTGACTTAGCTATTTGGGTCTGCGCGTAAGTGCAACAATTATTCAGAATTCGTGGAAAGTTTATTTTGGCCATATTCTGAGTTGTAATGGTGCAATTTGAGAAAACGAGGTGAGATATAAATGGTCCAGCTTAGGACTTTCAGAAACTGTAAAGAAAGTTGACTTAGCTATTTGAGTCTGCGCGTAACTGCAACAATTATTCAGAATTAGTGTAAAGTTTATTTTGGCCATATTTTGAGTTGTGATGGTCCTATTTGAATAAACGAGGAGACGTATAAATGGTCCAGCTTAGGGTTTTCAGAAACTGTAAAGAAAGTTGACTTAGCTGTTTGACTCAGCGCGTAACTGCAACAATTATACAGAATTAGTGTAAAGCTTATTTTGGCAATATTTTGAGTTGTAATGGTCCAATTTGAATAAACGACGGGACGTATAATTGGTCCAGCTTAGGGTTTTCAGAAGCTCTAAAGAAAGTTGACTTAGCTATTTGAGTCTGCGCGGAACTACAACAATTATTCAGAATTAGTGTAAAGATTATTTTGGCCATATTTTGAGTTGTAATGGCGCAATTTGAGTAAACGAGGTAAGGTATAAATGGTCCAGCTTAGGACGTTCAGGAACTATAAGCAAAGTTGACTTAGCTACTTGAGTCTGCGCGTAACTGCAAATTTAATTACTCAGAATTAGTGTTAAGTTTATTTTGGCCATATTTTGAGTTGTAATGGCGCAATTTGAGTAAACGAGGTGAGGTACAAATGGTCCAGCTTAGGACTTTCAGAAACTATAAGCAAAGTTGACTTAGCTACTTGAGTCTGCACGTAATTGCAACAATTATTCAGAATTAGTGTAAAGTTTATTTTGGCCATATTTATAGTTGAAGTGGTCCAATTTGAATAAACGAGGTGAGGTATAAATGGTCCACCCTAGGGCTTTCAGAAACTATCGGCAAAGTTGACTTAGCTACTTGAGTCTGCGCGTAACTGCAACAACTATTCAGAATTAGTGTAAACTTTGTTTTGGCCGTATTTTGAGTTGTAATGGCGCAATTTGAGTAAACGAGGTGAGGTATAAATGGTCCAGCTTAGGACTTACAGAAACTATAAGCAAAGTTGACTTAGCTATTTGAGTCTGCTCGTAAGTGCAACAATTATTCAGAATTAGTGTAAAGCTTATTTTGGCCATATTTTGAGTTGTAATGGTGCAATTTGAGAAAACGAGGTGAGGTATAAATGGCCCAGCTGAGGACTTTCAGAAACTATAAGCAAAGTTGACTTAGCTATTTGAGTCTGCGCGTAAGTGTAACAATTATTCGGAATTAGTGTAAATCTTATTTTGGCCATATTTTGAGTTGTAATGGTGCAATTTGAGTAAACGAGGTGAGGTGTAAATGGCCCACCTTAGGACCTTCAGGAACAATAAGCAAAGTTGACTTAGCAACTTGAGTCTGCGCGTAACTGCAACAATTATTCAGAAGTAGTGTAAAGCTTATTTTGGCCATATTTTGAGTTGTAATGGTGCAATTTGAGTAAACGAGGTGAGGTGTAAATGGCCCAGCTTAGGACCTTCAGGAACAATAAGCAAAGTTGACTTAGCTACTTGAGTCTGCGCGTAACTGCACCAATTATTCAGAATTAGTGTAAAGTTTATTTTGGCCATATTTTGAGTTGTAATGACGCAATTTGAGTAAGCGAGGTGAGGTATAAATGGACCAGCTTGGGACTTACAGAAACTATAAGCAAAGTTGACTTAGAATTTTGAGTCTGCGCGTAACTGCAAGAATTTTTCAGAATTAGTGTAAAGTTTATTTTGGCCATATTTTGAGTTGTAATGGTGCAATTTGAGTAAACGAGGTGAGGTATAAATTGTCCAGCTTAGGGTTTTCAGAAACTATAAGTGAAGTTGACTTAGCTATTTGAGTCTGCGCGTAAGTGCAGCAATTATTCAGAATTAGTGTAAAGCTTATTTTGGCCATATTTTGAGTTGTAATGGTGCAATTTCAGCAAACTAGGTGAGGTATAAATGGCCCAGCTAAGGACTTTCAGAAACTATAAGCAAAGTTGACTTAGCTATTTGAGTCTGCGCGTAAGTGCAACAATTATTCAGAATTAGTGTAAAGCTTATTTTGGCCATATTTTGAGTTGTAATGGTGCAATTTCAGTAAACTAGGTGAGGTGTAAATGGCCCAGGTGAGGACTTTCAGAAACTATAAGCAAAGTTGACTTAGCTATTTGGGTCTGCGCGTAAGTGCAACAATTATTCAGAATTCGTGGAAAGTTTATTTTGGCCATATTCTGAGTTGTAATGGTGCAATTTGAGAAAACGAGGTGAGGTATAAATGGTCCAGCTTAGGACTTTCAGAAACTGTAAAGAAATTTGACTTAGCTGTTTGACTCAGCGCGTAACTGCAACAATTATTCAGAATTAGTGTAAAGCTTATTTTGGCAATATTTTGAGTTGTAATGGTCCAATTTGAATAAACGACGGGACGTATAAATGGTCCAGCTTAGGGTTTTCAGAAGCTCTAAAGAAAGTTGACTTAGCTATTTGAGTCTGCGCGTAAGTACAACAATTATTCAGAATTAGTGTAAAGATTATTTTGGCCATATTTTGAGTTGTAATGGCGCAATTTGAGTAAACGAGGTAAGGTATAAATGGTCCAGCTTAGGACGTTCAGGAACTATAAGCAAAGTTGACTTAGCTACTTGAGTCTGCGCGTAACTGCAAATTTAATTACTCAGAATTAGTGTTAAGTTTATTTTGGCCATATTTTGAGTTGTAATGGCGCAATTTGAGTAAACGAGGTGAGGTATAAATGGTCCAGCTTAGGACTTTCAGAAACTATAAGCAAAGTTGACTTAGCTACTTGAGTCTGCACGTAATTGCAACAATTATTCAGAATTAGTGTAAAGTTTATTTTGGCCATATTTATAGTTGAAGTGGTCCAATTTGAATAAACGAGGTGAGGTATAAATGGTCCACCCTAGGGCTTTCAGAAACTATCAGCAAAGTTGACTTAGCTACTTGAGTCTGCGCGTAACTGCAACAACTATTCAGAATTAGTGTAAACTTTGTTTTGGCCGTATTTTGAGTTGTAATGGCGCAATTTGAGTAAACGAGGTGAGGTATAAATGGTCCAGCTTAGGACTTACAGAAACTATAAGCAAAGTTGACTTAGCTATTTGAGTCTGCTCGTAAGTGCAACAATTATTCAGAATTAGTGTAAAGCTTATTTTGGCCATATTTTGAGTTGTAATGGTGCAATTTGAGAAAACGAGGTGAGGTATAAATGGCCCAGCTGAGGACTTTCAGAAACTATAAGCAAAGTTGACTTAGCTATTTGAGTCTGCGCGTAAGTGTAACAATTATTCGGAATTAGTGTAAATCTTATTTTGGCCATATTTTGAGTTGTAATGGTGCAATTTGAGTAAACGAGGTGAGGTGTAAATGGCCCAGCTTAGGACCTTCAGGAACAATAAGCAAAGTTGACTTAGCAACTTGAGTCTGCGCGTAACTGCAACAATTATTCAGAAGTAGTGTAAAGCTTATTTTGGCCATATTTTGAGTTGTAATGGTGCAATTTGAGTAAACGAGGTGAGGTGTAAATGGCCCAGCTTGGGACTTTCAGAAACTATAAGCAAAGTTGACTTAGAATTTTGAGTCTGCGCGTAACTGCAAGAATTTTTCAGAATTAGTGTAAAGTTTATTTTGGCCATATTTTGAGTTGTAATGGTGCAATTTGAGTAAACGAGGTGAGGTATAAATGGCCCAGCTAAGCACTTTCAGAAACTATAAGCAAAGTTGACTTAGCTATTTGAGTCTGCGCGTAAGTGCAACAATTATTCAGAATTAGTGTAAAGTTTATTTTGGCTATATTTTGAGTTGTAATGGTCCAATTTGTACAAACGAGGGGACGTATAAATGGTCCGGCTAAGGGCTTTCAGAAACTGTGAAGAAGGTTGTCTTAGCTACTTGAGTCTGCGCGTAACTGCAACAATTATTCAGAATTAGTGTAAATTTTATTTTGGCAATATTTTGAGTTGTAATGGTCCAATGTGAATAAACGACGGGACGTATAAATGGTCCAGCTTAGGGCTTTTAGATACTGTAAAGAAAGTTGTCTTAGCTACTTGAGTCTGCGCGTTACTGCAACAATTATTCAGAATTAGTGTAAATATTATTTTGGCAATATTTTGAGTCGTAATGGTCCAATTTGAACAAACGAGGGGACGTATAAATGGTCCGGCTAAGGGCTTTCAGAAACTTTGAAGAAGGTTGTCTTAGCTACTTGTGTCTGCGCGTAACTGCAACAATTATTCAGAATTGGTGTAAATCTTATTTTGGCAATATTTTGAGTTGTAATGGTCCAATGTGAATAAACGAGGTGACGTATAAATGGTCCAGCTTAGGGCTTTTAGAAACTGCAAAAGAAAGTTGTCTTAGCTACTTGAGTCTGCGCGTAACTGCAACAATTATTCAGAATTAGTGTAAATTTTATTTTGGCAATATTTTGAGTTGCAATGGTCCAATTTGGACAAACGAGCGGACGTATAAATGGTCCGGCTAAGGGCTTTCAGAAACTGTGAAGAAGGTTGTCTTAGCTACTTGAGTCTGCGCGTAACTGCAACAATTATTCAGAATTAGTGTAAAGTTTATTTTGGTCATATTTTGAGTTGTAATGGCGCAATTTGAGTAAACGAGGTGAGGTATAAATGTTCCAGCTTAGGACTTTCAGAAACTATAAGCAAAGTTGACTTAGCTACTTCAGTTTGCGCGTAACTGCAACAATTATTCAGAATTAGTGTAAAGTTTATTTTGGCCATATTTTGAGTTGTAGTGGTGCAATTTGAGTAAACGAGGTGGGGTATAAATGTTCCAGCTTAGGACTATCAGAAACTATAAGCAAAGTTGACTTAGCTACTTGAGTCTGCGCGTAACTGCAACAATTATTCAGAATTAGTGTAAAGTTTATTTTGGCCATATTTTGAGTTGTAATGGCGCAATTTGAGTAAACGAGGTGAAGTATAAATTGTCCAGCTTAGAACTTTCAGAAACTGTAAGCAAAGGTGACTTAGCTACTTGAGTCTGCACGTAATTGCAACAATTATTCAGAATTAGTGTAAAGTTTATTTTGGCCATATTTTGAGTTGTAATGGTGCAATTTGAGTAAACGAGGTGAGGTATAAATGGTCCAGGTTAGGACTTTCAAAAACTATAAGCAAAGTTGACTTAGCTATTTGAGTCTGCGCGTCACTGCAACAACTATTCAGAATTAGTGTAAACTTTGTTTTGGCCATATTTTGAGTTGTAATGCTGCAATTTGAGAAAACGAGGTGAGGTATAAATGGTCCAGCTTAGGACTTTCAGAAACTGTAAAGAAAGTTGGCTTAGCTATTTGAGTCTGCGCGTAACTGCAATAACTATTCAGAATTAGTGTAAAGTTTATTTTGGCCATATTTTGAGTTGTAATGGTGCAATTTGAGAAAACGGGGTGAGGTATAAATGGTCCAGCTTAGGACTTTCAGAAACTGTAAAGAAAGTTGACTTAGCTATTTGAATCTGCGCGTAACTGCAACAATTATTCAGAATTAGTGTAAATCTTATTTTGGCAATATTTTGAGTTGTAATGGTCCAATGTGAATAAACGAGGGGACGTATAAATGGTCCGGCTAAGGGCTTTTAGAAGCTGTAAAGAAAGTTGTCTTAGCTACTTGAGTCTGCGCGTAACTGCAACAATTATTCAGAATTAGTGTAAATCTTATTTTGGCAATATTTTGAGTTGTAATGGTCCAATTTGGACAAACGAGGGGACGTATAAATGGTCCGGCTAAGGGCTTTCAGAAACTGTGAAGAAGGTTGTCTTAGCTACTTGAGTCTGCGCGTAACTGCAACAATTATTGTGAATTAGTGTAAAGCTTATTTTGGTCATATTTTGAGTTGTAATGGCGCAATTTGAGTAAACGAGGTGAGGTACAAATGGTCAAGCCTAGGACTTCAGAAACTATAAGCAAAGTTGACTTAGCTATATGAGTCTGCGCGAAACTGCAACAATTATTCAGAATTAGTGTAAAGTTTATTTTGGTCATATTTTGAGTTGTAATGGCGCAATGTGAGTAAACGAGGTGAGCTATAAATGGTCCAGCTTAGAACTTTCAAAAACTATAAGCAAGGTTGACTTAGCTATTTGAGTCTGCGCGTAACTGCAACAACTATTCAGAATTAGTGTAAACTTTGTTTTGGCCATATTGTGAGTTGTAATGGTGCAATTTGAGTAAACGAGGTGAAGTATAAATGGTCCAGCTTAGGACTTTCAGAAACTATAAGCAAAGTTGACTTAGCTAATTGAGTCTGCGCGTAAGTGCAACAATTATTCAGAATTAGTGTAAAGTTTATTTTGGCCATATTTTGAGTTGTAATGCTGCAATTTGTGTAAACGAAGTGAGGTATAAATGGTCCAGCGTAGGACTTTCAGAAACTATAAGCAAAGTTGACTTAGCTACTTGAGTCTGCGCGTAAGTGCAACAATTATTCAGAATTAGTGTAAAGTTTATTTTGGCCATATTTTGAGTTGTAATTGTCCAATTTGAGTAAACGAGGTGAGGTATAAATGGTCCAGCTTAGGACTTTCAGAAACTATAAGCAAAGTTGACTTAGCTACTTGAGTCTGCGCGTAAGTGCAACAATTATTCAGAATTAGTGTAAAGTTTATTTTGGCAATATTTTGAGTTGTAATGGTCCAATGTGAATAAACGACGGGACGTATAAATGGTCCAGCTTAGGGCCTTTAGAAATTGTAAAGAAAGTTGTCTTAGCTACTTGAGTCTACGCGTAAGTGCAACAATTATTCAGAATTAGTATAAACTTTATTTTGGCCATATTTTGAGTTGTAATGGCCCAATTTGAGTAAACGAGGTGAGGTATAAATGGCCCATTATAGGACTTTCAGAAACTATCAGCAAAGTTGACTTAGCTATTTGAGTCTCCGCGGAAGTGCAACAATTATTCAGAATTAGTGTAAAGCTTATTTTGGCCATATTTCGAGTTGTAATGGTGCAATTTCAGTAAACTAGGTGAGGTATAAATGGCCCAGCTTAGGACTTTCAGAAACTATCAGCAAAGTTGACTTAGCTATTTGAGTCTGCGCGTAAGTGCAACAATTATTCAGAATTCGTGTAAAGTTTATTTTGGCAATATTTTGAGTTGTAATGGTCCAATGTGAATAAACGACGGGACGTATAAATGGTCCAGCTTAGGGCCTTTAGAAACTGTAAAGAAAGTTGTCTTAGCTACTTGAGTCTACGCGTAAGTGCAACAATTATTCAGAATTAGTATAAACTTTATTTTGGCCATATTTTGAGTTGTAATGGCCCAATTTGAGTAAACGAGGTGAGGTATAAATGGCCCATTATAGGACTTTCAGAAACTATCAGCAAAGTTGACTTAGCTATTTGAGTCTCCGCGGAAGTGCAACAATTATTCAGAATTAGTGTAAAGTTTATTTTGGCCATATTTTGAGTTGTAATGGTGCAATTTGAGAAAACGAGGTGAGGTATAAATGGTCCAGCTTAGGACTTTCAGAAACTGTAAAGAAAGTTTACTTAGCTATTTGAGTCTGCGCGTAAGTGCAACATTTATTCAGAATTAGTGTAAATATTATTTTGGCAATATTTTGAGTTGTAATGGTCCAATTTGAACAAACTAGGGGACGTATAAATGGTCCGGCTTAGGGCTTTCAGAAACTGTGAAGAAGGTTGTCTTAGCCACTTGAGTCTGCGCGTAACTGCAACAATTATTCAGAATTAGTGTAAATCTTATTTTGGCAATATTTTGAGTTGTAATGGTCCAATGTGAATAAACGAGGGGACGTATAAATGGTCCGCCTAAGGGCTTTTAGAAACTGTAAAGAAAGTTGTCTTAGCTACTTCAGTCTGCGCGTAACTGCAACAATTATTCAGAATTAGTGTAAATCTTATTTTGGCAATATTTTGAGTTGTAACGGTCCAATTTGAACAAACGAGGGGACGTATAAATGGTCCGGCTAGGGGCTTTCAGAAACTGTGAAGAAGGTTGTCTTAGCTACTTGAGTCTGCGCGTAACTGCAACAATTATTCAGAATTAGTGTAAAGTTTATTTTGGTCATATTTTGAGTTGTAATGGCGCAATTTGAGTAAACGAGGTGAGGTATAAATGGTCAAGCTTAGGACTTTCAGAAACTATAAGCAAAATTGACTTAGCTACTTGAGTCTGCGCGTAACTGCAACAATTATTCAGAATTAGTGTAAAGCTTATTTTGGTCATATTTTGAGTTGTAATGGCGCAATTTGCGTAAACGAGGTGAGGTATAAATGGTCAAGTCTAGGACTTTCAGAAACTATAAGCAAAGTTGACTTAGCTACTTGAGTCTGCGCGTAACTGCAACAACTATTCAGAATTAGTGTAAAGTTTATTTTGGCCATATTTTGAGTTGTAATGGCGCAATTTGAGTAAACGAGGTGAAGTATAAATTGTCCAGCTTAGAACTTTCAGAAACTATAAGCAAAGGTGACTTAGCTACTTGAGTCTGCGCGTAACTGCAACAATTATTCAGAATTAGTGTAAAGTTTATTTTGGCCATATTTTGAGTTGTAATGGCGCAATTTGAGAAAACGAGGTGAAGTATAAATTGTCCAGCTTAGGACTTTCAGAAACTATAAGCAAAGTTGACTTAGCTACTTGAGTCTGCGCGTAAGTGCAACAATTATTCAGAATTAGTGTAAAGTTTATTTTGGCCATATTTTGAGTTGTAATGGTGCAATTTGAGTAAACGAAGTAAGGTATAAATGGTCCAGCGTAGGAGTTCGAGAAACTATAAGCAAAGTTGACTTAGCTACTTGAGTCTGCGCGTAACTGCAGCAATTATTCAGAATTAGTATAAAGTTTATTTTGGCCATATTTTGAGTTGTAATGGCGCAATTTGAGTAAACGAGGTGAAGTATAAATGGACCAGCTTAGGACTTTCAGAAGCTATAAGCAAAGTTGACTTAGCTACTTGAGTCTGCGCGTAAGTGCAACAATTATTCAGAATTAGTGTAAACTTTATTTTGGCCATATTTTGAGTTGTAATGGCGCAATTTGAGTAAACGAGGTGAGGTATAAATGGTCCAGCATAGGACTTTCAGAAACTATCAGCAAAGTTGACTTAGCTATTTGAGTCTCCGCGGAAGTGCAACAATTATTCAGAATTAGTGTATAGCTTAATTTGGCCATATTTTGAGTTGTAATGGTGCAATTTCAGTAAACTAGGTGAGGTATAAATGGCCCAGCTTAGGACTTTCAGAAACTATCAGCAAAGTTGACTTAGCTATTTGAGTCTGCGCGTAAGTGCAACAATTATTCAGAATTCGTGTAAAGTTTATTTTGGCCATATTTTGAGTTGTAATGGTGCAATTTGAGAAAACGAGGTGAAGTATAAATTGTCCAGCTTAGGACTTTCAGAAACTATAAGCAAAGGTGACTTAGCTACTTGTGTCTGCACGTAACTGCAACAATTATTGAGAATTAGTGTAAAGTTTATTTTGGCCATATTTTGAGTTGTAGTGGCGCAATTTGAGTAAACGAGGTGAGGTATAAATGGTCCAGTTTAGGACTTTCAAAAACTATAAGCAAAGTTGACTTAGCTATTTGAGTCTGCGCGTAACTGCAACAATTATTCAGAATTAGTGTAAAGTTTATTTTGGCCATATTTTGAGTTGTAATGGCGCAATTTGAGTAAACGAGGTGAGGTATAAATGGTCCAGCTTAGGACTTTCAAAAACTATAAGCAAAGTTGACTTAGCTATTTGAGTCTGCGCGTAACTGCAACAATTATTCAGAATTAGTGTAAAGTTTATTTTGGCCATATTTTGAGTAGTAATGGCGCAATTTGAGTAAACGAGCTGAACTATAAATTGTCCAGCTTAGAACTTTCAGAAACTATAAGCAAAGGTGACTTAGCTACTTGAGTCTGCACGTAACTGCAACAATTATTCAGAATTAGTGTAAAGTTTATTTTGGCCATATTTTGAGTTGTAATGGTGCAATGTGAGTAAACGAGGTGAGGTATAAATGATCCAGCTTAGGACTTTCAAAAACTATAAGCAAAGTTGACTTAGCTATTTGATTCTGCGCGTAACTGCAACAACTATTCAGAATTAGTGTAAACTTTGTTTTGGCCATATTTTGAGTTGTAATGGCGCAATTTGAGTAAACGAGGTGAGGTATAAATGGTCCAGCTTAGGACTTTCAGAAACTATAAGCAAAGTTGACTTAGCTATTTGAGTCTGCGCGTAAGTGCAACAATTATTCAGAATTAGTGTAAAGTTTATTTTGGCCATATTTTGAGTTGTAATGGTGCAATTTGAGTAAACGAAGTGAGGTATAAATGGTCCAGCGTAGGACTTTGAGAAACTATAAGCAAAGTTGACTTAACTACTTGAGTCTGCGTGTAACTGCAGCAATTATTCAGAATTAGTGTAAAGTTTATTTTGGCCATATTTTGAGTTGTAATGGCGCAATTTGAGTAAACGAGGTGAAGTATAAATGGTCCAGCTTAGGACTTTCAGAAACTATAAGCAAAGTTGACTTAGCTACTTGAGTCTGCGCGTAAGTGCAACAATTATTCAGAATTAGTGTAAAGTTTATTTTGGCCATATTTTGAGTTGTAATGGTGCAATTTGAGTAAACGAGGTGAGGTATAAATGTTCCAGCTTAGGACTTTCAGAAACTATAAGCAAAGTTGACTTAGCTACTTGAGTCTGCGCGTAACTGCAACAATTATTCAGAATTAGCGTAAAGTTTATTTTGGCCATATTTTGAGTTGTAATGACGCAATTTGAGTAAACGAGGTGAACTATAAATTGTCCAGCTTAGAACTTTCAGAAACTATAAGCAAAGGTGACTTAGCTACTTGAGTCTGCACGTAACTGCAACAATTATTCAGAATTAGTGTAAAATTTGTTTTGACCATATTTTGAGTTGTAATGGTGCAATTTGAGTAAACGAGGTGAGGTATAATTGGACCAGCTAGGGACTTTCAGAAACTATAAGCAAAGTTGACTTAGAATTTTAAGTCTGCGCGTAACTGCAACAATTATTCAGAATTACTGTAAATATTATTTTGGCCATATTTTGAGTTGTAATGGTGCAATTTGAGAAAACGGGGTGAGGTATAAATGGTCCAGCTTAGGACTTTCAGAAACTGTAAGGAAAGTTGACTTAGCTATTTGAGTCTGCGCGTAAGTGCAACAATTATGCAGAATTAGTGTAAATCTTATTTTGGCAAAATTTTGTGTTGTAATGGTCCAATTTGAATAAACCAGGGGACGTATAAATGGTCCGGCTTAGGGCTTTCAGATACTGTAAAGAAGGTTGTCTTAGCAATTTGAGTCTGCACGTAACTGCAACAATTATTCACAACTAGTGTAAAGTTTATTTTGGTCATATTTTGAGTTGTAATGGTCCAATTTGAATAAGCGAGGGGACGTATAAATGGCCAACCTTAGGGTTTTCAGAAACTGTAAAGAAAGTTAACTTAGCTGTTTGACTCAGCGCGTAACTGCAACAATTATTCAGAATTAGTGTAAAGTTTATTTTGGCCATATTTTGAGTTGTAATGGTCCAATTTGAATAAGCGAGGTGAGGTATAAATGGTCCAGCTTAGGACTTTCAGAAACTATATGCAAAGTTGACTTAGCTACTTGAGTCTGCGCGTAACTGCAACAATTATTCAGAATTAGTGTGAAGTTTATTTTGGCCATATTTTCAGTTGTAATGGTGCAACTTGAGTAAACGAGGTGAGGTATAAATCGTCCATCTTAGGAGTTTCAGAAACTATAAGCAAAGTCGCTTAGCATTTTGAGTCTGCGCGTAACTGCAACAATTATTCAGAATTAGTGTAAAATTTATTTTGGCAATATTTTGAGTTGTAATGGTCCAATGTGAATAAACGACGGGACGTATAAATGGTCCTGCTTAGGGCTTTTAGAAACTGTAAAGAAAGTTGTCTTAGCTACTTCAGTCTGCGCGTAACTGCAACAATTATTCAGAATTAGTGTAAATCTTATTTTGGCAATATTTTGAGTTGTAATTGTCCAATTTGAACAAACGAGGGGACGTATAAATGGTCCGGCTAAGGGCTTTCAGAAACTGTGAAGAAAGTTGTCTTAGATACTTGAGTCTGCGCGTAACTGCAACAATTATTCAGAATTAGTGTAAATCTTATTTTGGCAATATTTTGAGTTGTAATGGTCCAATGTGAATAAACGACGGGACGTATAAATGGTCCAGCTTAGGGCTTTTAGAAACTGTAAAGAAAGTTGTCTTAGCTACTTGAGCCTGCGCGTAACTGCAACAATTATTCAGAATTAGTGTAAATATTATTTTGGCAATATTTTGAGTTGTAATGGTCCAATTTGAACAAACGAGGGGACGTATAAATGGTACGGCTAAGGGCTCTCAGAAACTGTGAAGAAGGTTGTCTTAGCTACTTGAGTCTGCGCGTAACTGCAACAATTATTCAGAATTAGTGTAAATCTTATTTTGGCCATATTTTGAGTTGTAATGGTCCAATGTGAATAAACGACGGGACGTATAAATGGTCCAGATTAGGGCTTTTAGAAACTGTAAAGAAAGTTGTCTTAGCTACTTGAGTCTGCGCGTAACTGCAACAATTATTCAGAATTAATGTAAATCTTATGTTGGCAATATTTTGAGTTGTACTGGTCCAATTTGAACAAACGAGGGGACGTATAAATGGTCCGGCTAAGGGCTTTCAGAAACTGTAAAGAAAGTTGTCTTAGCTATTTGAGTCTGCGCGTAACTGCAACAATTATTCAGAATTAATGTAAATCTTATGTTGGCAATATTTTGAGTTGTACTGGTCCAATTTGAACAAACGAGGGGACGTATAAATGGTCCGGCTAAGGGCTTTCAGAAACTGAAAAGAAAGTTGTCTTATCTACTTGAGTCTGCGCGTATCTGCAACAATTATTCAGAATTAGTGTAAACCTTATTTTGGCAATATTTTGAGTTGTAATGGTCCAATGTGAATAAACTACGGGACGTATAAATGGTCCAGCTTAGGGCTTTTAGAAACTGTAAAGAAAGTTGTCTTAGCTACTTGAGTCTGCGCGTAACTGCAACAATTATTCAGAATTAATGTAAATTTTATGTTGGCAATATTTTGAGTTGTAATGGTCCAATTTGAACAAACGAGGGGACGTATAAATGGTCCAGCTTAGGGCTTTCAGAAACTGTGAAGAAGGTTGTCTTAGCTACTTGAGTCTGCGCGTAACTGCAACAATTATTCAGAATTAGTGTAAATCTTATTTTGGCAATATTTTGAGTTGTAATGGTCCAATGTGAATAAAGGACGGGACGTATAAATGGTCCAGCTTAGTGCTTTTAGAAACTGTAAAGAAAGTTGTCTTAGCTACTTGAGTCTGCGCGTAACTGCAACAATTATTCAGAATTAATGTAAATCTTATGTTGGCAATATTTTGAGTTGTACTGGTCCAATTTGAACAAACGAGGCGACGTATAAATGGTCCGGCTAAGGGCTTTCAGAAACTGTGAAGATTGTTGTCTTAGCTACTTGAGTCTGCGCGTAACTCCAACAATCATTCAGAATTAGTGTAATGATTATTTTGGTCATATTTTGAGTTGTAATGGCGCAATTTGAGTAAACGAGGTGAGGTATAAATGGTCAAGCTTAGGACTTTCAGAAACTATAAGCAAAGTTGACTTAGCTACTTGAGTCTGCGCGTAACTGCAACAAATATTCAGAATTAGTGTAAAGTTTGTTTTGGCCATATTTTGAGTTGTAATTGTGCAATTTGACTAAACGAGGTGAAGTATAAATTGTCCAGCTTAGGACTTTCAGAAACTATAAGCAAAGTTGACTTAGCTGTTTGAGTCTGCGCGTAAGTGTAACAATTATTCAGAATTAGTGTAAAGTGTATTTTGGCCATATTTTGAGTTGTAATGGTGCAATTTGAGTAAACGAGGTGAGATATAAATGGTCCAGCTTAGGACTTTCAGAAACTGTAAAGAAAGTTGACTTAGCTATTTGAGTCTGCGCGTAAGTGCAACAATTATGCAGAAATAGTGTAAAGTGTATTTTGGCCATATTTTGAGTTGTAATGGTGCAATTTGAGTAAACGAGGTGAGGTATAAATTGTCCAGCTTGGGACTTTCAGAAACTATAAGCAAAGTTGACTTAGAATTTTGAGTCTGCGCGTAACTGCAAGAATTATTCAGAATTAGTGTAAAGTTTATTTTGGCCATATTTTGAGTTGTAATGGTGCAATTTGAGAAAACGAGGTGAGGTATAAATGGTCCGGCTTAGGACTTTCAGAAACTATAAGCAAAGTTGACTTAGCTGTTTGAGTCATCGCGTAAGTGTAACAATTATTCAGAATTAGTGTAAAGTGTATTTTGGCCATATTTTGAGTTGTAATGGTGCAATTTGAGTAAACGAGGTGAGGTATAAATTGTCCAGCTTGGGACTTTCAGAAACTATAAGCAAAGTTGACTTAGAATTTTGAGTCTGCGCGTAACTGCAAGAATTATTCAGAATTAGTGTAAAGTTTATTTTGGCCATATTTTCAGTTGTAATGGTGCAATTTGAGAAAACGAGGTGAGGTATAAATGGTCCAGCTTAGGACTTTCAGAAACTGTAAAGAAAGTTGACTTAGCTATTTGAGTCTGCGCGTAACTGCAACAATTATTCAGAATTAGTGTAAATTTTATTTTGGCAATATTTTGAGTTGTAATGGTCCAATGTGAATAAACGACGGGACGTATAAATGGTCCAGCTTAGGGCTTTTAGAAACTGTAAAGAAAGTTGTCTTAGCTACTGGAGCCTGCGCGTAACTTCAACAATTATTCAGAATTAGTGTAAATATTATTTTGGAAATATTTTGAGTTGTAATGATCCAATTTGAACAAACGAGGGGACGTATAAATGGTCCGGCTTAGGGCTTTCAGAAACTGTGAAGAAGGTTGTCTTAGCTACTTGAGTCTGCGCGTAACTGCAACAATTATTCAGAATTAGTGTAAATCTTATTTTGGCAATATTTTGAGTTGTAATGGTCCAATGTGAATAAACGACGGGACGTATAAATGGTCCAGCTTAGGGCTTTTAGAAACTGTAAAGAAACTTGTCTTAGCTACTTGAGTCTGCGCGTAACTGCAACAATTATTCAGAATTAGTGTAAATTTTATTTTGGCAATATTTTGAGTTGTAATGGTCCAATTTGAACAAACGAGGGGACGTATAAATGGTCCGGCTAAGGGCTTTCAGAAACTGTGAAGAAGGTTGTCTTAGCTACTTGAGTCTGCGCGTAACTGCAACAATTATTCAGAATTAGTGTAAAGTTTATTTTGGTCATATTTTGAGTTGTAATGGCGCAATTTGAGTAAACGAGGTGAGGTATAAATGGCCAAGCTTTGGACTTTCAGAAACTATAAGCAAAATTGACTTAGCTACTTGAGTCAGCGCGTAACTGCAACAATTATTCAGAATTAGTGTAAAGTTTATTTTGGCCATATTTTGAGTTGTAATGGTGCAATTTGAGTAAACGAGGTGAGGTATAAATGTTCCAGCTTAGGACTTTCAGAAACTATAAGCAAAGTTGACTTAGCTACTTGAGTCTGCGCGTAACTGCAACAATTATTCAGAATTAGTGTAAAATTTGTTTTGGCCATCTTTTGAGTTGTAATGGTGCAATTTGAGTAAACGAGGTGAGGTATAAATGGACCAGCTAGGGACTTTCAGAAACTATAAGCAAAGTTGACTTAGAATTTTAAGTCTGCGCGTAACTGCAACAATTATTCAGAATTAGTGTAAATTTTATTTTGGCCATATTTTGAGTTGTAATGGTGCAATTTGAGAAAACGGGGTGAGGTATAAATGGTCCAGCTTAGGACTTTCAGAAACTGTAAGGAAAGTTGACTTAGCTATTTGAGTCTGCCCGTAAGTGCAACAATTATGCAGAATTAGTGTAAATCTTATTTTGGCAAAATTTTGTGTTGTAATGGTCCAATTTGAATAAACCAGGGGACGTATAAATGGTCCGGCTTAGGGCTTTCAGAAACTGTGAAGAAGGTTGTCTTAGCAATTTGAGTCTGCACGTAACTGCAACAATTATTCACAACTAGTGTAAAGTTTATTTTGGTCATATTTTGAGTTGTAATGGTCCAATTTGAATAAGCGAGGGGACGTATAAATGGCCAACTTTAGGGTTTTCAGAAACTGTAAAGAAAGTTAACTTAGCTGTTTGACTCAGCGCGTAACTGCAACAATTATTCAGAATTAGTGTAAAGTTTATTTTGGCCATATTTTCAGTTGTAATGGTGCAACTTGAGTAAACGAGGTGAGGTATAAATCGTCCATCTTAGGAGTTTCAGAAACTATAAGCAAAGTTGGCTTAGCATTTTGAGTCTGCGCGTAACTGCAACAATTATTCAGAATTAGTGTAAATTTTATTTTGGCAATATTTTGAGTTGTAATTGTCCAATTTGAACAAACGAGGGGACGTATAAATGGTCCGGCTAAGGGCTTTCAGAAACTGTGAAGAAAGTTGTCTTAGATACTTGAGTCTGCGCGAAACTGCAACAATTATTCAGAATTAGTGTAAATCTTATTTTGGCAATATTTTGAGTTGTAATGGTCCAATGTGAATAAACGACGGGACGTATAAATGGTCCAGCTTAGGGCTTTTAGAAACTGTAAAGAAAGTTGTCTTAGCTACTTGAGTCTGCGCGTAACTGCAACAACTATTCAGAATTAATGTAAATCTTATGTTGGCAATATTTTGAGTTGTACTGGTCCAATTTGAACAAACGAGGGGACGTATAAATGGTCCCGCTAAGGGCTTTCAGAAACTGTAAAGAAAGTTGTCTTAGCTATTTGAGTCTGCGCGTAACTGCAACAATTATTCAGAATTAATGTAAATCTTATGTTGGCAATATTTTGAGTTGTACTGGTCCAATTTGAACAAACGAGGGGACGTATAAATGGTCCGGCTAAGGGCTTTCAGAAACTGAAAAGAAAGTTGTCTTAGCTACTTGAGTCTGCGCGTATCTGCAACAATTATTCAGAATTAGTGTAAACCTTATTTTGGCAATATTTTGAGTTGTAATGGTCCCATGTGAATAAACTACGGGACGTATAAATGGTCCAGCTTAGGGCTTTTAGAAACTGTAAAGAAAGTTGTCTTAGCTACTTGAGTCTGCGCGTAACTGCAACAATTATTCAGAATTAATGTAAATTTTATGTTGGCAATATTTTGAGTTGTAATGGTCCAATTTGAACAAACGAGGGGACGTATAAATGGTCCAGCTTAGGGCTTTCAGAAACTGTGAAGAAGGTTGTCTTAGCTACTTGAGTCTGCGCGTAACTGCAACAATTATTCAGAATTAGTGTAAATCTTATTTTGGCAATATTTTGAGTTGTAATGGTCCAATGTGAATAAAGGACGGGACGTATAAATGGTCCAGCTTAGTGCTTTTAGAAACTGTAAAGAAAGTTGTCTTAGCTACTTGAGTCTGCGCGTAACTGCAACAATTATTCAGAATTAATGTAAATCTTATGTTGGCAATATTTTGAGTTGTACTGGTCCAATTTGAACAAACGAGGCGACGTATAAATGGTCCGGCTAAGGGCTTTCAGAAACTGTGAAGAAGGTTGTCTTAGCTACTTGAGTCTGCGCGTAACTCCAACAATCATTCAGAATTAGTGTAAAGATTATTTTGGTCATATTTTGAGTTGTAATGGCGCAATTTGAGTAAACGAGGTGAGGTATAAATGGTCAAGCTTAGGACTTTCAGAAACTATAAGCAAAGTTGACTTAGCTACTTGAGTCTGCGCGTAACTGCAACAAATATTCAGAATTAGTGTAAAGTTTATTTTGGCCATATTTTGAGTTGTAATGGTGCAATTTGAGTAAACGAGGTGAGGTATAAATGTTCCAGCTTAGGACTTTCAGAAACTATAAGCAAAGTTGACTTAGCTACTTGAGTCTGCGCGTAAGTGCAACAATTATTCAGAATTAGTGTAAAGCTTATTTTGGCCATATTTTGAGTTGTAATGGCGCAATTTGAGTAAACGAGGTGAAGTATAAATTGTCCAGCTTAGAACTTTCAGAAACTATAAGCAAAGGTGACTTAGCTATTTGAGTCTGCGCGTAACTGCAACAACTATTCAGAATTAGTGTAAACTTTGTTTTGGCCATATTTTGAGTTGTAATGGTGCAATTTGAGTAAACAAGGTGAAGTATAAATTGTCCAGCTTAGGACTTTCAGAAACTATAAGCAAAGTTGACTTAGCTATTTGAGTCTGCGCGTAAGAGCAACAATTATTCAGAATTAGTGTAAAGCTTATTTTGGCCATATTTTCAGTTGTAATAGTGCAATTTGAGTAAACGAGGTGAGGTATAAATGGTCCATCTTAGGAGTTTCAGAAACTATAAGCAAAGTTGGCTTAGCATTTTGAGTTTGCGCGTAACTGCAACAATTATTCAGAATTAGTGTAAAGTTTATTTGGGCCATATTTTGAGTTGTAATGGTGCAATTTGAGTAACCGAGGTGAGGTATAAATGGTCCAGCTTAGGAATTTCAGAAACTATAAGCAAAGGTGACTTAGCTACTTGAGTCTGCACGTAACTGCAACAATTATTCAGAATTAGTGTAAAGTTTATTTTGGCCATATTTTGAGTTGTAATGGTGCAATTTGAGTAAACGAGGTGAGGTATAAATGGTCCAGCTTAGGACTTTCAAAAACTATAAGCAAAGTTGACTTAGCATTTTGAGTCTGCGCGTAACTGCAACAGCTATTCAGAATTAGTGTAAACTTTGTTTTGGCCATATTTTGAGTTGTAATGGCGCAATTTGAGTAAACGAGGTGAAGTATAAATTGTCCAGCTTAGGACTTTCAGAAACTATAAGCAAAGTTGACTTAGCTATTTGAGTCTGCGCGTAAGTGCAACAATGATTCAGAATTAGTGTAAAGTGTATTTTGGCCATATTTTGAGTTGTAATGGTGCAATTTGAGCAAACGAGCTGAGGTGTAAATGGACCAGCTTGGGACTTTCAAAAACTATAAGCAAAGTTGACTTAGCTATTTGAGTCTGCGCGTAACTGCAATAACTATTCAGAATTAGTGTAAAATTTGTTTTGGCCATATTTTGAGTTGTAATGGTGCACTTTGAGTAAACGAGGTGAGGTATAAATGGACCACCTTGGGACTTTCAGAAACTATAAGCAAAGTTGACTTAGAATTTTGAGTCTGCGCGTAACTGCAACAATTATTCAGAATTAGTGTAAAGTTTATTTTGGCCATATTTTGAGTTGTAATGGTGCAATTTGAGAAAACGGGGAGAGGTATAAATGGTCCAGCTTAGGACTTTCAGAACTGTAAAGAAAGTTGACTTAGCCATTTGAGTCTGCGCGTAAGTGCAACAATTATTCAGAATTAGTGTAAATCTTATTTTGGCAAAATTTTGAGTTGTAATGGTCCAATTTGAATAAACGAGGAGACGTATGAATGGTCCAGCTTAGAGCCATCAGAAACTGCAAACAAAGTTGACTTAGCAATTGGAGTCTGCACGTAACTGCAACAATTATTCACAACTAGTGTAAAGTTTATTTTGGTCATATTTTGAGTTGTAATGGTCCAATTTGAATAAACGAGGGGACGTATAAATGGCCAATCTTAGGGTTTTCAGAAACTGTAAAGAAAGTTAACTTAGCTGTTTGACTCAGCGCGTAACTGCAACAATTATTCAGAATTAGTGTTAAGCTTATTTTGGCCATATTTTGAGATGTAATGGTCCAATTTGAATAAGCGAGGTGAGGTATAAATGGTCCAGCTTAGGACTTTCAGAAACTATATGCAAAGTTGACTTAGCTACTTCAGTCTGCGCGTAACTGCAACAAATATTCAGAATTAGTGTAAAGTTTATTTTGGCCATATTTTCAGTTGTAATGGTGCAATTTGAGTAAACGAGGTGAGGTATAAATGGTCCATCTTAGGAGTTTCAGAAACTATAAGCAAAGCTGGCTTAGCATTTTGAGTCTGCGCGTAACTGCATCAATTATTCAGAATTAGTGTAAAATTTATTTTGGCAATATTTTGAGTTGTAATGGTCCAATGTGAATAAACGGTGGGACGTATAAATGGTCCAGCTTAGGGCTTTTCGAAACTGTAAAGAAAGTTGTCTTAGCTACTTCAGTCTGCGCGTAACTGCAACAATTATTCAGAATTAGTGTAAATCTTATTTTGGCAATATTTTGAGTTGTAATGGTCCAATTTGAACAAACGAGGGGACGTATAAATGGTCCGGCTAAGGGCTTTCAGAAACTGTGAAGAAAGATGTCTTAGATACTTGAGTCTGCGCGAAAATGCAACAATTATTCAGAATTAGTGTAAATCTTATTTTGGCAATATTTTGAGTTGTAATGGTCCAATGTGAATAAACGACGGGACGTATAAATGGACCAGCTTAGGGCTTTTAGAAACTGTAAAGAAAGTTGTCTTAGCTACTTGAGCCTGCGCGTAACTGCAACAATTATTCAGAATTAGTGTAAATATTATTTTGGCAATATTTTGAGTTGTAATGGTCCAATTTGAATAAACGAGGGGACGTATAAATGGTCCGGCTAAGGGCTTTCAGAAACTGTGAAGAAGGTTGTCTTAGCTACTTGAGTTTGCGCGTAACTCCAACAATCATTCAGAATTAGTGTAAAGATTATTTTGGTCATATTTTGAGTTGTAATGGCGCAATTTGAGTAAACGAGGTGAGGTATAAATGGTCAAGCGTAGGGTTTTCAGAAACTGTAAAGAAAGTTAACTTAGCTGTTTGACTCAGCGCGTAACTGCAACAATTATTCAGAATTAGTGTAAAGCTTATTTTGGCCATATTTTGAGATGTAATGGTCCAATTTGAATAAGCGAGGTGAGGTATAAATGGTCCAGCTTAGGACTTTCAGAAACTATATGCAAAGTTGACTTAGCTACTTGAGTCTGCGCGTAACTGCAACAAATATTCAGAATTAGTGTAAAGTTTATTTTGGCCATATTTTCAGTTGTAATGGTCCAATTTGAGTAAACGAGGTGAGGTATAAATGGTCCATCTTAGGAGTTTCAGAAACTATAAGCAAAGTTGACTTAGCTACTTGAGTCTGTGCGTAACTGCAACAATTATTCAGAATTAGTGTAAAGTTTATTTTGGCCATATTTTCAGTTGTAATGGTGCAATTTGAGTAAACGAGGTGAAGTATAAATGGTCCATCTTAGGAGTTTCAGAAACTATAAGCAAAGTTGGCTTAGCATTTTGAGTTTGCGCGTAACTGCAACAATTATTCAGAATTAGTGTAAAGTTTATTTTGGCCATATTTTGAGTTGTAATGGTGCAATTTGAGTAAACGAGGTGAGGTATAAATGGTCCAGCTTAGGACTTTCAGAAACTATAAGCAAAGGTGACTTAGCTACTTGAATCTGCACGTAACTGCAACAATTATTCAGAATTAGAGTAAAGTTTATTTTGGCCATATTTTGAGTTGTAATGGTGCAATTTGAGTAAACGAGGTGAGGTATAAATGGTCCAGCTTAGGACTTTCAAAAACTATAAGCAAAGTTGACTTAGCTATTTGAGTCTGCGCGTAACTGCAACAACTATTCAGAATTAGTGTAAACTTAGTTTTGGCCATATTTTGAGTTGTAATGGTGCAATTTGAGTAAACGAGGTGAGGTATAAATGGTCCAGCTTAGGACTTTCAAAAACTATAAGCAAAGTTGACTTAGCTATTTGAGTCTGCGCGTAACTGCAACAACTATTCAGAATTAGTGTAAACTTTGTTTTGGCCATATTTTGAGTTGTAATGGCGCAATTTGAGTAAACGAGGTGAGGTATAAATGGTCCAGCTTAGGACTTTCAGAAACTATAAGCAAAGTTCACTTAGCTATTTGAGTCTTCGCGTAAGTGCAACAATTATTCAGAATTAGTGTAAAGCTTATTTTGGCCATATTTTGAGTTGTAATGGTGCAATTTGAGAAAACGAGGTGAGGTATAAATGGCCCAGCTTAGGACTTTCAGAAACTGTAAAGAAAGTTGACTTAGCTATTTGAGTCTGCGCCTAACTGCAACAATTATTCAGAATTAGTGTAAAGCTTATTTTGACCAGATTTTGAGTTGTAATGGTGTAATTTGAGAAAACGAGGTGAGGTATAATTGGTCCAGCTTAGCACTTTTAGAAACTGTAAAGAAAGTTGACTTAGCTATTTGAGTCTGCGCGTAACTGCAACAATTATTCAGAATTAGTGTAAATTTTATTTTGGCAAAATTTTGGGTTGTAATGGTCCAATTTGAAGAAACGAGGAGACGTATGAATGGTCCGGCTTAGAGCCATCAGAAACTGCAAACAAAGTTGACTTAGCAATTTGAGTCTGCACGTAACTGCAACAATTATTCACAACTAGTGTAAAGTTTATTTTGGTCATATTTTGAATTGTAATGGTCCAATTGGAATAAACGTGGGGACGTATAAATGGCCAATCTTAGGGTTTTCAGAAACTGTAAAGAAAGTTAACTTAGCTGTTTGACTCAGCGCGTAACTGCAACAATTGTTCAGAATTAGTGTAAAGTTTATTTTGGCCATATTTTGAGTTGTAATGGTCCAATTTGAATAAGCGAGGTGAGGTATAAATGGTCCAGCTTAGGACTTTCAGAAACTATATGCAAAGTTGACTTAGCTACTTGAGTCTGCTTGTAACTGCAATAATTATTCGGAATTAGTGTAAAGTTTATTTTGGCTATATTTTCAGTTGTAATGGAGCAATTTGAGAAAACGAGGTGAGGTATAAATGGTCCAGCTTAGGGCTTTTAGAAACTGTAAAGAAAGTTGTCTTAGCTAGTTCAGTCTGCGCGTAACTGCAACAATTATTCAGAATTAGTGTAAAGTTTATTTTGGCCATATTTTGAGTTGTAGTGGCGCAATTTGAGTAAACGGGCTGAACTATAAATTGTCCAGCTTAGAACTTTCAGAAACTATAAACAAAGGTGACTTAGCTACTTGAGTCTGCACGTAACTGCAACAATTATTCAGAATTAGTGTAAAGTTTATTTTGGCCATATTTTGAGTTGCAATGGTCCAGCTTGAGTAAACGAGGTGAGGTATAAATGGTCCAGCTTAGGACTTTCAGAGACCATAAGCAAAGTTGACTTAGCTATTTGAGTCTGCGCGTAACTGCAACAACTATTCATAATTAGTGTAAACTTTGTTTTGGCCATATTTTGAGTTGTAATGGCGCAATTTGAGTAAACGAGGTGAGGTATAAATGGTCCAGCTTAGGACTTTCAGAAACTATAATCAAAGTTGACTTAGCTATTTGAGTCTGCGCGTAACTGTAACAATTATTCAGAATTAGTGTAAAATTTATTTTGGCCATATTTTGAGTTGTAATGGCGCAATTTGAGTAAACGAGGTGAAGTATAAATGGTCCAGCTTAGAACTTTCAGAAACTATAAGCAAAGGTGACTTAGCTACTTGAGTCTGCACGTAACTGCAACAATTATTCAGAATTAGTGTAAAGTTTATTTTGGCCATATTTTGAGTTGTAATATTGGAATTTGAGTAAACGAGGTGAGGTATAAATGGGCCAGCTTAGGACTTTCAAAAACTATAAGCAAAGTTGACTTAGCTATTTGAGTCTGCGCGTAACTGCAACAACTATTCATAATTAGTGTAAACTTTGTTTTGGCCATATTTTGAGTTGTAATGGCGCAATTTGAGTAAACGAGGTGAGGTATAAATGGTCCAGCTTAGGACTTTCAGAAACTATAAGCAAAGTTGACTTAGCTATTTGAGTCTGCGCGTAAGTGCAACAATTATTCAGAATTAGTGTAAAGAGTATTTTGGCCATATTTTGAGTTATAATGGTGCAATTTGAGAAAACGAGGTGAGGTATAAATGGTCTAGCTTAGGACTTTCAGAAACTGTAAAGAAAGTTGACTTAGCTATTTGAGTCTGCGCATAACTGCAACAATTATTCAGAATTAGTGTAAATTTATTTTGGTAAAATTTTGAGTTGTTAGCGTCCAATTTGAATAAACGAGGAGACGTATGAATGGTCCAGCTTAGAGCCATCAGAAACTGCAAACAAAGTTGACTTAGCAATTCGAGTCTGCACGTAACTGCAACAATTATTCACAACTAGTGTAAAGTTTATTTTGGTCATATTTTGAGTTTTAATGGTCCAATTTGAATAAACGAGGGGACGTATAAATGGCCAATCTTAGGGTTTTCAGAAACTGTAAAGAAATTTGAATTAGCTGTTTGACTCAGCGCGTAACTGCAACAATTATTCAGAATTAGTGTAAAGTTTATTTTGGCCATATTTTCAGTTGTAATGGTACAATTTGAGTAAACGAGGTGAGGTATAAGTGGACCAGCTTAGGACTTTCAAAAACTACAAGCAAAGTTAACTTAGCCATTTGAGTGAGCGCGTTACTGCAACAACCATTCAGAATTAGTGTAAACTTTGTTTTGGCCATATTTTGAGTTGTAATGGCGCAATTTGAGTAAACGAGGTGAGGTATAAATGGTCCAGCTTAGGAGTCTCAGAAACTATAAGCAAAGTTGACTTAGCTACTTGAGCCTGCGCGTAACTGCAACAACTATTCAGAATTAGTGTAAAGTTTATTTTGGCCATATTTTGAGTTGTAATGGTGCAATTTGAGTAAACGAGGTGAAGTATAAATGGACCAGCTTGGGACTTTCAGAAACTATAAGCAAAGTTGACTTAGCATTTTGAGTCTGCGCGTAACTGCAACAATTATTCAGAGTTAGTGTAAAGTTTATTTTGGCCATATTTTGAGTTGTAATGGTGCAATTTGAGTAAACGAGGTGAGGTATAAATGGACCAGCTTGGGACTTTCAGAAACTATAAGCAAAGTTGACTTAGCTACTTGAGCCTGCGCGTAACTGCAACAATTATTCAGAATTAGTGTAAAGTTTATTTTGGCCATATTTTGAGTTGTAATGGTGCAATTTGAGAAAACGAGGTGAGGTATAAATGGCCCAGCTTAGGACTTTCAGAGACTATAAGCAAAGTTGACTTAGCATTTTGAGTCTGCGCGTAACTGCAACAATTATTCAGAATTAGTGTAAATCTTATTTTTGCAATATTTTGAGTTGTAATGGTCCAATTTGAATAAACGAGGTGACGTATAAATGGTCCGGCTAAGGGCTTTCAGAAACTGTGAAGAAAGTTGTCCTAGCTACTTGAGTCTGCGCGTAACTGCAACAATTATTCAGAATTAGTGTAAATCTTATTTTTGCAATATTTTGAGTTGTAATGGTCCAATTTGAATAAACGAGGTGACGTATAAATGGTCCGGCTTAGGGCTTTCAGAAACTGTGAAGAAAGTTGTCTTAGCTACTTGAGTCTGCGCGTAACTGCAACAATTATTCAGCATTAGTGTAAATCTTATTTTGGCAATATTTTGAGTTGTAGTGGTCCAATTTGAACAAACGAGGGGACGTATAAATGGGCCGTCTAAGGGCTTTCAGAAACTGTGAAGAAAATTGTCCTAGCTACCTGAGTCTGCGCGTAACCGCAACAATTATTCAGAATTTGTGTAAATCTTATTTTGGCAATATTTTGAGTTGTAATGGTCCAATGTGAATAAACGACGGGACGTATAAATGGTCCAGCTTAGGGTTTTCAGAAACTCTAAAGAAAGTTGACTTTGCTATTTGAGTCTGCGCGTAACTGCAACAATTATTCAGAATTAGTGTAAAGTTTATTTTGGCCATATTTTGAGTTGTAATGGCGCAATTTGAGTAAACGAGGTAAGGTATAAATGGTCCAGCTTAGGACTTTCAGGAACTATAAGCAAAGTTGACTTAGCTACTTGAATCTGCGCGTAACTGCAACAATTATTCAGATTTAGTGTAAAGCTTATTTTGGCCATATTTTGAGTTGTAATGGCGCAATTTGAGTAAACGAGGTGAGGTATAAATGGTCAAGCTTAGGACTTTCAGAAACTATAAGCAAAGTTGACTTAGCTACTTGAGTCTGCACGTAACTGCAACAATTATTCAGAATTAGTGTAAAGTTTATTTTGGCCATATTTTGATTTGTAATGGCGCAATTTGAGTAAACGAGGTGACGTGTAAATGGTCCAGCTTAGAACTTTCAGAAACTATAAATAAAGTTGACTTAGCTACTTAAGTCTGCGCGTAACTGCAACAATTATTCAGAATTAGTGTAAAGTTTATTTTGGCCATATTTTGATTTGTAATGGCGCAATTTGAGTAAACGAGGTGAGGTATAAATGGTCCAGCTTAGGACTTTCAGAAACTATAAATAAAGTTGACTTAGCTACTTAAGTCTGCGCGTAACTGCAACAATTATTCAGAATTGATGTAAAGTTTATTTTGGCCATATTTTGAGTTGTAATGGCGCAATTTGAGTAAACGAGGTGAAGTATAAATGGTCCAGCTTAGAACTTTCAGAAACTATAAGCAAAGGTGACTTAGCTACTTGAGTCTGCACGTAACTGCAACAATTATTCAGAATTAGTGTAAAGCTTATTTTGGCCATATTTTGAGTTGTAATATTGCAATTTGAGTAAACGAGGTGAGGTATAAATGGGCCAGCTTAGGACTTTCAAAAACTATAATCAAAGTTGACTTAGCTATTTGAGTCTGCGCGTAAGTGCAACAATTATTCAGAATTAGTGTAAAGTGTATTTTGGCCATATTTTGAGTTGTAATGGTGCAATTTGAGAAAACGAGGTGAGGTATAAATGGTCCAGCTTAGGACTTTCAGAAACTGTAAAGAAAGTTGACTTAGCTATTTGGGTCTGCGCATAACTGCAACAATTATTCAGAATTAGTGTAAATCTTATTTTGGCAAAATTTTGAGTTGTTAGCGTCCAATTTGAATAAACGAGGAGACGTATGAATGGTCCAGCTTAGAGCCATCAGAAACTGCAAACAAAGTTGACTTAGCAATTTGAGTCTGCACGTAACTGCAACAATTATTCACAACTAGTGTAAAGTTTATTTTGGTCATATTTTGAGTTTTAATGGTCCAATTTGAATAAACGAGGGGACGTATAAATGGCCAATCTTAGGGTTTTCAGAAACTGTAAAGAAATTTGACTTAGCTGTTTCACTCAGCGCGTAACTGCAACAATTATTCAGAATTAGTGTAAAGTTTATTTTGGCCATATTTTCAGTTGTAATGGTGCAATTTGAGTAAACGAGGTGAGGTATAAGTGGACCAGCTTAGGACTTTCAAAAACTATAACCAAAGTTGACTTAGCTATTTGAGTCAGCGCGTAACTGCAACAACTATTCAGAATTAGTGTAAACCTTGTTTTGGCCATATTTTGAGTTGTAATGGCCCAATGTGAGTAAACGAGGTGAGGTATAAATGGTCCAGCTTAGGAGTCTCAGAAACTATAAGCAAAGATGACTTAGCATTTTGAGTCTGCGCGTAACTGCAACAATTATTCAGAATTAGTGTAAAGTTTATTTTGGCCATATTTTCAGTTGTAATGGTGCAATTTGAGTAAACGAGGTGAGGTATAAGTGGACCAGCTTAGGACTTTCAAAAACTATAAGCAAAGTTGACTTAGCTATTTGAGTCAGCGCGTAACTGCAACAACTATTCAGAATTAGTGTAAACTTTGTTTTGGCCATATTTTGAGTTGTAATGGCGCAATTTGAGTAAACGAGGTGAGGTATAAATGGTCCAGCTTAGGAGTCTCAGAAACTATAAGCAAAGTTGACTTAGCATTTTCAGTCTGCGCGTAACTGCAACAATTATTCAGAATTAGTGTAAAGTTTATTTTGGCCATATTTTGAGTTGTAATGTTGCAATTTGAGAAAACGAGGTGAGGTATAAATGGCCCAGCTTAGGACTTTCAGAGACTATAAGCAAAGTTGACTTTGCGTTTTGAGTCTGCGCGTAACTGTAACAATTATTCAGAATTAGTGTAAATCTTATTTTTGCAATATTTTGAGTTGTAATGGTCCAATTTGAATAAACGAGGGGACGTATAGTTGGTCCGGCTAAGGGCTTTCAGAAACTGTGAAGAAAGTTGTCTTAGCTACTTGAGTCTGCGCGTAACTGCAAGAATTATTCAGAATTAATGTAAATCTTATTTTGGCAATATTTTGAGTTGTAGTGGTCCAATTTGAACAAACGAGGGGACGTATAAATGGGCCGGCTAAGGGCTTTCAGAAACGGTGAAGAAAGTTGTCCTACCTACTTGAGTCTGCGCGTAACTGCAACAATTATTCAGAATTAGTGTAAATCTTATTTTTGCAATATTTTGAGTTGTAATGGTCCAATTTGAATAAACGAGGGGACGTATAAATGGTCCGGCTAAGGGCTTTCAGAAACTGTGAAGAAAGTTGTCTTAGCTACTTGAGTCTGCGCGTAACTGCAACAATTATTCAGAATTAGTGTAAATCTTATTTTGGCAATATTTTGAGTTGTCATGGTCACATTTGAATACACGAGGGGACGTATAAATGGTCCGGCTAAGGGCTTTCAGAAACTGTGAAGAAAGTTGTGTGAGCTCCTTGAGTCTGCGCGTAACTGCAACAATTATTCAGAATTAGTGTAAAGTTTATTTTGGCCATATTTTGAGTTGTAATTGTGCAATTTCAGTAAACTAGGTGAGGTATAAATGGCCCAGCTGAGGACTTTCAGAAACTATAAGGAAAGTTGACTTAGCTATTTGAGTCTGCGCGTAAGTGCAACAATTATTCAGAATTCGTGTAAAGCTTATTTTGGCCATATTTTGAGTTGTAATGGTGCAATTTCAGTAAACTAGGTGAGGTATAAATGGCCCAGCTGAGGACTTTCAGAAACTATAAGCAAAGTTGACTTAGCTATTTGCGTCTGCGCGTAAGTGCAAAAATTATTCAGAATTCGTGTAAAGTTTATTTTGGCCATATTTTGAGTTGTAATGGTGAAATTTGAGTAAACGAGGTGAGGTATAAATTGCCCAGCTTAGGGCTATCAGAAACTATAAGTAAAGTTGACTTAGCTATTTGAGTCTGCGCGTAAGTGCAACAATTATTCAGATTTAGTGTAAAGTTTATTTTGGTCATATTTTGAGTTGTAATGGTCCAATTTGAATAAACGTGGGGACGTATAAATGGTCCGGCTAAGGGCTTTCAGAAACTGTGAAGAAAGTTGTCTTAGCTACTTGAGTCTGCGCGTAACTGCAACAATTATTCAGAATTAGTGTAAATCTTATTTTGTCAATATTTTGAGTTGTAATGGTCACATTTGAATACACGAGGGGACGTATAAATGGTCCGGCTAAGGGCTTTCAGAAACTGTGAAGAAAGTTGTCTGAGCTACTTGAGTCTGCGCGTAACTGCACCAAATATTCAGAATTAGTGTAAAGTTTATTTTGGCCATATTTTGAGTTGTAATTGTGCAATTTCAGTAAACTAGGTGAGGTATAAATGGCCCAGCTGAGGACGTTCAGAAACTATAAGCAAAGTTGACTTAGCTATTTCAGTCTGCGCGTAAGTGCAACAATTATTCAGAATTCGTGTAAAGCTTATTTTGGCCATATCTTCAGTTGTAATGGTGCAATTTCAGTAAACTAGGTGAGGTATAAATGGCCCAGCTGAGGACTTTCAGAAACTGTAAGCAAAGTTGACTTAGCTATTTGAGTCTGCGCGTAAGTGCAACAATTATTCAGAATTCGTGTAAAGTTTATTTTGGCCATATTTTGAGTTGTAATGGTGAAATTTGAGTAAACGAGGTGAGGTATAAATTGTCCAGCTTAGGGCTATCAGAAACTATAAGTAAAGTTGACTTAGCTATTTGAGTCTGCGCGTAAGTGCAACAATTATTCAGATTTAGTGTAAAGCTTATTTTGGCAATATTTTGAGTTGTAATGGTCCAATGTTAATAAACGAAGGGACGTATAAATGGTCCAGCTTAGGGCTTCTAGAAACTGTAAAGGAAGTTGTCTTAGCTACTTGAGTCTGCGCGTAACTGCAACAATTATTCAGAATTAGTGTAAATCTTATTTTGGCAATATTTTGAGTTGTAATGGCCCAATTTGAATAAACGAGGAGACGTGTAAATGGTCCGGCTAAGGGCTTTTAGAAACTGTGAAGAAAGTTGTCTTAGCTACGTGAGTCTGCGCGTAACTGCAACAATTATTCAGAATTAGTGTAAAGTTTATTTTGGCCATATTTTGAGTTGTAATTGTGCAATTTGAGTAAACGGGGTGGCGTATAAATGGTCCAGCTTAGGACTTTCAGAAACTATAAGCAAAGGTGACTTAGCTATTTGAGTCTGCGCGTAAGTGCAACAATTATTCAGAATTAGTGTAAAGATTATTTTGGCCATATTTTGAGTTGTAATGGTGCAATTTGAGAAAACGAGGTGAGGTATAAATGGCCCAGCTGAGGACTTTCAGAAACTATAAGCAAAGTTGACTTAGCTATTTGAGTCTGCGCGTAAGTGCAACAATTATTCAGAATTATTGTAAAGCTTATTTTGGTCATATTTTGAGTTGTAATGGTGCAATTTCAGTAAACTAGGTGAGGTATAAATGGCCCAGCTGAGGACTTTTAGAAACTATAAGCAAAGTTGACTTAGCTATTTGAGTCTGCGCGTAAGTGCAACAATTATTCAGAATTCGTGGAAAGTTTATTTTGGCCATATTCTGAGTTGTAATGGTGCAATTTGAGTAAACGAGGTGAGGTATAAATTGTCCAGCTTAGGGCTTTCAGAAACTATAAGTAAAGTTGACTTAGCTATTTGAGTCTGCGCGTAAGTGCAACAAATATTCAGAATTAGTGTAAACTTTGTTTTGGCCGTATTTTGAGTTGTAATGGTGCAATTTGAGTAAACGAGGTGAGGTATAAATGGTCCCGCTTAGGACTTTCAGAAACTATAAGCAAAGTTGACTTAGCATTTTGAGTCTGCGCGTAACTGCAACAATTATTCAGAATTAGTGTAAAGTTTATTTTGGCCATATTTTGAGTTGTAATGGTGCAATTTGAGAAAACGAGGTGAGGTATAAATGGTCCAGCTTAGGACCTTCAGAAACTTTAAAGAAAGTTGACTTTGCTATTTGAGTCTGCGCGTAACTGCAACAATTATTCAGAATTAGTGTAAAGTTTATTTTGGCCATATTTTGAGTTGTGATGGTCCTATTTGAATAAACGAGCTGGCGTATAAATGGTCCGTCTAAGGGCTTTCTGAAACTGTAAAGAAAGTTCACTTACCTATTTGAGTCTGCGCGTAACTGCAACAATTATTCAGAATTAGTGTAAATTTTATTTTGGCAAAATTTTGAGTTGTAATGGTCCAATTTGAATAAACGAGGAGACGTATACATGGTCCAGCTTAGGGTTTTCAGAAACTGTAAAGAAAGTTGACTTAGCTGTTTGACTCAGCGCGTAACTGCAACAATTATTCAGAATTAGTGTAAAGTTTATTTTGGCCATATTTTGAGTTGTAATGGCGCAATTTGAGTAAACGAGGTGAGGTATAAATGGTCCAGCTTAGAACTTTCAGAAACTACAAGCAAAGGTGACTTAGCTACTTGAGACTGCACGTAAGTGCAACAATTATTCAGAATTAGTCTAAAGTTTATTTTGGCCATATTTTGAGTTGTAATGGTGCAATTTGAGTAAACGAGGTGAGGTATAAATGGACCTGCTTGGGACTTTCAGAAACTATAAGCAAAGTTAACTTAGCTGTTTGACTCAGCGCGTAACTGCAACAATTATTCAGAATTAGTGTAAATCTTATTTTGGCAATATTTTGAGCTGTAATGGTCCAATTTCAATAAGCGAGGTGAGGTATAAATGGTCCAGCTTAGGACTTTGAGAAACTATATGCAAAGTTGACTTAGCTACTTGAGTCTGCGCGTAACTGCACCAATTATTCAGAATTAGTGTAAAGTTTATTTTGGCCATATTTTGAGTTGTAATTGTGCAATTTCAGTAAACTAGGTGAGGTATAAATGGCCCAGCTGAGGACTTTCAGAAACTATAAGCAAAGTTGACTTAGCTATTTCAGTCTGCGCGTAAGTGCAAACATTATTCAGAATTCGTGTAAAGCATATTTTGGCCATATTTTCAGTTGTAATGGTGCAATTTCAGTAAACTAGGTGAGGTATAAATGGCCCAGCTGAGGACTTTCAGAAACTGTAAGCAAAGTTGACTTAGCTATTTGAGTCTGCGCGTAAGTGCAACAATTATTCAGAATTCGTGTAAAGTTTATTTTGGCCATATTTTGAGTTGTAATGGTGAAATTTGAGTAAACGAGGTGAGGTATAAATTGTCCAGCTTAGGGCTATCAGAAACTATAAGTAAAGTTGACTTAGCTATTTGAGTCTGCGCGTAAGTGCAACAATTATTCAGATTTAGTGTAAAGCTTATTTTGGTCATATTTTGAGTTGTAATGGTCCAATTTGAATAAACGAGGGGACGTATAAATAGTCCAGCTCTGGGTTTTCAGAAACTGCAAACAAAGTTGACTTAGCTACTTGAGCCTGCGCGTAACTGCAACAATTATTCAGAATTAGTGTAAAGTTTATTTTGGCCATATTTTGAGTTGTAATGGTGCAATTTGAGAAAACGAGGTGAGTTATAAATGGTCCAGCTTAGGACTTTCAGAGACTATAAGCAAAGTTGTCTTAGCTACTTGAGTCTGCGCGTAACTGCAACAATTATTCAGAATTAGTGTAAATCTTATTTTGGCAATATTTTGAGTTGTAATGGCCCAATTTGAATAAACGAGGAGACGTGTAAATGGTCCGGCTAAGGGCTTTTAGAAACTGTGAAGAAAGTTGTCTTAGCTACGTGAGTGTGCGCGTAACTGCAACAATTATTCAGAATTAGTGTAAAGTTTATTTTGGCCATATTTTGAGTTGTAATTGTGCAATTTGAGTAAACGGGGTGGCGTATAAATGGTCCAGCTTAGGACTTTCAGAAACTATAAGCAAAGGTGACTTAGCTATTTGAGTCTGCGCGTAAGTGCAACAATTATTCAGAATTAGTGTAAAGATTATTTTGGCCATATTTTGAGTTGTAATGGTGCAATTTGAGAAAACGAGGTGAGGTATAAATGGCCCAGCTGAGGACTTTCAGAAACTATAAGCAAAGTTGACTTAGCTATTTGAGTCTGCGCGTAAGTGCAACAATTATTCAGAATTAGTGTAAAGCTTATTTTGGTCATATTTTGAGTTGTAATGGTGCAATTTCAGTAAACTAGGTGAGGTATAAATGGCCCAGCTGAGGGCTTTCAGAAACTATAAGTAAAGTTGACTTAGCTATTTGAGTCTGCGCGTAAGTGCAACAAATATTCAGAATTAGTGTAAACTTTGTTTTGGCCGTATTTTGAGTTGTAATGGTGCAATTTGAGTAAACGAGGTGAGGTATAAATGGTCCCGCTTAGGACTTTCAGAAACTATAAGCAAAGTTGACTTAGCATTTTGAGTCTGCGCGTAACTGCAACAATTATTCAGAATTAGTGTAAAGTTTATTTTGGCCATATTTTGAGTTGTAATGGTGCAATTTGAGAAAACGAGGTGAGGTATAAATGGTCCAGCTTAGGACTTTCAGAAACTGTAAAGAAAGTTGACTTTGCTATTTGAGTCTGCGCGCAACTGCAACAATTATTCAGAATTAGTGTAAAGTTTATTTTGGCCATATTTTGAGTTGTGATGGTCCTATTTGAATAAACGAGCTGGCGTATAAATGGTCCGTCTAAGGGCTTTCTGAAACTGTAAAGAAAGTTCACTTACCTATTTGAGTCTGCGCGTAACTGCAACAATTATTCAGAATTAGTGTAAATTTTATTTTGGCAAAATTTTGAGTTGTAATGGTCCAATTTGAATAAACGAGGAGACGTATAAATGGTCCAGCTTAGGGTTTTCAGAAACTGTAAAGAAAATTGACTTAGCTGTTTGACTCAGCGCGTAACTGCAACAATTATTCAGAATTAGTGTAAAGTTTATTTTGGCCATATTTTGAGTTGTAATGGCGCAATTTGAGTAAACGAGGTGAGGTATAAATGGTCCAGCTTAGAACTTTCAGAAACTACAAGCAAAGGTGACTTAGCTACTTGAGACTGCACGTAACTGCAACAATTATTCAGAATTAGTGTAAAGTTTATTTTGGCCATATTTTGAGTTGTAATGGTGCAATTTGAGTAAACGAGGTGAGGTATAAATGGACCTGCTTGGGACTTTCAGAAACTATAAGCAAAGTTAACTTAGCTGTTTGACTCAGCGCGTAACTGCAACAATTATTCAGAATTAGTGTAAATCTTATTTTAGCAATATTTTGAGCTGTAATGGTCCAATTTCAATAAGCGAGGTGAGGTATAAATGGTCCAGCTTAGGACTTTGAGAAACTATATGCAAAGTTGACTTAGCAACTTGAGTCTGCGCGTAACTGCACCAATTATTCAGAATTAGCGTAAAGTTTATTTTGGCCATATTTTGAGTTGTAAGGGTGCAATTTGAGTAAACGAGGTGAGGTATAAATGGTCCAGCTTAGGACTTTCAGAAACTATTATCAAAGTTGACTTAGCTACTTGAGTCTGCGCGTAACTGCACCAATTATTCAGAATTAGTGTAATGTTTATTTTGGCCATATTTTGAGTTGTAATGGCGCAATTTGAGTAAACGAGGTGAGGTATAAATGGTCCAGCTTAGAACTTTCAGAAACTATAAGCAAAGGTGACTTAGCTACTTGAGACTGCACGTAACTGCAACAATTATTCAGAATTAGTGTAAAGTTTATTTTGGCCATATTTTGAGTTGTAATGGTGCAATTTGAGTAAACGAGGTGAGGTATAAATGGTACAGCTTAGGACTTTCAGAAACTATAAGCAAAGTTGACTTAGCTATTTGAGTCTTCGCGTAAGTGCAACAATTAATCAGAATTAGTGTAAAGCTTATTTTGGCCATATTTTGAGTTGTAATGGTGCAATTTGAGAAAACGAGGTGAGGTATAAATGGTCCAGCTTAGGACTTTCAGAAACTGTAAAGAAAGTTGACTTAGCTATTTGAGTCTGCGCGTAACTGCAACAATTATGCAGAATTAGTGTAAAATGTATTTTGGCAATATTTTGAGTTGTAATGGTCCAATGTGAATAAACGACGGGACGTATAAATGGCCCAGCTTAGGGCTTTTAGAAACTGTAAAGAAAGTTGTCTTAGCTACTTCAGTCTGCGCGTAACTGCAACCATTATTCAGAATTAGTGTAAATCTTATTTTGGCAATATTTTGAGTTGTAATGGTCCAATTTGAACAAACGAGGGGACGTATAAATGGTCCGGCTAAGGGCTTTCAGAAACTGTTAAAAAGTTGTCTTAGATACTTGAGTCTGCGCGTAACTGCAACAATTATTCAGAGTTAGTGTAAATTTTATTTTGGCAATATTTTGAGTTGTAATGGTCCAATGTGAGTAAACGACGGGACGTATAAATGGTCCAGCTTAGGGTTTTCAGAAACTCTAAAGAAAGTTGACTTTGCTATTTGAGTCTGCGCGTAACTGCAAGAATTATTCAGAATTAGTGTAAAGCTTATTTTGGCCATATTTTGAGTTGTAATGGCGCAATTTGAGTAAACGAGGTAAGGTATAAATGGTCATGCTTAGGACTTTCAGGAACTATAAGCAAAGTTGACTTAGCTACTTGAGTCTGCGCGTAACTGCAACAATTATTCAGAATTAGTGTAAAGTTTATTTTGGCCATATTTTGAGTTGTAAGGGTGCAATTTGAGTAAACGAGGTGAGGTATAAATGGTCCAGCTTAGGACTTTCAGAAACTATAATCAAAGTTGACTTAGCTACTTGAGTCTGCGCGTAACTGCACCAATTATTCAGAATTAGTGTAAAGTTTATTTTGGCCATATTTTGAGTTGTAATGGCGCAATTTGAGTAAACGAGGTGAGGTATAAATGGTCCAGCTTAGAGCTTTCAGAAACTATAAGCAAAGGTGACTTAGCTACTTGAGACTGCACGTAACTGCAACAATTATTCAGAATTAGTGTAAAGTTTATTTTGGCCATATTTTGAGTTGTAATGGTGCAATTTGAGTAAACGAGGTGAGGTATAAATGGTCCAGCTTAGGACTTTCAAAAACTATAAGCAAAGTTGACCTAGCTATTTGAGTCTGCGCGTAACTGCAACAACTATTCAGAATTTGTGTAAACTTTGTTTTGGCCATTTTTTTAGTTGTAATGGCGCAATTTGAGTAAACGAGGTGAGGTATAAATGGTCCAGGTTAGGACTTTCAGAAACTATAAGCAAAGTTGACTTAGCTATTTGAGTGTTCGCGTAAGTGCAACAATTATTCAGAATTAGTGTAAAGCTTATTTTGGCCATATTTTGAGTTGTAATGGTGCAATTTGAGAAAACGAGGTGAGGTATAAATGGCCCAGCTGAGGACTTTCAGAAACTATAAGCAAAGTTGACTTAGAATTTTGAGTCTGCGCGTAAGTGCAACAATTATTCAGAATTAGTGTAAAGTTTATTTTGGCCAGATTTTGAGTTGTAATGGTGTAATTTGAGAAAGCGAGGTGAGGTATAAATGGTCCAGCTTAGAACTTTCAGAAACTGTAAAGAAAGTTGACTTAGCTATTTGAGTCTGCGCGTAACTGCAACAATTATTCAGAATTAGTGTAAATTTTATTTTGGCAAAATTTTGGGTTGTAATGGTCCAATTTGAATAAACGAGGAGACGTATGAATGGTCCAGCTTAGAGCCATCAGAAACTGCAAACAAAGTTGACTTAGCAATTTGAGTCTGCACGTAACTGCAACAATTATTCACAACTAGTGTAAAGTTTATTTTGGTCATATTTTGAGTTGTAATGGTCCAATTTGAATAAACGTGGGGACGTATAAATGGCCAATCTTAGGGTTTTCAGAAACTGTAAAGAAAGTTAACTTAGCTGTTTGACTCAGCGCGTAACTGCAACAATTGTTCAGAATTAGTGTAAAGTTTATTTTGGCCATATTTTGAGTTGTAATGGTCCAATTTGAATAAGCGAGGTGAGGTATAAATGGTCCAGCTTAGGACTTTCAGAAACTATATGCAAAGTTGACTTAGCTATTTGAGTCTGCGCGTAACTGTAACAACTATTCAGAATTAGTGTAAACTTTGTTTTGGCCATATTCTGACTTGTAATGGCGCTATTTGAGTAAACGGGGTGAGGTATAAATGGTCCAGCTTAGGAATTTCAGAAACTATAAGCAAAGTTGACTTAGCTATTTGAGTCCGCGCGTAACTGCAACAACTATTCAGAATTAGTGTAAAGTGTATTTTGGCCATATTTTGAGTTGTAATGGTGCAATTTGAGTAAAGGAGGTGAGGTATAAATGGTCCAGCTTAGGACTTTCAGAAACTATAAGCAAAGTTGACTTAGAATTTTGAGTCTGCGCGTAACTGCAACAACTATTCAGAATTAGTGTAAACTTTGTTTTGGCCATATTCTGAGTTGTAATGGCGCTATTTGAGTAAACGGGGTGAGGTATAAATGGTCCAGCTTAGGACTTTCAGAAACTATAAGCAAAGTTGACTTAGCTATTTGAGTCTGCGCGTAACTGCAACAACTATTCAGAATTAGTGTAAAGTGTATTTTGGCCATATTTTGAGTTGTAATGGTGCAATTTGAGTAAAGGAGGTGAGGTATAAATGGTCCAGCATAGGACTTTCAGAAACTATAAGCAAAGTTGACTTAGCTATTTGAGTCTTCGCGTAAGTGCAACAATTATTCAGAATTAGTGTAAAGCTTATTTTGGCCATATTTTGAGTTGTAATGGTGCAATTGGAGAAAACGAGGTGAGGTATAAATGGCCCAGCTGAAGACTTTCAGAAACTATAAGCAAAGTTGACTTAGAATTTTGAGTCTGCGCGTAAGAGCAACAATTATTCAGAATTAGTGTAAAGTTTATTTTGGCCAGATTTTGAGTTGTAATGGTGTAATTTGAGAAAACGAGGTTAGGTATAAATGGTCCCGCTTAGGACTTTCAGAAACTGTAAAGAAAGTTGACTTAGCTATTTGAGTCTGCGCGTAACTGCAACAATTATTCAGAATTAGTGTAAATTTTATTTCGGCAAAATTTTGGGTTGTAATGGTCCAATTTCAATAAACGAGGAGACGTATGAATGGTCCAGCTTAGAGCCATCAGAAACTGCAAACAAAGTTGACTTTGCTATTTGACTCAGCGCGTAACTGCAACAATTATTCAGAATTAGTGTAAAGTTTATTTTGGCCATATTTTCAGTTGTAATGGTGCAATTTGAGTAAACGAGGTGAGGTATAAGTGGACCAGCTTAGGACTTTCAAAAATTATAAGCAAAGTTGACTTAGCTACTTGAGCCTGCGCGTAACTGCAACAACTATTCAGAATTAGTGTAAAGTTTATTTTGGCCATATTTTGAGTTGTAATGGTGCAATTTGAGAAAACGAGGTGAGGTATAAATGGCCCAGCTGAAGACTTTCAGAAACTATAAGCAAAGTTGACTTAGAATTTTGAGTCTGCGCGTATCTGCAACAATTATTCAGAATTAGTGTAAAGCTTATTTTGGCCATATTTTGAGTTGTAATGGTGCAATTTGAGAAAACGAGGTGAGGTATAAATGGTCCAGCTTAGGACTTTCAGAAACTGTAAAGAAAGTTGACTTAGCTATTTGAGTCTGCGCATAACTGCAACAATTATTCAGAATTAGTGTAAATCTTATTTTGGTCATATTTTGAGTTGTAATGGTCCAATTTGAATAAACGAGGTGAGGTATAAATGGTCCAGCTTAGGACTTTCAGAAACTATAAGCAAAGTTGACTTAGCTATTTGAGTCAGCGCGTAACTGCAACAACTATTCACAACTAGTGTAAAGTTTATTTTGGTCATATTTTGAGTTTTAATGGTCCAATTTGAATAAACGAGGGGACGTATAAATGGCCAATCTTAGGGTTTTCAGAAACTGTAAAGAAAGTTGACTTAGCTGTTTGACTCAGCGCGTAACTGCAACAATTATTCAGAATTAGTGTAAAGTTTATTTTGGCCATATTTTCAGTTGTAATGGTGCAATTTGAGTAAACGAGGTGAGGTATAAATGGACCAGCTTAGGACTTTCAAAAACTATAAGCAAAGTTGATTTAGCTATTTGAGTCAGCGCGTAACTGCAACAACTATTCAGAATTAGTGTAAACTTTGTTTTGGCCATATTTTGAGTTGTAATGGCGCAATTTGAGTAAACGAGGTGAGGTATAAATGGTCCAGCTTAGGAGTCTCAGAAACTGTAAGCAAAGTTCACTTAGCTACTTGAGCCTGCGCGTAACTGCAACAATTATTCAGAATTAGTGTAAAGTTTATTTTGGCCATATTTTGAGTTGTAATGGTGCAATTTGAGTAAACGAGGTGAGGTATAAATGGTCCAGCTTAGGACTTTCAGAAACTGTAAAGAAAGTTGACTTAGCTATTTGAGTCTGCGCGTAACTGCAACAATTATTCAGAATTAGTGTAAATTTTATTTTGGCAAAATTTTGGGTTGTAATGGTCCAATTTGAATAAACGAGGAGACGTATGAATGGTCCAGCTTAGGGCCATCAGAAACTGCAAACAAAGTTGACTTAGCAATTTGAGTCTGCACGTAACTGCAACAATTATTCACAACTAGTGTAAAGTTTATTTTGGTCATATTTTGAGTTGTAATGGTCCAATTTGAATAAACGAGGTGAGGTATAAATGGTCCAGCTTAGGACTTTCAGAAACTGTAAAGAAAGTTGACTTAGCTATTTGAGTCTGCGCGTAACTGCAACAATTATTCAGAATTAGTGTAAATTTTATTTTGGCAAAATTTTGGGTTGTAATGGTCCAATTTGAATAAACGAGGAGACGTATGAATGGTCCAGCTTAGGGCCATCAGAAACTGCAAACAAAGTTGACTTAGCAATTTGAGTCTGCACGTAACTGCAACAATTATTCACAACTAGTGTAAAGTTTATTTTGGTCATATTTTGAGTTGTAATGGTCCAATTTGAATAAACGAGGTGAGGTATAAATGGTCCAGCTTAGGACTTTCAGAAACTATATGCAAAGTTGACTTAGCTATTTGAGTCTGCGCGTAACTGCAACAATTATTCAGAATTAGTGTAAATTTTATTTTGGCAAAATTTTGGGTTGTAATGGTCCAATTTGAATAAACGAGGAGACGTATGAATGGTCCAGCTTAGGGCCATCAGAAACTGCAAACAAAGTTGACTTAGCTACTTGGGTCTGCACGTAACTGCAACAACTATTCAGAATTAGTGTAAAGTAAATTTTGGCCATATTTTGAGTTGTAATATTGCAATTTGAGTAAACGAGGTGAGGTATAAATGGGCCAGCTTAGGACTTTCAAAAACTATAAGCAAAGTTGACTTAGCTATTTGAGTCTGCGCGTAACTGCAACAACTATTCAGAATTAGTGTAAACTTTGTTTTGGCCATATTCTGAGTTGTAATGGCGCTATTTGAGTAAACGGGGTGAGGTATAAATGGTCCAGCTTAGGACTTTTAGAAACTATAAGCAAAGCTGACTAAGCTGTTTGAGTCTGCGCGTAACTGCAACAATTATTCAGAATTAGTGTAAAGTTTATTTCGGCCATATTTTGAGTTGCAATGGTGCAATTTGAGTAAACGAGGTGAGGTATAAATGGTCCAGCTTAGGACTTTCAGAAACTATAAGCAAAGGTGACTTAGCTACTTGAGACTACACGTAACTGCAACAATTATTCAGAATTAGTGTAAAGTTTATTTTAGCCATATTTTGAGTTGTAATGGTGCAATTTGAGTAAACGAGGTGAGGTATAAATGGTCCAGCTTAGGACTTTCAAAAACTATAAGCAAAGTTGACTTAGCTATTTAAGTCTGCGCGTAACTGCAACAACTATTCAGAATTTGTGTAAACTTTGTTTTGGCCATTTTTTGAGTTGTAATGGCGCAATTTGAGTAAACGAGGTGAGGTATAAATGGTCCAGCTTAGGACTTTCAGAAACTATAAGCAAAGTTGACTTAGCTATTTGAGTCTTCGCGTAAGTGCAACAATTATTCCGAATTAGTGTAAAGCTTATTTTGGCCATATTTTGAGTTGTAATGGTGCAATTGGAGAAAACGAGGTGAGGTATAAATGGCCCAGCTGAAGACTTTCAGAAACTATAAGCAAAGTTGACTTAGAATTTTGAGTCTGCGCGTAAGAGCAACAATTATTCAGAATTAGTGTAAAGTTTATTTTGGCCAGATTTTGAGTTGTAATGGTGTAATTTGAGAAAACGAGGTTAGGTATAAATGGTCCCGCTTAGGACTTTCAGAAACTGTAAAGAAAGTTGACTTAGCTATTTGAGTCTGCGCGTAACTGCAACAATTATTCAGAATTAGTGTAAATTTTATTTCGGCAATATTTTGGGTTGTAATGGTCCAATTTCAATAAACGAGGAGACGTATGAATGGTCCAGCTTAGAGCCATCAGAAACTGCAAACAAAGTTGACTTTGCTATTTGACTCAGCGCGTAACTGCAACAATTATTCAGAATTAGTGTAAAGTTTATTTTGGCCATATTTTCAGTTGTAATGGTGCAATTTGAGTAAACGAGGTGAGGTATAAGTGGACCAGCTTAGGACTTTCAAAAATTATAAGCAAAGTTGACTTAGCTACTTGAGCCTGCGCGTAACTGCAACAACTATTCAGAATTAGTGTAAAGTTTATTTTGGCCATATTTTGAGTTGTAATGGTGCAATTTGAGAAAACGAGGTGAGGTATAAATGGCCCAGCTGAAGACTTTCAGAAACTATAAGCAAAGTTGACTTAGAATTTTGAGTCTGCGCGTATCTGCAACAATTATTCAGAATTAGTGTAAAGCTTATTTTGGCCATATTTTGAGTTGTAATGGTGCAATTTGAGAAAACGAGGTGAGGTATAAATGGTCCAGCTTAGGACTTTCAGAAACTGTAAAGAAAGTTGACTTAGCTATTTGAGTCTGCGCATAACTGCAACAATTATTCAGAATTAGTGTAAATCTTATTTTGGTCATATTTTGAGTTGTAATGGTCCAATTTGAATAAACGAGGTGAGGTATAAATGGTCCAGCTTAGGACTTTCAGAAACTATAAGCAAAGTTGACTTAGCTATTTGAGTCAGCGCGTAACTGCAACAACTATTCACAACTAGTGTAAAGTTTATTTTGGTCATATTTTGAGTTTTAATGGTCCAATTTGAATAAACGAGGGGACGTATAAATGGCCAATCTTAGGGTTTTCAGAAACTGTAAAGAAAGTTGACTTAGCTGTTTGACTCAGCGCGTAACTGCAACAATTATTCAGAATTAGTGTAAAGTTTATTTTGGCCATATTCTCAGTTGTAATGGTGCAATTTGAGTAAACGAGGTGAGGTATAAATGGACCAGCTTAGGACTTTCAAAAACTATAAGCAAAGTTGATTTAGCTATTTGAGTCAGCGCGTAACTGCAACAACTATTCAGAATTAGTGTAAACCTTGTTTTGGCCATATTTTGAGTTGTAATGGCGCAATTTGAGTAAACGAGGTGAGGTATAAATGGTCCAGCTTAGGAGCCTCAGAAACTGTAAGCAAAGTTCACTTAGCTACTTGAGCCTGCGCGTAACTGCAACAATTATTCAGAATTAGTGTAAAGTTTATTTTGGCCATATTTTGAGTTGTAATGGTGCAATTTGAGTAAACGAGGTGAGGTATAAATGGTCCAGCTTAGGACTTTCAGAAACTGTAAAGAAAGTTGACTTAGCTATTTGAGTCTGCGCGTAACTGCAACAATTATTCAGAATTAGTGTAAATTTTATTTTGGCAAAATTTTGGGTTGTAATGGTCCAATTTGAATAAACGAGGAGACGTATGAATGGTCCAGCTTAGGGCCATCAGAAACTGCAAACAAAGTTGACTTAGCAATTTGAGTCTGCACGTAACTGCAACAATTATTCACAACTAGTGTAAAGTTTATTTTGGTCATATTTTGAGTTGTAATGGTCCAATTTGAATAAACGAGGTGAGGTATAAATGGTCCAGCTTAGGACTTTCAGAAAATGTAAAGAAAGTTGACTGAGCTATTTGAGTCTGCGCGTAACTGCAACAATTATTCAGAATTAGTGTAAATTTTATTTTGGCAAAATTTTGGGTTGTAATGGTCCAATTTGAATAAACGAGGAGACGTATGAATGGTCCAGCTTAGGGCCATCAGAAACTGCAAACAAAGTTGACTTAGCAATTTGAGTCTGCACGTAACTGCAACAATTATTCACAACTAGTGTAAAGTTTATTTTGGTCATATTTTGAGTTGTAATGGTCCAATTTGAATAAACGAGGTGAGGTATAAATGGTCCAGCTTAGGACTTTCAGAAACTATATGCAAAGTTGACTTAGCTATTTGAGTCTGCGCGTAACTGCAACAATTATTCAGAATTAGTGTAAATTTTATTTTGGCAAAATTTTGGGTTGTAATGGTCCAATTTGAATAAACGAGGAGACGTATGAATGGTCCAGCTTAGGGCCATCAGAAACTGCAAACAAAGTTGACTTAGCTACTTGGGTCTGCACGTAACTGCAACAACTATTCAGAATTAGTGTAAAGTAAATTTTGGCCATATTTTGAGTTGTAATATTGCAATTTGAGTAAACGAGGTGAGGTATAAATGGGCGAGCTTAGGACTTTCAAAAACTATAAGCAAAGGTGACTTAGCTACTTGAGACTACACGTAACTGCAACAATTATTCAGAATTAGTGTAAAGTTTATTTTAGCCATATTTTGAGTTGTAATGGTGCAATTTGAGTAAACGAGGTGAGGTATAAATGGTCCAGCTTAGGACTTTCAAAAACTATAAGCAAAGTTGACTTAGCTATTTAAGTCTGCGCGTAACTGCAACAACTATTCAGAATTTGTGTAAACTTTGTTTTGGCCATTTTTTGAGTTGTAATGACGCTATTTGAGTAAACGGGGTGAGGTATAAATGGTCCAGCTTAGGACTTTTAGAAACTATAAGCAAAGCTGACTAAGCTGTTTGAGTCTGCGCGTAACTGCAACAATTATTCAGAATTAGTGTAAAGTTTATTTCGGCCATATTTTGAGTTGCAATGGTGCAATTTGAGTAAACGAGGTGAGGTATAAATGGTCCAGCTTAGAACTTTTAGAAACTATAAGCAAAGCTGACTTAGCTATTTGAGTCTGGGCGTAAGTGCAACAATTATTCAGAATTAGTGTAAAGTTTATTTTGGCCATATTTTGAGTTGTAATGGCGCAATTTGAGTAAACGAGGTGACGTGTAAATGGTCCAGCTTAGAACTTTTAGAAACTATAAGCAAAGTTGCCTTAGCTACTTGAGTCTTCGCGTAACTGCAACAATTATTCAGAATTAGTGTAAAGTTTATTTCGGCCATATTTTGAGTTGCAATGGTGCAATTTGAGTAAACGAGGTGAGGTATAAATGGTCCAGCTTAGAACTTTTCGAAACTATAAGCAAAGCTGACTTATCTATTTGAGTCTGCGCGTAAGTGCAACAATTATTCAGAATTAGTGTAAAGTTTATTTTGGCCATATTTTGAGTTGTAATGGCGCAATTTGAGTAAGCGAGGTGACGTGTAAATGGTCCAGCTTAGAACTTTTAGAAACTATCAGCAAAGTTGACTTAGCTACTTGAGTCTTCGCGTAACTGCAACAATTATTCAGAATTAGTGTAAAGTTTATTTTGGCCATATTTTGAGTTGTAATGGTCCAATTTCAGTAAACTAGGTGAGGTATAAATGGCCCAGCTTAGGACTTTCAGAAACTATAAGCAAAGTTGACTTAGCATTTTGAGTCTGCGCGTAACTGCAGCAATTATGCAGAATTAGTGTAAAGTTTATTTTGGGCATATTTTGAGTAGTAATGGCGCAATTTGAGTAAACGAGGTGAGGTATAAATGGTCCAGCTTAGGACTTCCAGAAACTATAAGCAAAGTTGACTTAGCTACTTCAGTCTGCGCGTAACTGCAACAATTATTCAGAATTAGTGTAAAGTTTATTTTGGCCATATTAAGAGTTGTAATGGTGCAATTTGAGTAAACGAGGTGAGGTATAAACGGTCCAGCTTAGGACTTTCAGAAACTATAAGCAAAGTTGACTTAGCTACTTGAGTCTGCGCGTAACTGCAACAATTATTCAGAATTAGTGCAAACTTTATTTTGGCCATATTTTGAGTTGTAATGGTGCAATTTGAGTAAACGAGGTGAGGTATAAATGGTCCAGCTTAGGACTTTCACAAACTATAAGCAAAGTTGACTTAGCTATTTGAGTCTGCGCGTAAGTGCAACAATTATTCAGAATTAGTGTAAAGCTTATTTTGGCCATATTTTGAGTTGTAATGGTGCAATGTGAGAAAACGAGGTGAGGTATAAATGGTCCAGCTTAGGACTTTCAGAAACTATAAGCAAAGTTGACTTAGCTATTTGAGTCTGCGCGTAAGTGCAACAATTATTCAGAATTAGTGTAAAGCTTATTTTGGCCATATTTTGAGTTGTAATGGTGCAATTTGAGTAAACGAGGTGAGGTCTAAATGTCCCAGCTTAGGACTTTCAGAAACTATCATCAAAGTTGACTTAGCTACTTGAGTCTGCGCGTAAGTGCAACAATTATTCAGAATTCGTGTAAAGTTTATTTTGGCCATATTTTGAGTTGTAATGGTGCAATTTGAGTAAACGAGGTGAGGTATAAATGGCCCAGCTTAGGACTTTCAGAAACTATCAGCAAAGTTGACTTAGCTACTTGAGTCTGCGCGTAACTGCAACAATTATTCAGAATTAGTGTAAACTTTATTTTGGCCATATTTTGAGCTGTAATGGTGCAATTTGAGTAAACGAGGTGAGGTATAAATGGTCCAGCTTAGGACTTTCAGAAACTATAAGCAAAGTTGACTTAGCTATTTCAGTCTGCGCGTAAGTGCAACAATTATTCAGAATTAGTGTAAAGCTTATTTTGGCCATATTTTGAGTTGTAATGGTGCAATTTGAGTAAACGAGGTGAGGTATATATGGCCCAGCTTAGGACTTTCAGAAACTATCAGTAAAGCTGACTTAGCTATTTGAGTCTGCGCGTAAGTGCAACAATTATTCAGAATTAGTGTAAAGCTTATTTTGGCCATATTTTGAGTTGTAATGGTGCAATTTGAGTAAACGAGGTGAGGTATAAATGGTCCAGCTTAGGACTTTCAGAAGCTGTAAAGAAAGTTGACTTAGCTATTTGAGTCTGCGCGTAACTGCAACAATTATTCAGAATTAGTGTAAAGTTTATTTTGGCCATATTTTGAGTTGTAATGGTGCAATTAGAATAAACGAAGTGACGTATAAATGGTCCAGCTTCGGGCTTTCAGAAACTAGAAGCAAAGTTGACTTAGCTACTTGAGTCTGCGCGTATGTGCAACAATTAATCAGAATTAGTGTAAAGTTTATTTTAGCCATATTTTGAGATGTAATGGTGCAATTTGAGTAAACGAGGTGAGGTATAAATGCTCCAGCTTAGGACTTTCAGAAACTATAAGCAAAGTTGACTTAGCTACTTGAGTCTGCGCGTAACTGCAACAATTATTCAGAAATAGTGTAAAGTTTATTTCGGCCATATTTTGAGTTGTAATGGTTCAATTTAAGTAAACGAGGTGAGGTATAAATGGTCCAGCTTAGGGCTTTCGGAAACTATAAGCAAAGTTGACTTAGCTATTTGAGTCTGCGCGTAAGTGCAACAATTGTTCAGAATTAGTGTAAAGTTTATTTTGGCCATATTTGGAGTTGTAATGACGCAATTGGAGTAAACGAGGTGAGGTATAAATGGTCCAGCTTAGGACTTTCAGAAACTATAAGCAAAGTTGGCTTAGCTACTTGAGTCTGCGTGTAACTGCAACAATTATTCAGAATTAGTGTAAAGTTTATTTCGGCCATATTTTGAGTTGTAATGGTGCAATTTGAGTAAACGAGGTGAGGTATAAATGGTCCAGCTTAGGGCTTTCGGAAACTATAAGCAAAGTTCGCTTGTCTACTTGAGTCTGCGCGTAACTGCAACAATTATTCAGAATTAGTGTAAAGTTTATTTCGGCCATATTTTGAGTTGTAATGGTGCAATTTGAGTAAACGACGTGAGGTATAAATGGACCAGCTTAGGACTTTCGGAAACTATAAGCAAAGTTGGCTTAGCTACTTGAGTGTGCGCGTAACTGCAACAATTATTCAGAATTATTGTAAAGCTTATTTCGGCCATATCTTGAGTTGTAATGGTGCAATTTGAGTAAACGGGGTGAGGTATAAATGGTCCAGCTTAGGACTTTCGGAAACTATAAGCAAAGTTGGCTTAGCTACTTGAGTCTGCGCGTAACTGCAACAATTATTCAGAATTAGTGTAAAGTTTATTTCGGCCATATTTTGAGTTGTGATGGCGCAATTTGAGTAAACGAGGTGAGGTATAAATGGTCCAGCTTAGGACTTTCGGAAACTATAAGCAAAGTTGGCTTAGCTACTTGAGTCTGCACGTAACTGCAACAATTATTCAGAATTAGTGTAAAGTTTATTTCGGCCATATTTTCAGTTGTAATGGTTCAATTTGAGTAAACGAGGTGAGGTATAAATGGTCCAGCTTAGAACTTCTAGAAACTATAAGCAAAGCTGACTTAGCTACTTGAGTCTGCGCGTAAGTGCAACAATTATTCAGAATTAGTGTAAAGTTTATTTTGGCCATACTTTGAGTTGTAATGGTGCAATTTGAGTAAACTAGGTGAGGTACAAATGGTCTAGCTTAGGACTTTCAGAAACTATCAGCAAAGTTCACTTAGCTACTTTAGTCTGCGCGTAACTGCAGCAATTATTCAGAATTAGTGTAAAGTTTATTTTGGCCATATTTTGAGTTGTAATGGTCCAATTTCAGTAATCTAGGTGGGGTATAAATGGCCCAGCTTAGGACTTTCAGAAACTATAAGCAAAGTTGACTTAGCGTTTTGAGTCTGCGCGTAACTGCAGCAATTATGCAGAATTAGTGTAAAGCTTATTTTGGGCATATTTTGAGTTGAAATGGTGCAATTTGAGGAAACGAGGTGAGGTGTAAACGGTCCAGCTTAGGACTTTCAAGGAACTATAAGCAAAGTTGTCTTAGCTATTTGAGTCTGCGCGTAAGTGCAAAAATTATTCAGAATTAGTGTAAAGTTTATTTTGGGCATATTTTGAGTTGTAATGGTCCAATTTGAGTAAACGAGGTGAGGTATAAACGGTCCAGCTTAGGACTTTCAGGAACTATAAGCAAAGTTGTCTTAGCTATTTGAGTCTGCGCGTAAGTGCAAAAATTAATCAGAATTAGTGTAAAGTTTATTTTGGCCATATTTTGAGTTGTAATGGTGCAATTTGAGTAAACGAGGTGAGGTATAAACGGTCCAGCTTAGGACTTTCAGGAACTATAAGCAAAGTTGTCTTAGCTATTTGAGTCTGCGCGTAAGTGCAAAAATTAATCAGAAATAGTGTAAAGCTTATTTTGGGCATATTTTGAGTTGTAATGGCGCAATTTGAGCAAACGAGGTGAGGTATAAATGGTCCAGCTTAGAACTTTCAGAAACTATAAGCAAAGTTGGCTTAGCTACTTGAGTGTGCGCGTAACTGCAACAATTATTCAGAATTATTGTAAAGCTTATTTCGGCCATATCTTGAGTTGTAATGGTGCAATTTGAGTAAACGAGGTGAGGTATAAATGGTCCAGCTTAGGACTTTCGGAAACTATAAGCAAAGTTGGCTTAGCTACTTGAGTCTGCGCGTAACTGCAACAATTATTCAGAATTAGTGTAAAGTTTATTTCGGCCATATTTTGAGTTGTGATGGCGCAATTTGAGTAAACGAGGTGAGGTATAAATGGTCCAGCTTAGGACTTTCGGAAACTATAAGCAAAGTTGGCTTAGCTACTTGAGTCTGCGCGTAACTGCAACAATTATTCAGAATTAGTGTAAAGTTTATTTCGGCCATATTTTGAGTTGTAATGACGCAATTTGAGTAAACGAGGTGAGGTATAAATGGTCCAGCTTAGGACTTTCGGAAACTATAAGCAAAGTTGACTTAGCTACTTGAGTCTGCACGTAACTGCAACAAATATTCAGAATTAGTGTAAAGTTTATTTTGGGCATATTTTGAGTTGTAATGGTCCAATTTGAGTAAACTAGGTGAGGTATAAACGGTCCAGCTTAGGACTTTCAAGGAACTATAAGCAAAGTTGTCTTAGCTATTTGAGTCTGCGCGTAAGTGCAAAAATTAATCAGAATTAGTGTAAAGTTTATTTTGGGCATATTTTGAGTTGTAATGGTCCAATTTGAGTAAACGAGGTGAGGTATAAACGGTCCAGCTTAGGACTTTCAGGAACTATAAGCAAAGTTGTCTTAGCTATTTGAGTCTGCGCGTAAGTGCAAAAATTAATCAGAATTAGTGTAAAGTTTATTTTGGCCATATTTTGAGTTGTAATGGTGCAATTTGAGTAAACGAGGTGAGGTATAAACGGTCCAGCTTAGGACTTTCAGGAACTATAAGCAAAGTTGTCTTAGCTATTTGAGTCTGCGCGTAAGTGCAAAAATTATTCAGAAATAGTGTAAAGCTTATTTTGGGCATATTTTGAGTTGTAATGGCGCAATTTGAGCAAACGAGGTGAGGTATAAATGGTCCAGCTTAGAACTTTCAGAAACTATAAGCAAAGCTGACTTAGCTACTTGAGTCTGCGCGTAAGTGCAACAATTATTCAGAATTAGTGTAAAGTTTATTTCGGCCATATTTTGAGTTGTAATGGTCCAATTTCAGTAATCTAGGTGAGGTATAAATGGCCCAGCTTAGGACTTTCAGAAACTATAAGCAAAGTTGACTTATCATTTTGAGTCTGCGCGTAACTGCAGCAATTATGCAGAATTAGTGTAAAGCTTATTTAGGCCATATTTTGAGTTGTAATGGTTCAATTTGAGTAAACGAGGTGAGGTATAAATGGTGCAGCTTAGTACTTTCAGAAACTATAAGCAAAGTTGACTTAGCTACTTGAGTCTGCGCGTAACTGCAACAATTATTCAGAATTAGTGTAAAGTTTATTTCGCCATATTTTGAGTTGTAATGGTGCAATTTGAGTAAACGAGGTGAGGTATAAATGGTCCAGCTTAGGACTTTCGGAAACTATAATCAAAGCTGACTTAGCTATTTGAGTCTGCGCGTAAGTGCAACAATTATTCAGAATTAGTGTAAAGTTTTTTTTGGCCATATTTTGAGTTGTAATGGCGCAATTTGAGTAAACGAGGTGACGTGTAAATGGTCCAGCGTAGAACTTTTAGAAACTATAAGCAAAGTTGACTTAGCTACTTGAGTCTTCGCGTAACTGCAACAATTATTCAGAATTAGTGTAAAGTTTATTTTGGCCATATTTTGAGTTGTAATGGTGCAATTTGAGTAAACGAGGTGAGGTACAAATGGTCCAGCTTAGGACTTTCTGAAACTATAAGCAAAGTTGGCTTAGCTACTTGAGTCTGCGCGTAACTGCAACAATTATTCAGAATTAGTGTAAAGTTTATTTCGCCATATTTTGAGTTGTAATGGTGCAATTTGAGTAAACGAGGTGAGGTATAAATGGTCCAGCTTAGGACTTTCGGAAACTATAATCAAAGCTGACTTAGCTATTTGAGTCTGCGCGTAAGTGCAACAATTATTCAGAATTAGAGTAAAGTTTATTTTGGCCATATTTTGAGTTGTAATGTTTCAATTTGAGTAAACGAGGTGACGTGTAAATGGTCCAGCGTAGAACTTTTAGAAACTATAAGCAAAGTTGACTTAGTTACTTGAGTCTGCGCGTAACTGCAGCAATTATTCAGAATTAGTGTAAAGTTTATTTTGGCCATATTTTGAGTTGTAATGGCGCAATTTGAGTAAACGAGGTGAGGTATAAATGGTCCAGCTTAGGACTTTCAGAAACAATAAGCAAAGTTGGCTTAGCTACTTGAGTCTGCGTGTAACTGCAACAATTATTCAGAATTAGTGTAAAGTTTATTTCGGCCATATTTTGAGTTGTAATGGTGCAATTTGAGTAAACGAGGTGAGGTATAAATGGTCCAACTTAGGGCTTTCAGAAACTATAAGCAAAGTTCGCTTAGCTACTTGAGTCTGCGCGTAACTGCAACAATTATTCAGAATTAGTGTAAAGTTTATTTCGGCCATATTTTGAGTTGTAATGGTGCAATTTGAGTAAACGACGTGAGGTATAAATGGACCAGCTTAGGACTTTCGGAAACTATAAGCAAAGTTGGCTTAGCTACTTGAGTGTGCGCGTAACTGCAACAATTATTCAGAATTATTGTAAAGCTTATTTCGGCCATATCTTGAGTTGTAATGGTGCAATTTGAGTAAACGAGGTGAGGTATAAATGGTCCAGCTTAGGACTTTCGGAAACTATAAGCAAAGTTGGCTTAGCTACTTGAGTCTGCGCGTAACTGCAACAATTATTCAGAATTAGTGTAAAGTTTATTTCGGCCATATTTTGAGTTGTAATGGCGCAATTTGAGTAAACGAGGTGAGGTATAAATGGTGCAGCTTAGAACTTTCGGAAACTATAAGCAAAGTTGGCTTAGCTACTTGAGTCTGCGCGTAACTGCAACAATTATTCAGAATTAGTGAAAAGTTTATTTCGGCCATATTTTGAGTTGTAATGGCGCAATTTGAGTAAACGAGGTGAGGTATAAATGGTCCAGCTTAGGACTTTCGGAAACTATAAGCAAAGTTGACTTAGCTACTTGAGTCTGCACGTAACTGCAACAATTATTCAGAATTAGTGTAAAGTTTATTTCGGCCATATTTTGAGTTGTAATGGTTCAATTTGAGTAAACGAGATGAGGTATAAATGGTCCAGGTTAGAACTTTTAGAAACTATAAGCAAAGCTGACTTAGCTACTTGAGTCTGCGCGTAAGTGCAACAATTATTCAGAATTAGTGTAAAGTTTATTTTGGCCATATTTTGAGTTGTAATGGCGCAATTTGAGTAAACGAGGTGACGTGTAAATGGTCCAGCGTAGAACTTTTAGAAACTATAAGCAAAGTTGACTTAGCTACTTGAGTCTTGGCGTAACTGCAACAATTATTCAGAATTAGTGTCAAGCTTATTTTGGCCATACTTTGAGTTGTAATGGTGCAATTTGAGTAAACGAGGTGAGGTACAAATGGTCCGGCTTAGGAGTTTCAGAAACTATAAGCAAAGTTCACTTAGCTACTTTAGTCTGCGCGTAACTGCAGCAATTATTCAGAATTAGTGTAAAGTTTATTTTGGCCATATTTTGAGTTGTAATGGTCCAATTTCAGTAATCTAGGTGGGGTATAAATGGCCCAGCTTAGGACTTTCAGAAACTATAAGCATAGTTGACTTAGCATTTTGAGTCTGCGCGTAACTGCAGCAATTATGCCGAATTAGTGTAAAGCTTATTTTGGGCATATTTTGAGTTGTAATGGCGCAATTTGAGTAAACGAGGTGAGGTATAAACGGTCCAGCTTAGGACTTTCAAGGAACTATAAGCAAAGTTGTCTTAGCTATTTGAGTCTGCGCGTAAGTGCAAAAATTAATCAGAATTAGTGTAAAGTTTATTTTGGGCATATTTTGAGTTGTAATGGTCAAATTTGAGTAAACGAGGTGAGGTATAAACGGTCCAGCTTAGGACTTTCAGGAACTATAAGCAAAGTTGTCTTAGCTATTTGAGTCTGCGCGTAAGTGCAAAAATTAATCAGAATTAGTGTAAAGTTTATTTTGGCCATATTTTGAGTTGTAATGGTGCAATTTGAGTAAACGAGGTGAGGTATAAACGGCCCAGCTTAGGACTTTCAGGAACTATAAGCAAAGTTGACTTAGCTATTTGAGTCTGCGCGTAAGTGCAAAAATTAATCAGAAATAGTGTAAAGCTTATTTTGGGCATATTTTGAGTTGTAATGGCGCAATTTGAGCAAACGAGGTGAGGTATAAATGGTCCAGCTTAGAACTTTTAGAAACTATAAGCAAAGCTGACTTAGCTACTTGACTCTGCGCGTAACTGCAACAATTATTCAGAATTAGTGTAAAGTTTATTTCGCCATATTTTGAGTTGTTATGGTGCAATTTGAGTAAACGAGGTGAGGTATAAATGGTCCAGCTTAGGACTTTCGGAAACTATAATCAAAGCTGACTTAGCTATTTGAGTCTGCGCGTAAGTGCAACAATTACTCAGAATTAGTGTAAAGTTTATTTTGGCCATATTTTGAGTTGTAATGGTGCAATTTGAGTAAACGAGGTGAGGTACAAATGGTCCAGCTTAGGACTTTCTGAAACTATAAGCAAAGTTGGCTTAGCTACTTGAGTCTGCGCGTAACTGCAACAATTATTCAGAATTAGTGTAAAGTTTATTTCGCCATATTTTGAGTTGTAATGGTGCAATTTGAGTAAACGAGGTGAGGTATAAATGGTCCAGCTTAGGACTTTCGGAAACTATAATCAAAGCTGACTTAGCTATTTGAGTCTGCGCGTAAGTGCAACAATTATTCAGAATTAGTGTAAAGTTTATTTTGGCCATATTTTGAGTTGTAATGTTTCAATTTGAGTAAACGAGGTGACGTGTAAATGGTCCAGCGTAGAACTTTTAGAAACTATAAGCAAAGTTGACTTAGTTACTTGAGTCTGCGCGTAACTGCAGCAATTATTCAGAATTAGTGTAAAGTTTATTTTGGCCATATTTTGAGTTGTAATGGCGCAATTTGAGTAAACGAGGTGAGGTATAAATGGTCCAGCTTAGGACTTTCAGAAACTATAAGCAAAGTTGGCTTAGCTACTTGAGTCTGCGTGTAACTGCAACAATTATTCAGAATTAGTCTAAAGTTTATTTCGGCCATATTTTGAGTTGTAATGGTGCAATTTGAGTAAACGAGGTGAGGTATAAATGCTCCAGCTTAGTACTTTCAGAAACTATAAGCAAAGTTGACTTAGCTACTTGAGTCTGCGCGTAACTGCAACAATTATTCAGAATTAGTGTAAAGTTTATTTCGCCATATTTTGAGTTGTAATGGTGCAATTTGAGTAAACGAGGTGAGGTATAAATGGTCCAGCTTAGGACTTTCGGAAACTATAATCAAAGCTGACTTAGCTATTTGAGTCTGCGCGTAAGTGCAACAATTATTCAGAATTAGTGTAAAGTTTATTTTGGCCATATTTTGAGTTGTAATGGCGCAATTTGAGTAAACGAGGTGACGTGTAAATGGTCCAGCGTAGAACTTTTAGAAACTATAAGCAAAGTTGACTTAGCTACTTGAGTCTTCGCGTAACTGCAACAATTATTCAGAATTAGTGTAAAGTTTATTTTGGCCATATTTTGAGTTGTAATGGTGCAATTTGAGTAAACGAGGTGAGGTACAAATGGTCCAGCTTAGGACTTTCTGAAACTATAAGCAAAGTTGGCTTAGCTATTTGAGTCTGCGCGTAACTGCAACAATTATTCAGAATTAGTGTAAAGTTTATTTCGCCATATTTTGAGTTGTAATGGTGCAATTTGAGTAAACGAGGTGAGGTATAAATGGTCCAGCTTAGGACTTTCGGAAACTATAATCAAAGCTGACTTAGCTATTTGAGTCTGCGCGTAAGTGCAACAATTATTCAGAATTAGTGTAAAGTTTATTTTGGCCATATTTTGAGTTGTAATGTTTCAATTTGAGTAAACGAGGTGACGTGTAAATGGTCCAGCGTAGAACTTTTAGAAACTATAAGCAAAGTTGACTTAGTTACTTGAGTCTGCGCGTAAGTGCAAAAATTAATCAGAATTAGTGTAAAGTTTATTTTGGGCATATTTTGAGTTGTAATGGTCCAATTTGAGTAAACGAGGTGAGGTATAAACGGTCCAGCTTAGGACTTTCAGGAACTATAAGCAAAGTTGTCTTAGCTATTTGAGTCTGCGCGTAAGTGCAAAAATTAATCAGAATTAGTGTAAAGTTTATTTTGGCCATATTTTGAGTTGTAATGGTGCAATTTGAGTAAACGAGGTGAGGTATAAACGGCCCAGCTTAGGACTTTCAGGAACTATAAGCAAAGTTGACTTAGCTATTTGAGTCTGCGCGTAAGTGCAAAAATTAATCAGAAATAGTGTAAAGCTTATTTTGGGCATATTTTGAGTTGTAATGGCGCAATTTGAGCAAACGAGGTGAGGTATAAATGGTCCAGCTTAGAACTTTTAGAAACTATAAGCAAAGCTGACTTAGCTACTTGACTCTGCGCGTAACTGCAACAATTATTCAGAATTAGTGTAAAGTTTATTTCGCCATATTTTGAGTTGTAATGGTGCAATTTGAGTAAACGAGGTGAGGTATAAATGGTCCAGCTTAGGACTTTCGGAAACTATAATCAAAGCTGACTTAGCTATTTGAGTCTGCGCGTAAGTGCAACAATTACTCAGAATTAGTGTAAAGTTTATTTTGGCCATATTTTGAGTTGTAATGGCGCAATTTGAGTAAACGAGGTGACGTGTAAATGGTCCAGCGTAGAACTTTTAGAAACTATAAGCAAAGTTGACTTAGCTACTTGAGTCTTCGCGTAACTGCAACAATTATTCAGAATTAGTGTAAAGTTTATTTTGACCATATTTTGAGTTGTAATGGTGCAATTTGAGTAAACGAGGTGAGGTACAAATGGTCCAGCTTAGGACTTTCTGAAACTATAAGCAAAGTTGGCTTAGCTACTTGAGTCTGCGCGTAACTGCAACAATTATTCAGAATTAGTGTAAAGTTTATTTCGCCATATTTTGAGTTGTAATGGTGCAATTTGAGTAAACGAGGTGAGGTATAAATGGTCCAGCTTAGGACTTTCGGAAACTATAATCAAAGCTGACTTAGCTATTTGAGTCTGCGCGTAAGTGCAACAATTATTCAGAATTAGTGTAAAGTTTATTTTGGCCATATTTTGAGTTGTAATGTTTCAATTTGAGTAAACGAGGTGACGTGTAAATGGTCCAGCGTAGAACTTTTAGAAACTATAAGCAAAGTTGACTTAGTTACTTGAGTCTGCGCGTAACTGCAGCAATTATTCAGAATTAGTGTAAAGTTTATTTTGGCCATATTTTGAGTTGTAATGGCGCAATTTGAGTAAACGAGGTGAGGTATAAATGGTCCAGCTTAGGACTTTCAGAAACTATAAGCAAAGTTGGCTTAGCTACTTGAGTCTGCGTGTAACTGCAACAATTATTCAGAATTAGTGTAAAGTTTATTTCGGCCATATTTTGAGTTGTAATGGTGCAATTTGAGTAAACGAGGTGAGGTATAAATGCTCCAGCTTAGTACTTTCAGAAACTATAAGCAAAGTTGACTTAGCTACTTGAGTCTGCGCGTAACTGCAACAATTATTCAGAATTAGTGTAAAGTTTATTTCGCCATATTTTGAGTTGTAATGGTGCAATTTGAGTAAACGAGGTGAGGTATAAATGGTCCAGCTTAGGACTTTCGGAAACTATAATCAAAGCTGACTTAGCTATTTGAGTCTGCGCGTAAGTGCAACAATTATTCAGAATTAGTGTAAAGTTTATTTTGGCCATATTTTGAGTTGTAATGGCGCAATTTGAGTAAACGAGGTGACGTGTAAATGGTCCAGCGTAGAACTTTTAGAAACTATAAGCAAAGTTGACTTAGCTACTTGAGTCTTCGCGTAACTGCAACAATTATTCAGAATTAGTGTAAAGCTTATTTTGGCCATATTTTGAGTTGTAATGGTGCAATTTGAGTAAACGAGGTGAGGTACAAATGGTCCAGCTTAGGACTTTCTGAAACTATAAGCAAAGTTGGCTTAGCTATTTGAGTCTGCGCGTAACTGCAACAATTATTCAGAATTAGTGTAAAGTTTATTTCGCCATATTTTGAGTTGTAATGGTGCAATTTGAGTAAACGAGGTGAGGTATAAATGGTCCAGCTTAGGACTTTCGGAAACTATAATCAAAGCTGACTTAGCTATTTGAGTCTGCGCGTAAGTGCAACAATTATTCAGAATTAGTGTAAAGTTTATTTTGGCCATATTTTGAGTTGTAATGTTTCAATTTGAGTAAACGAGGTGACGTGTAAATGGTCCAGCGTAGAACTTTTAGAAACTATAAGCAAAGTTGACTTAGTTACTTGAGTCTGCGCGTAACTGCAGCAATTATTCAGAATTAGTGTAAAGTTTATTTTGGCCATATTTTGAGTTGTAATGGTGCAATTTGAGAAAACGAGGTGAGGTATAAATGGCCCAGCTTAGGACTTTAAGAAACTATAAGCAAAGTTGACTTACCTATTTGAGTCTGCGCGTAAGTGCAGCAATTATTCAGAATTAGTGTAAAGTTTATTTTGGCCATATTTTGAGTTGTAATGGCGCAATTTGAGTAAACGAGGTGAGGTATAAATGGTCCAGCTTAGGACTTTCAGAAACTATAAGCAAAGTTGACTTAGCTACTTGAGTCTGCGCGTAACTGCAACAACTATTCAGAATTAGTGTAAAGTTTATTTTGTTCATATTTTGAGTTGTAATGGTGCAATTTGAGAAAACGAGGTGAGGTATCAATGGTCCAGCTTAGGACTTTCAGAAAGTATCAGCAAAGTTGACTTAGCGATTTGAGTCTGCGCGTAAGTGCAACAATTATTACGAATTAGTGTAAAGTTTATTTTGCCAATATTTTGAGTTGTAATGGCGCAATTAGAGTAAACGAGGTGAGGTGTAAATGGTCCAGCTTAGGACTTTCAGGAACTATAAGCAAAGTTGACTTAGCTACTTGAGTCTGCGCGTAACTGCAACAATTATTCAGAATTACTGTAAAGTTTATTTTGGCCATATTTTGAGTTGTAATGGCGCAATTTGAGTAAACGAGGTGAGGTATAAATGGTCCAGCTTAGGACTTTCAGAAACTATAAGCAAAGTTGACTTAGCTACTTGAGTCTGCGCGTAACTGCAACAATTATTCAGAATTAGTGTAAAGTTTATTTTGTTCATATTTTGAGTTGTAATGGTCCAATTTGAATAAACGAGGGGACGTATAAATGGTCCAGTTTAGGGCTTTCAGAAACTATCAGCAAAGTTGACTTAGCTGCTTGAGTCTGCGCGTAACTGCAACAATTGTTCAGAATTAGTGTAAAGTTTATTTTGGCCATATTTGGAGTTGTAATGACGCAATTGGAGTAAACGAGGTGAGGTATAAATGGTCCAGCTTAGGACTTTCAGAAACTATAAGCAAAGTTGACTTAGCTACTTGAGTCTGCGCGTAACTGCAACAATTGTTCAGAATTAGTGTAAAGTTTATTTTGGCCATATTTTAAGTTGTAATGACGCAATTGGAGTAAACGAGGTGAGGTATAAATGGTCCAGCTTAGGACTTTCCGAAACTATAAGCAAAGTTGACTTAGCTACTTGAGTCTGCGCGTAACTGCAACAATTATTCAGAATTAGTGTAAAGTTTATTTTGGTCATATTTTGAGTTGTAATGGTCCAATTTGTATAAACGAGGGGACGTATAAATGGCCCAGTTTAGGGCTTTCAGAAACTATCAGCAAAGTTGACTTAGCTACTTGAGTCTGCGCGTAACTACCGCAATTGTTCAGAATTAGTGTAAAGCTTATTTTGGCCATATTTAGAGTTGTAATGGCGCAATTTGAGTAAACGAGCTGAGGTATAAATGGTCCAGCTTAGGACTTTCAGAAACTATAAGCAAAGTTGACTTAGCTACTTGAGTCTGCGCGTAACTGCAACAACTATTCAGAATTAGTGTAAAGCTTATTTTGTTCATATTTTGAGTTGTAATGGTCCAATTTGAATAAACGAGGGGACGTATAAATGGTCCAGCTTAGGGCTTTCAGAAACTATCAGCAAAGTTGACTTAGCTACTTGAGTCTGCGCGTAACTGCAACAATTGTTCAGAATTAGTGTAAAGTTTATTTTGCCAATATTTTGAGTTGTAATGGCGCAATTAGAGTAAACGAGGTGAGGTGTAAATGGTCCAGCTTAGGACTTTCAGGAACTATAAGCAAAGTTGACTTAGCTACTTGAGTCTGCGCGTAACTGCAACAATTATTCAGAATTACTGTAAAGTTTATTTTGGCCATATTTTGAGTTGTAATGGCGCAATTTGAGTAAACGAGGTGAGGTATAAATGGTGCAGCTTAGGACTTTCAGAAACTATAAGCAAAGTTGACTTAGCTACTTGAGTCTGCGCGTAACTGCAACAATTATTCAGAATTAGTGTAAAGTTTATTTTGTTCATATTTTGAGTTGTAATGGTCCAATTTGAATAAACGAGGGGACGTATAAATGGTCCAGCTTAGGGCTTTCAGAAACTATCAGCAAAGTTGACTTAGCTACTTGAGTCTGCGCGTAACTGCAACAATTGTTCAGAATTAGTGTAAAGTTTATTTTGGCCATATTTGGAGTTGTAATGACGCAATTGGAGTAAACGAGGTGAGGTATAAATGGTCCAGCTTAGGACTTTCAGAAACTATAAGCAAAGTTGACTTAGCTACTTGAGTCTGCGCGTAACTGCAACAATTGTTCAGAATTAGTGTAAAGTTTATTTTGGCCATACTTTGAGTTGTAATGACGCAATTGGAGTAAACGAGGTGAGGTATAAATGGTCCAGCTTAGGACTTTCCGAAACTATAAGCAAAGTTGACTTAGCTACTTGAGTCTGCGCGTAACTGCAACAATTATTCAGAATTAGTGTAAAGTTTATTTTGGTCATATTTTGAGTTGTAATGGTCCAATTTGAATAAACGAGGGGACGTATAAATGGTCCAGCTTAGGGCTTTCAGAAACTATCAGCAAAGTTGACTTAGCTACTTGAGTCTGCGCGTAACTGCCGCAATTGTTCAGAATTAGTGTAAAGCTTATTTTGGCCATATTTAGAGTTGTAATGGCGCAATTTGAGTAAACGAGGTGAGGTATAAATGGTCCAGCTTAGGACTTTCAGAAACTATAAGCAATGTTGACTTAGCTACTTGAGTCTGCGCGTAACTGCAACAACTATTCAGAATTAGTGTAAAGTTTATTTTGTTCATATTTTGAGTTGTAATGGTCCAATTTGAATAAACGAGGGGACGTATAAATGGTCCAGCTTAGGGCTTTCAGAAACTATCAGCAAAGTTGACTTAGCTACTTGAGTCTGCGCGTAACTGCAACAATTGTTCAGAATTAGTGTAAAGTTTATTTTGGCCATATTTTGAGTTGTAATGACGCAATTGGAGTAAACGAGGTGAGGTATAAATGGTCCAGCTTAGGACTTTCAGAAACTATAAGCAAAGTTGACTTAGCTACTTGAGTCTGCGCGTAACTGCAACAATTGTTCAGAATTAGTGTAAAGTTTATTTTGGCCATATTTTGAGTTGTAATGACGCAATTGGAGTAAACGAGGTGAGGTATAAATGGTCCGGCTTAGGACTTTGCGAAACTATAAGCAAAGTTGACTTAGCTACTTGAGTCTGCGCGTAACTGCAACAATTATTCAGAATTAGTGTAAAGTTTATTTTGGTCATATTTTGAGTTGTAATGGTCCAATTTGAATAAACGAGAGGACGTATAAATGGTCCAGCTTAGGGCTTTCAGAAACTATCAGCAAAGTTGACTTAGCTACTTGAGTCTGCGCGTAACTGCCGCAATTGTTCAGAATTAGTGTAAAGTTTATTTTGGCCATATTTAGAGTTGTAATGACGCAATTGGAGTAAACGAGGTGAGGTATAAATGGTCCAGCTTAGGACTTTCAGAAACTATAAGCAAAGTTGACTTAGCTACTTGAGTCTGCGCGTAAGTGCAGCAATTATTCAGAATTAGTGTAAAGTTTATTTTGGCCATATTTTGAGTTGTAATGGTGCAATTTGAGAAAACGAGGTGAGGTATAAATGGTCCAGCTTAGGACTTTCAGAAACTATCAGCAAAGTTGACTTAGCTATTTGAGTCTGCGCGTAAGTGCAGCAATTATTCAGAATTAGTGTAAAGTTTATTTTGGCCATATTTTGAGTTGCAATGGTTTAATTTGAGAAAACGAGGTGAGGTATCAATGGTCATGCTTAGGACTTTCAGAAACTATCAGCAAAGTTGACTTAGCATTTTGAGTCTGCGCGTAAGTGCAACAATTATTCAGAATTAGTGTAAAGCTTATTTTGGCCATATTTTGAGTTGTAATGGTGCAATTTGAGAAAACGAGGTGAGGTATCAATGGTCCAGCTTAGGACTTTCAGAAACTATAAGCAAAGTTGACTTAGCTATTTGAGTCTGGGCGTAACTGCAACAATTATTCAGAATTAGTGTAAAGTTTATTTGACCATATTTTGAGTTGTAATGGTTTAATTTGAGAAAACGAGGTGAGGTATCAATGGTCCAGCTTAGGACTTTCAGAAACTATAAGCAAAGTTGACTTAGCTATTTGAGTCTGCGCGTAACTGCAGCAATTATTCAGAATTAGTGTAAAGTTTATTTTGGCCATATTTTGGGTTGTAATGGTTTAATTTGAGAAAACGAGGTGAGGTATCAATGGTCATGCTTAGAAATTTCAGAAACTATCAGCAAAGTTGACTTAGCATTTTGAGTCTGCGCGTAAGTGCAACAATTATTCAGCATTAGTGTAAAGCTTATTTTGGCCATATTTTGAGTTGTAATGGCGCAATTTGAGTAAACGAGGTGAGGTATAAATGGTCCAGCTTAGGACTTTCAGAAACTATAAGCAAAGTTGACTTAGCTACTTGAGTCTGCGCGTAACTGCAACAATTATTCAGAATTAGTGTAAAGTTTATTTTGTTCATATTTTGAGTTGTAATGGTCCAATTTGAATAAACGAGGGGACGTATAAATGGTCCAGCTTAGGGCTTTCAGAAACTATCAGCAAAGTTGACTTAGCTGCTTGAGTCTGCGCGTAACTGCAACAATTGTTCAGAATTAGTGTAAAGTTTATTTTGGCCATATTTGGAGTTGTAATGACGCAATTGGAGTAAACGAGGTGAGGTATAAATGGTCCAGCTTAGGACTTTCAGAAACTATAAGCAAAGTTGACTTAGCTACTTGAGTCTGCGCGTAACTGCAACAATTGTTCAGAATTAGTGTAAAGTTTATTTTGGCCATATTTTGAGTTGTAATGACGCAATTGGAGTAAACGAGGTGAGGTATAAATGGTCCAGCTTAGGACTTTCCGAAACTATAAGCAAAGTTGACTTAGCTACTTGAGTCTGCGCGTAACTGCAACAATTATTCAGAATTAGTGTAAAGTTTATTTTGGTCATATTTTGAGTTGTAATGGTCCAATTTGAATAAACGAGGGGACGTATAAATGGTCCAGTTTAGGGCTTTCAGAAACTATCAGCAAAGTTGACTTAGCTACTTGAGTCTGCGCGTAACTGCCGCAATTGTTCAGAATTAGTGTAAAGCTTATTTTGGCCATATTTAGAGTTGTAATGGCGCAATTTGAGTAAACGAGGTGAGGTATAAATGGTCCAGCTTAGGACTTTCAGAAACTATAAGCAAAGTTGACTTAGCTACTTGAGTCTGCGCGTAACTGCAACAACTATTCAGAATTAGTGTAAAGTTTATTTTGTTCATATTTTGAGTTGTAATGGTCCAATTTGAATAAACGAGGGGACGTATAAATGGTCCAGCTTAGGGCTTTCAGAAACTATCAGCAAAGTTGACTTAGCTACTTGAGTCTGCGCGTAACTGCAACAATTGTTCAGAATTAGTGTAAAGTTTATTTTGCCAATATTTTGAGTTGTAATGGCGCAATTAGAGTAAACGAGGTGAGGTGTAAATGGTCCAGCTTAGGACTTTCAGGAACTATAAGCAAAGTTGACTTAGCTACTTGAGTCTGCGCGTAACTGCAACAATTATTCAGAATTACTGTAAAGTTTATTTTGGCCATATTTTGAGTTGTAATGGCGCAATTTGAGTAAACGAGGTGAGGTATAAATGGTCCAGCTTAGGACTTTCAGAAACTATAAGCAAAGTTGACTTAGCTACTTGAGTCTGCGCGTAACTGCAACAATTATTCAGAATTAGTGTAAAGTTTATTTTGTTCATATTTTGAGTTGTAATGGTCCAATTTGAATAAACGAGGGGACGTATAAATGGTCCAGCTTAGGGCTTTCAGAAACTATCAGCAAAGTTGACTTAGCTACTTGAGTCTGCGCGTAACTGCAACAATTGTTCAGAATTAGTGTAAAGTTTATTTTGGCCATATTTGGAGTTGTAATGACGCAATTGGAGTAAACGAGGTGAGGTATAAATGGTCCAGCTTAGGACTTTCAGAAACTATAAGCAAAGTTGACTTAGCTACTTGAGTCTGCGCGTAACTGCAACAATTGTTCAGAATTAGTGTAAAGTTTATTTTGGCCATATTTTGAGTTGTAATGACGCAATTGGAGTAAACGAGGTGAGGTATAAATGGTCCAGCTTAGGACTTTCCGAAACTATAAGCAAAGTTGACTTAGCTACTTGAGTCTGCGCGTAACTGCAACAATTATTCAGAATTAGTGTAAAGTTTATTTTGGTCATATTTTGAGTTGTAATGGTCCAATTTGAATAAACGAGGGGACGTATAAATGGTCCAGCTTAGGGCTTTCAGAAACTATCAGCAAAGTTGACTTAGCTACTTGAGTCTGCGCGTAACTGCCGCAATTGTTCAGAATTAGTGTAAAGCTTATTTTGGCCATATTTAGAAATGTAATGGCGCAATTTGAGTAAACGAGGTGAGGCATAAATGGTCCAGCTTAGGACTTTCAGAAACTATAAGCAATGTTGACTTAGCTACTTGAGTCTGCGCGTAACTGCAACAACTATTCAGAATTAGTGTAAAGTTTATTTTGTTCATATTTTGAGTTGTAATGGTCCAATTTGAATAAACGAGGGGACGTATAAATGGTCCAGCTTAGGGCTTTCAGAAACTATTAGCAAAGTTGACTTAGCTACTTGAGTCTGCGCGTAACTGCAACAATTGTTCAGAATTAGTGTAAAGTTTATTTTGGCCATATTTTGAGTTGTAATGACGCAATTGGAGTAAACGAGGTGAGGTATAAATGGTCCAGCTTAGGACTTTCAGAAACTATAAGCAAAGTTGACTTAGCTACTTGAGTCTGCGCGTAACTGCAACAACTATTCAGAATTAGTGTAAAGTTTATTTTGTTCATATTTTGAGTTGTAATGGTCCAATTTGAATAAACGAGGGGACGTATAAATGGTCCAGCTTAGGGCTTTCAGAAACTATCAGCAAAGTTGACTTAGCTACTTGAGTCTGCGCGTAACTGCAACAATTGTTCAGAATTAGTGTAAAGTTTATTTTGCCAATATTTTGAGTTGTAATGGCGCAATTAGAGTAAACGAGGTGAGGTGTAAATGGTCCAGCTTAGGACTTTCAGGAACTATAAGCAAAGTTGACTTAGCTACTTGAGTCTGCGCGTAACTGCAACAATTATTCAGAATTACTGTAAAGTTTATTTTGGCCATATTTTGAGTTGTAATGGCGCAATTTGAGTAAACGAGGTGAGGTATAAATGGTCCAGCTTAGGACTTTCAGAAACTATAAGCAAAGTTGACTTAGCTACTTGAGTCTGCGCGTAACTGCAACAATTATTCAGAATTAGTGTAAAGTTTATTTTGTTCATATTTTGAGTTGTAATGGTCCAATTTGAATAAACGAGGGGACGTATAAATGGTCCAGCTTAGGGCTTTCAGAAACTATCAGCAAAGTTGACTTAGCTACTTGAGTCTGCGCGTAACTGCAACAATTGTTCAGAATTAGTGTAAAGTTTATTTTGGCCATATTTGGAGTTGTAATGACGCAATTGGAGTAAACGAGGTGAGGTATAAATGGTCCAGCTTAGGACTTTCAGAAACTATAAGCAAAGTTGACTTAGCTACTTGAGTCTGCGCGTAACTGCAACAATTGTTCAGAATTAGTGTAAAGTTTATTTTGGCCATATTTTGAGTTGTAATGACGCAATTGGAGTAAACGAGGTGAGGTATAAATGGTCCAGCTTAGGACTTTCCGAAACTATAAGCAAAGTTGACTTAGCTACTTGAGTCTGCGCGTAACTGCAACAATTATTCAGAATTAGTGTAAAGTTTATTTTGGTCATATTTTGAGTTGTAATGGTCCAATTTGAATAAACGAGGGGACGTATAAATGGTCCAGCTTAGGGCTTTCAGAAACTATCAGCAAAGTTGACTTAGCTACTTGAGTCTGCGCGTAACTGCCGCAATTGTTCAGAATTAGTGTAAAGCTTATTTTGGCCATATTTAGAAATGTAATGGCGCAATTTGAGTAAACGAGGTGAGGCATAAATGGTCCAGCTTAGGACTTTCAGAAACTATAAGCAATGTTGACTTAGCTACTTGAGTCTGCGCGTAACTGCAACAACTATTCAGAATTAGTGTAAAGTTTATTTTGTTCATATTTTGAGTTGTAATGGTCCAATTTGAATAAACGAGGGGACGTATAAATGGTCCAGCTTAGGGCTTTCAGAAACTATTAGCAAAGTTGACTTAGCTACTTGAGTCTGCGCGTAACTGCAACAATTGTTCAGAATTAGTGTAAAGTTTATTTTGGCCATATTTTGAGTTGTAATGACGCAATTGGAGTAAACGAGGTGAGGTATAAATGGTCCAGCTTAGGACTTTCAGAAACTATAAGCAAAGTTGACTTAGCTACTTGAGTCTGCGCGTAACTGCAACAACTATTCAGAATTAGTGTAAAGTTTATTTTGTTCATATTTTGAGTTGTAATGGTCCAATTTGAATAAACGAGGGGACGTATAAATGGTCCAGCTTAGGGCTTTCAGAAACTATCAGCAAAGTTGACTTAGCTACTTGAGTCTGCGCGTAACTGCAACAATTGTTCAGAATTAGTGTAAAGTTTATTTTGCCAATATTTTGAGTTGTAATGGCGCAATTAGAGTAAACGAGGTGAGGTGTAAATGGTCCAGCTTAGGACTTTCAGGAACTATAAGCAAAGTTGACTTAGCTACTTGAGTCTGCGCGTAACTGCAACAATTATTCAGAATTACTGTAAAGTTTATTTTGGCCATATTTTGAGTTGTAATGGCGCAATTTGAGTAAACGAGGTGAGGTATAAATGGTCCAGCTTAGGACTTTCAGAAACTATAAGCAAAGTTGACTTAGCTACTTGAGTCTGCGCGTAACTGCAACAATTATTCAGAATTAGTGTAAAGTTTATTTTGTTCATATTTTGAGTTGTAATGGTCCAATTTGAATAAACGAGGGGACGTATAAATGGTCCAGCTTAGGGCTTTCAGAAACTATCAGCAAAGTTGACTTAGCTACTTGAGTCTGCGCGTAACTGCAACAATTGTTCAGAATTAGTGTAAAGTTTATTTTGGCCATATTTGGAGTTGTAATGACGCAATTGGAGTAAACGAGGTGAGGTATAAATGGTCCAGCTTAGGACTTTCAGAAACTATAAGCAAAGTTGACTTAGCTACTTGAGTCTGCGCGTAACTGCAACAATTGTTCAGAATTAGTGTAAAGTTTATTTTGGCCATATTTTGAGTTGTAATGACGCAATTGGAGTAAACGAGGTGAGGTATAAATGGTCCAGCTTAGGACTTTCCGAAACTATAAGCAAAGTTGACTTAGCTACTTGAGTCTGCGCGTAACTGCAACAATTATTCAGAATTAGTGTAAAGTTTATTTTGGTCATATTTTGAGTTGTAATGGTCCAATTTGAATAAACGAGGGGACGTATAAATGGTCCAGCTTAGGGCTTTCAGAAACTATCAGCAAAGTTGACTTAGCTACTTGAGTCTGCGCGTAACTGCCGCAAATGTTCAGAATTAGTGTAAAGATTATTTTGGCCATATTTAGAAATGTAATGGCGCAATTTGAGTAAACGAGGTGAGGCATAAATGGTCCAGCTTAGGACTTTCAGAAACTATAAGCAATGTTGACTTAGCTACTTGAGTCTGCGCGTAACTGCAACAACTATTCAGAATTAGTGTAAAGTTTATTTTGTTCATATTTTGAGTTGTAATGGTCCAATTTGAATAAACGAGGGGACGTATAAATGGTCCAGCTTAGGGCTTTCAGAAACTATTAGCAAAGTTGACTTAGCTACTTGAGTCTGCGCGTAACTGCAACAATTGTTCAGAATTAGTGTAAAGTTTATTTTGGCCATATTTTGAGTTGTAATGACGCAATTGGAGTAAACGAGGTGAGGTATAAATGGTCCAGCTTAGGACTTTCAGAAACTATAAGCAAAGTTGACTTAGCTACTTGAGTCTGCGCGTAACTGCAACAATTGTTCAGAATTAGTGTAAAGTTTATTTTGGCCATATTTTGAGTTGTAATGACGCAATTGGAGTAAACGAGGTGAGGTATAAATGGTCCAGCTTAGGACTTTGCGAAACTATAAGCAAAGTTGACTTAGCTACTTGAGTCTGCGCGTAACTGCAACAATTATTCAGAATTAGTGTAAAGTTTATTTTGGTCATATTTTGAGTTGTAATGGTCCAATTTGAATAAACGAGAGGACGTATAAATGGTCCAGCTTAGGGCTTTCAGAAACTATCAGCAAAGTTGACTTAGCTACTTGAGTCTGCGCGTAACTGCCGCAATTGTTCAGAATTAGTGTAAAGTTTATTTTGGCCATATTTAGAGTTGTAATGACGCAATTGGAGCAAACGAGGTGAGGTATAAATGGTCCAGCTTAGGACTTTCAGAAACTATAAGCAAAGTTGACTTAGCTACTTGAGTCTGCGCGTAACTGCAACAATTATTCAGAATTAGTGTAAAGCTTATTTTGGCCATATTTTGAGTTGTAATGGCGCAATTAGAGTAAACGAGGTGAGGTATAAATGGTCCAGCTTAGGACTTTCAAAAACTATGAGCAAAGTTGACTTAGCTACTTGAGTCTGCGCCTAAGTGCAGCAATTATTCAGAATTAGTGTAAAGTTTATTTGGCCATATTTTGAGTTGTAATGGTTTAATTTGAGAAAACGAGGTGAGGTATCAATGGTCCAGCTTAGGACTTTCAGAAACTATAAGCAAAGTTGACTTAGCTATTTGAGTCTGCGCGTAACTGCAGCAATTATTCAGAATTAGTGTAAAGCTTATTTTGGCCATATTTTGGGTTGTAATGGTTTAATTTGAGAAAACGAGGTGAGGTATCAATGGTCATGCTTAGAAATTTCAGAAACAATCAGCAAAGTTGACTTAGCATTTTGAGTCTGCGCGTAAGTGCAACAATTATTCAGCATTAGTGTAAAGCTTATTTTGGCCATATTTTGAGTTGTAATGGCGCAATTTCAGTAAACTAGTGAGGTATAAATGGCCCAGCTTAGGACTTTCAGAAACTATAAGCAAAGTTGACTTAGCTATTTGAGTCTGCGCGTAAGTGCAGCAATTATTCAGAATTAGTGTAAAGTTTATTTTGGCCATATTTTGAGTTGTAATGGTGCAATTTGAGAAAACGAGGTGAGGTATCAATGGTCCAGCTTAGGACTTTCAGAAACTGTCAGCAAAGTTGACTTAGCTATTTGAGTCTGCGCGTAAGTACAACAATTATTCAGAATTAGTGTAAAGTTTATTTTGGCCATATTTTGAGTTGTAATGGAGCAATTAGAGTAAACGAGGTGAGGTGTAAATGGTCCAGCTTAGGACTTTCAGGAACTATAAGCAAAGTTGACTTAGCTACTTGAGTCTGCGCGTAACTGCAACAATTATTCAGAATTACTGTAAATTTTATTTTGGCCATATTTTGAGTTGTAATGACGCAATTGGAGTAAACGAGGTGAGGTATAAATGGTCCAGCTTAGGACTTTCAGAAACTATAAGCAAAGTTGACTTAGCTACTTGAGTCTGCGCGTAACTGCAACAATTATTCAGAATTAGTGTAAAGTTTATTTTGGCCATATTTTGAGCTGTAATGGTGCAATTTGAGTAAACGAGGTGAGGTAGCAATGGTCCAGCTTACGACTTTCAGAAACTATAAGCAAAGTTGACTTAGCTATTTGAGTCTGCGCGTAAGTGCAACAATTATTCAGAATTAGTGTAAAGCTTATTTTGGCCATATTTTGAGTTGTAATGGTGCAATTTGAGAAAACGAGGTGAGGTATAAATGGTCCAGCTTAGGACTTTCAGAAACCATCAGCAAAGTAGACTTAGCATTTTGAGTCTGCGCGTAAGTGCAACAATTATTCAGAATTAGTGTAAAGTTTATTTTGGCCATATTTTGAGTTGTAATGGTGCAATTTGAGAAAACGAGTTGAGGTATCAATGGTCCAGCTTAGGACTTTCAGAAACTATAAGCAAAGTTGACTTAGCTATTTGAGTCTGCGCATAAGTACAACAATTATTCAGAATTAGTGTAAAGTTTATTTTGGCCATATTTTGAGTTGTAATGGTTTAATTTGAGAAAACGAGGTGAGGTATCAATGGTACAGCTTAGGACTTTCAGAAACTATAAGCAAAGTTGACGTAGCTATTTGAGTCTGCGCGTAAGTGCAACAATTATTCAGAATTAGTGTAAAGTTTATTTTGGCCATATTTTGAGTTGTAATGACGCAATTGGAGTAAACGAGGTGACGTATAAATGGTCCAGCTTAGGACTTTCAGAAACTATAAACAAAGTTGACTTAGATACTTGAGTCTGCGCGTAACTGCAACAATTATTCAGAATTAGTGTAAAGTTTATTTTGGCCATATTTTGAGTTGTAATGGTGCAATTTGAGTAAACGAGGTGAGGTACAAATGGTCCAGCTTAGGACTTTCTGAAACTATAAGCAAAGTTGGCTTGGCTATTTGAGTCTGCGCGTAACTGCAACAATTATTCAGAATTAGTGTAAAGTTTATTTCGCCATATTTTGAGTTGTAATGGTGCAATTTGAGTAAACGAGGTGAGGTATAAATGGTCCAGCTTAGGACTTTCGGAAACTATAATCAAAGCTGACTTAGCTATTTGAGTCTGCGCGTAAGTGCAACAATTATTCAGAATTAGTGTAAAGTTTATTTTGGCCATATTTTGAGTTGTAATGTTTCAATTTGAGTAAACGAGCTGACGTGTAAATGGTCCAGCGTAGAACTTTTAGAAACTATAAGCAAAGTTGACTTAGTTACTTGAGTCTGCGCGTAACTGCAGCAATTATTCAGAATTAGTGTAAAGTTTATTTTGGCCATATTTTGAGTTGTAATGGTGCAATTTGAGAAAACGAGGTGAGGTATAAATGGCCCAGCTTAGGACTTTAAGAAACTATAAGCAAAGTTGACTTACCTATTTGAGTCTGCGCGTAAGTGCAGCAATTATTCAGAATTAGTGTAAAGTTTATTTTGGCCATATTTTGAGTTGTAATGGTGCAATTTGAGAAAACGAGGTGAGGTATCAATGGTCCAGCTTAGGACTTTCAGAAACTATCAGCAAAGTTGACTTAGCGATTTGAGTCTGCGCGTAAGTGCAACAATTATTACGAATTAGTGTAAAGTTTATTTTGGCCATATTTTGAGTTGTAATGGCGCAATTTGCCTAAACGAGGTGAGGTATAAATGGTCCAGCTTAGGACTTTCAGAAACTATATGCAAAGTTGACTTAGCTACTTGAGTCTGCGCGTAACTGCAACAATTATTCAGAATTAGTGTAAAGTTTATTTTGTTCACATTTTGAGTTGTAATGGTCCAATTTGAATAAACGAGGGGACGTATAAATGGTCCAGCTTAGGGCTTTCAGAAACTATCAGCAAAGTTGACTTAGCTACTTGAGTCTGCGCGTAACTGCAACAATTGTTCAGAATTAGTGTAAAGTTTATTTTGGCCATATTTGGAGTTGTAATGACGCAATTGGAGTAAACGAGGTGAGGTATAAATGGTCCAGCTTAGGACTTTCAGAAACTATAAGCAAATATGACTTAGCTACTTGAGTCTGCGCGTAACTGCAACAATTGTTCAGAATTAGTGTAAAGTTTATTTTGGCCATATTTTGAGTTGTAATGACGCAATTGGAGTAAACGAGGTGAGGTATAAATGGTCCAGCTTAGGACTTTCCGAAACTATAAGCAAAGTTGACTTAGCTACTTGAGTCTGCGCGTAACTGCAACAATTATTCAGAATTAGTGTAAAGTTTATTTTGGTCATATTTTGAGTTGTAATGGTCCAATTTGAATAAACGAGGGGACGTATAAATGGTCCAGCTTAGGGCTACCAGAAACTATCAGCAAAGTTGCCTTAGCTACTTGAGTCTGCGCGTAACTGCCGCAATTGTTTAGAATTAGTGTAAAGCTTATTTTGGCCATATTTAGAGTAGTAATGGCGCAATTTGAGTAAACCAGGTCAGGTGTAAATGGTCCAGCTTAGGACTTTCAGAAACTATAAGCAAAGTTGACTTAGCTACTTGAGTCTGCGCGTAACTGCAACAACTATTCAGAATTAGTGTAAAGTTTATTTTGTTCATATTTTGAGTTGTAATGGTCCAATTTGAATAAACGAGGGGACGTATAAATGGTCCAGCTTAGGGCTTTCAGAAACTATCAGCAAAGTTGACTTAGCTACTTGAGTCTGCGCGTAACTGCAACAATTGTTCAGAATTAGTGTAAAGTTTCTTTTGGCCATATTTTGAGTTGTAATGACGCAATTGGAGTAAACGAGGTGAGGTATATATGGTCCAGCTTAGGACTTTCAGAAACTATAAGCAAAGTTGACTTAGCTACTTGAGTCTGCGCGTAACTGCAACAATTGTTCAGAATTAGTGTAAAGTTTATTTTGGCCATATTTTGAGTTGTAATGACGCAATTGGAGTAAACGAGGTGAGGTATAAATGGTCCAGCTTAGGACTTTCCGAAACTATAAGCAAAGTTGACTTAGCTACTTGAGTCTGCGCGTAACTGCAACAATTATTCAGAATTAGTGTAAAGTTTATTTTGGTCATATTTTGAGTTGTAATGGTCCAATTTGAATAAACGAGAGGACGTATAAATGGTCCAGCTTAGGGCTTTCAGAAACTATCAGCAAAGTTGACTTAGCTACTTGAGTCTGCGCGTAACTGCCGCAATTGTTCAGAATTAGTGTAAAGTTTATTTTGGCCATATTTAGAGTTGTAATGACGCAATTGGAGTAAACGAGGTGAGGTATAAATGGTCCAGCTTAGGACTTTCAGAAACTATAAGCAAAGTTGACTTAGCTACTTGAGTCTGCGCGTAACTGCAACAATTATTCAGAATTAGTGTAAAGTTTATTTTGGCCATATTTTGAGTTGTAATGGCGCAATTAGAGTAAACGAGGTGAGGTATAAATGGTCCAGCTTAGGACTTTCAGAAACTATAAGCAAAGTTGACTTAGCTACTTCAGTCTGCGCGTAACTGCAACAATTATTCAGAATTACTGTAAAGTTTATTTTGGCCATATTTTGAGTTGTAATGGCGCAATTAGAGTAAACGAGATGAGGTATAAATGGTCCAGCTCAGGACTTTCAAAAACTATGAGCAAAGTTGACTTAGCTACTTGAGTCTGCGCGTAACTGCAACAATTATTCAGAATTAGTGTAAAGTTTATTTTGGCCATATTTTGAGTTGTAATGGTGCAATTTGAGTAAACGAGGTGAGGTATAAATGGTCCAGCTTAGGACTTTCAGAAACTATCAGCAAAGTTGACTTAGCTACTTGAGTCTGCGCGTAACTGCAACAATTATTCAGAATTAGTGTAAAGTTTATTTTGGCCATATTTTGAGTTGTAATGGTGCAATTTGAGAAAACGAGGTGAGGTATCAATGGTCCAGCTTAGGACTTTCAGAAACTATCAGCAAAGTTGACTTAGCTATTTGAGTCTGCGCGTAAGTGCAACAATTAATCAGAATTAGTGTAAAGCTTATTTTGGCCATATTTTGAGTTGTAATGGTGCAATTTGAGAAAACGAGGTGAGGTATAAATGGTCCAGCTTAGTACTTTCAGAAACTATCAGCAAAGTTGACTTAGCTATTTGAGTCTGCGCGTAAGTGCAGCAATTATTCAGAATTAGTGTAAAGTTTATTTTGGCCATATTTTGAGTTGCAATGGTTTAATTTGAGAAAACGAGGTGAGGTATCAATGGTCATGCTTAGGACTTTCAGAAACTATCAGCAAAGTTGACTTAGCATTTTGAGTCTGCGCGTAAGTGCAACAATTATTCAGAATTAGTGTAAAGCTTATTTTGGCCATATTTTGAGTTGTAATGGTGCAATTTGAGAAAACGAGGTGAGGTATCAATGGTCCAGCTTAGGACTTTCAGAAACTATAACCAAGTTGACTTAGCTATTTGAGTCTGGGCGTAACTGCAACAATTATTCAGAATTAGTGTAAAGTTTATTTTGGCCATATTTTGAGTTGTAATGGTTTAATTTGAGAAAACGAGGTGAGGTATCAATGGTCCAGCTTAGGACTTTCAGAAACTATAAGCAAAGTTGACTTAGCTATTTGAGTCTGCGCGTAACTGCAGCAATTATTCAGAATTAGTGTAAAGTTTATTTTGGCCATATTTTGGGTTGTAATGGTTTAATTTGAGAAAACGAGGTGAGGTATCAATGGTCATGCTTAGAAATTTCAGAAACTATCAGCAAAGTTGACTTAGCATTTTGAGTCTGCGCGTAAGTGCAACAATTATTCAGCATTAGTGTAAAGCTTATTTTGGCCATATTTTGAGTTGTAATGGCGCAATTTCAGTAAACTAGTGAGGTATAAATGGCCCAGCTTAGGACTTTCAGAAACTGTCAGCAAAGTTGACTTAGCTATTTAAGTCTGCGCGTAAGTGCAGCAATTATTCAGAATTAGTGTAAAGTTTATTTTGGCCATATTTTGAGTTGTAATGGAGCAATTAGAGTAAACGAGGTGAGGTGTAAATGGTCCAGCTTAGGACTTTCAGGAACTATAAGCAAAGTTGACTTAGCTACTTGAGTCTGCGCGTAACTGCAACAATTATTCAGAATTACTGTAAATTTTATTTGGGCCATATTTTGAGTTGTAATGACGCAATTGGAGTAAACGAGGTGAGGTATAAATGGTCCAGCTTAGGACTTTCAGAAACTATAAGCAAAGTTGACTTAGCACCTTGAGTCTGCGCGTAACTGCAACAATTATTCAGAATTAGTGTAAAGTTTATTTTGGCCATATTTTGAGCTGTAATGGTGCAATTTGAGTAAACGAGGTGAGGTAGCAATGGTCCAGCTTACGACTTTCAGAAACTATAAGCAAAGTTGACTTAGCTATTTGAGTCTGCGCGTAAGTGCAACAATTAATCAGAATTAGTGTAAAGCTTATTTTGGCCATATTTTGAGTTGTAATGGTGCAATTTGAGACAACGAGGTGAGGTATAAATGGTCCAGCTTAGGACTTTCAGAAACCATCAGCAAAGTAGACTTAGCATTTTGAGTCTGCGCGTAAGTGCAACAATTATTCAGAATTAGTGTAAAGTTTATTTTGGCCATATTTTGAGTTGTAATGGTGCAATTTGAGAAAACGAGTTGAGGTATCAATGGTCCAGCTTAGGACTTTCAGAAACTATAAGCAAAGTTGACTTAGCTATTTGAGTCTGCGCATAAGTACAACAATTATTCAGAATTAGTGTAAAGTTTATTTTGGCCATATTTTGAGTTGTAATGGTTTAATTTGAGAAAACGAGGTGAGGTATCAATGGTACAGCTTAGGACTTTCAGAAACTATAAGCAAAGTTGACGTAGCTATTTGAGTCTGCGCGTAAGTGCAACAATTATTCAGAATTAGTGTAAAGTTTATTTTGGCCATATTTTGAGTTGTAATGACGCAATTGGAGTAAACGAGGTGACGTATAAATGGTCCAGCTTAGGACTTTCAGAAACTATAAGCAAAGTTGACTTAGCTACTTGAGTCTGCGCGTAACTGCAACAATTATTCAGAATTAGTGTAAAGTTTATTTTGGCCATATTTTGAGTTGTAATGGTGCAATTTGAGAAAACGAGTTGAGGTATCAATGGTCCGGCTTAGGACTTTCAGAAACTATAAGCAAAGTTGACTTAGCTATTTGAGTTTGCGCGTAAGTGCAACAATTAATCAGAATTAGTGTAAAGCTTATTTTGGCCATATTTTGAGTTGTAATGGTGCAATTTGAGAAAACGAGGTGAGGTATAAATGGTCCAGCTTAGGACTTTCAGAAACCATCAGCAATGTTGACTTAGCATTTTGAGTCTGCGCGTAAGTGCAACAATTATTCAGAATTAGTGTAAAGTTTATTTTGGCCATATTTTTAGTTGTAATGGTGCAATTTGAGTAAACGAGGTGAGGTATAAATGGTCCAGCTTAGGACTTTCAGAAACTATAAGCAAAGTTGACTTAGCTATTTGAGTCTGCGCGTAAGTGCAACAATTAATCAGAATTAGTGTAAAGCTTATTTTGGCCATATTTTGAGTTGTAATGGTGCAATTTGAGAAAACGAGGTGAGGTAAAAAGGGTCCAGCTTAGGACTTTCAGAAACTATCAGCAAAGTTGACTTAGCATTTTGAGTCTGCGCGTAAGTGCAACAATTATTCAGAATTAGTGTAAAGTTTATTTTGGCCATATTTTGAGTTGTAATGGTGCAATTTGAGAAAACGAGGTGAGGTATCAATGGTCCAGCATAGGACTTTCAGAAACTATAAGCAAAGTTGACTTAGCTACTTGAGTCTGCGCGTAAGTGCAGCAATTATTCAGAATTAGTGTAAAGTTTATTTTGGCCATATTTTGAGCTGTAAAGGTTTAATTTGAGAAAACGAGGTGAGGTATCAATGGTCATGCTTAGGACTTTCAGAAACTATCAGCAAAGTTGACTTAGCATTTTGAGTCTGCGCGTAAGTGCAACAATTATTCAGAATTAGTGTAAAGTTTATTTTGGCCATATTTTGAGTTGTAATGGTGCAATTTCAGTAAACTAGGTGAGGTATAAATGGCCCAGCTTAGGACTTTCAGAAACTATAAGCAAAGTTGACTTAGCTATTTGAGTCTGCGCGTAAGTGCAGCAATTATTCAGAATTGGTGTAAAGTTTATTTTGGCCATATTTTGTGTTGTAATGGTGCAATTTGAGAAAACGAGGTGGGGTATCAATTGTCCAGCTTAGGACTTTCAGAATCTATAAGCAAAGTTGACTTAGCTATTTGAGTCTGCGCGTAACTGCAACAATTATTCAGAATTAGTGTAAAGTTTATTTTGGCCATATTTTGAGTTGTAATGGTTTAATTTGAGAAAACGAGGTGAGGTATCAATGGTCCAGCTTAGGACTTTCAGAAACTATAAGCAAAGTTGACTTAGCTATTTGAGTCTGCGCGTAACTGCAGCAATTATTCAGAATTAGTGTAAAGTTTATTTTGGCCATATTTTGAGTTGTAATGGTTTAATTTGAGAAAACGAGGTGAGGTATCAATGGTCATGCTTAGGACTTTCAGAAACTATCAGCAAGGTTGACTTAGCATTTTGAGTCTGCGCGTAAGTGCAACAATTATTCAGCATTAGTGTAAAGCTTATTTTGGCCATATTTTGAGTTGTAATGGCGCAATTTCAGTAAACTAGGTGAGGTATAAATGGTCCAGCTTAGGACTTTCAGAAACTGTCAGCAAAGTTGACTTAGCATTTTGAGTCTGCGCGTAAGTGCAACAATTATTCAGCATTGGTGTAAAGCTTATTTTGGCCATATTTTGAGTTGTAATGGTGCAATTTGAGAAAACGAGGTGAGGTATCAATGGTCCAGCTTAGGACTTTCAGAAACTGTCAGCAAAGTTGACTTAGCTATTTGAGTCTGCGCGTAAGTGCAACAATTATTCAGAATTAGTGTAAAGTTTATTTTGGCCATATTTTGAGTTGTAATGGCGCAATTAGAGTAAACGAGGTGAGGTGTAAATGGTCCAGCTTAGGACTTTCAGGAACTATAAGCAAAGTTGACTTAGCTACTTGAGTCTGCGCGTAACTGCAACAATTATTCAGAATTACAGTAAATTTTATTTTGGCCATATTTTGAGTTGTAATGACGCAATTGGAGTAAACGAGGTGAGGTATAAATGGTCCAGCTTAGGACTTTCAGAAACTATAAGCAAAGTTGACTTAGCTACTTGAGTCTGCGCGTAACTGCAACAATTATTCAGAATTAGTGTAAAGTTTATTTTGGCCATATTTTGAGTTGTAATGGTGCAATTTGAGTAAACGAGGTGAGGTATCAATGGTCCAGCTTACGACTTTCAGAAACTATAAGCAAAGTTGACTTAGCTATTTGAGTCTGCGCGTAAGTGCAACAATTAATCAGAATTAGTGTAAAGCTTATTTTGGCCATATTTTGAGTTGTAATGGTGCAATTTGAGAAAACGAGGTGGGGTATAAATGGTCCAGCTTAGGACTTTCAGAAACCATCAGCAAAGTTGACTTAGCATTTTGAGTCTGCGCGTAAGTGCAACAATTATTCAGAATTAGTGTAAAGTAGATTTTGGCCATATTTTGAGTTGTAATGGTGCAATTTGAGAAAACGAGTTGAGGTATCAATGGTCCAGCTTAGGACTTTCAGAAACTATAAGCAAAGTTGACTTAGCTATTTGAGTCTGCGCATAAGTACAACAATTATTCAGAATTAGTGTAAAGTTTATTTTGGCCATATTTTGAGTTGTAATGGTTTAATTTGAGAAAACGAGGTGAGGTATCAATGGTCCAGCTTAGGACTTTCAGAAACTATAAGCAAAGTTGACGTAGCTATTTGAGTCTGCGCGTAAGTGCAACAATTATTCAGAATTAGTGTAAAGTTTATTTTGGCCATATTTTGAGTTGTAATGACGCAATTGGAGTAAACGAGGTGAGGTATAAATGGTCCAGCTTAGGACTTTCAGAAACTATAAGCAAAGTTGACTTAGCTACTTGAGTCTGCGCGTAACTGCAACAATTATTCAGAATTAGTGTAAAGTTTATTTTGGCCTTATTTTGAGTTGTAATTGTGCAATTTGAGTAAACGAGGTGAGGTATCAATGGTCCAGCTTAGGACTTTCAGAAACTATAAGCAAAGTTGACTTAGCTATTTGAGTCTGCGCGTAAGTGCAACAATTAATCAGAATTAGTGTAAAGCTTATTTTGGCCATATTTTGAGTTGTAATGGTGCAATTTGAGAAAACGAGGTGAGGTATAAATGGCCCAGCTTAGGACTTTCAGAAACCATCAGCAAAGTTGACTTAGCATTTTGAGTCTGCGCGTAAGTGCAACAATTATTCAGAATTAGTGTAAAGTTTATTTTGGCCATATTTTGAGTTGTAATGGCGCAATTAGAGTAAACGAGGTGAGGTGTAAATGGTCCAGCTTAGGACTTTCAGGAACTATAAGCAAAGTTGCCTTAGCTACTTGAGTCTGCGCGTAACTGCAACAATTATTCAGAATTACTGTAAAGTTTATTTTGGCCATATTTTGAGTAGTAATGGCGCAATTTGAGTAAACGAGGTGAGGTATAAATGGTCCAGCTTAGGACTTTCAGAAACTATAAGCAAAGATGACGTAGCTATTTGAGTCTGCGCGTAAGTGCAACAATTATTCAGAATTAGTGTAAAGTTTATTTTGGCCATATTTTGAGTTGTAATGACGCAATTGGAGTAAACGAGGTGAGGTATAAATGGTCCAGCTTAGGACTTTCAGGAACTATAAGCAAAGTTGACTTAGCTACTTGAGTCTGCGCGTAACTGCAACAATTATTCAGAATTAGTGTAAAGTTTATTTTGGCAATATTTTGAATTGTAATGGTCCAATTTGAATAAACGAGGAGACGTATAAATGGTCCAGCTTAGAGCCATCAGAAACTGCAAGCAAAGTTGACTTAGCAATTAGAGTCTGCGCATAACTGCAACAATTATTCACAACAAGTGTAAAGTTTATTTTGGTCATATTTTGAGTTGTAATGGTCCAATTTGAATAAACGAGGGAACTTATAAATGGTCCAGCTTAGGGCTTTCAGAAACTATCAGCAAAGTTGACTTAGCTACTTGAGTCTGCGCGTAACTGCAAGAATTGTTCAGAATTAGTGTAAAGCTTATTTTGGCCATATTTTCAGTTGTAATGGTGCAATTTGAGTAAACGAGGTGAGGTATAAATGGTCCATCTTAGGACTTGCAGAAACTATAAGCAAAGTTGACCTAGCTACTTGAGTCTGCGCGTAAGTGCAACAACTATTCAGAATTAGTGTAAAGTTTATTTTGGCCATATTTTGAGTTGTAATGGTGCAATTTGAGTAAACGAGGTGACGTATAAATGGCCCAGCTTAGGACTTTCAGAAACTATCAGCAAAGTTGACTTAGCATTTTGAGTCTGCGCGTAAGTGCAACAAGTATTCAGAATTAGTGTAAAGCTTATTTTGGCCATATTTTGAGTTGTAATGGTGCAATTTGAGTAAGCGAGGTGATGTATAAATGGCCCAGCTTAGGACTTTTAGAAACTATCAGCAAAGTTGACTTAGCATTTTGAGTCTGCGCGTAAGTGCAACAATTATTCAGAATTAGTGTAAAGCTTATTTTGGCCATATTTTTAGTTGTAATGGTGCAATTTGAGTAAACGAGGTGAGGTATCAATGGTCCAGCTTAGGACTTTCAGAAACTATAAGCAAAGTTGACTTAGCTATTTGAGTCTGCGCGTAAGTGCAACAATTAATCAGAATAAGTGAAAAGCTTATTTTGGCCATATTTTGAGTTGCAATGGTGCAATTTGAGAAAACGAGGTGAGGTATAAATGGTCCAGCTTAGGACTTTCAGAAACTATCAGCAAAGTTGACTTAGCATTTTGAGTCTGCGCGTAAGTGCAACAATTATTCAGCATTAGTGTAAAGCTTATTTTGGCCATATTTTGAGTTGTAATGGTGCAATTTCAGTAAACTAGGTGAGGTATAAATGGCCTAGCTTAAGACTTTCAGAAACTATAAGCAAAGTTGACTTAGCTATTTGAGTCTGCGCGTAAGTGCAGCAATTATTCAGAATTAGTGTAAAGCTTATTTTGGCCATATTTTGAGTTGTAATGGTGCAATTTGAGAAAACGAGGTGAGGTATAAATGGTCCAGCTTAGGACTTTCAGAAACCATCAGCAAAGTTGACTTAGCATTTTGAGTCTGCGCGTAAGTGCAACAATTATTCAGAATTAGTGTAAAGTTTATTTTGGCCATATTTTGAGTTGTAATGGTGCAATTTGAGAAAACGAGTTGAGGTATCAATGGTCCAGCTTAGGACTTTCAGAAACTATAAGCAAAGTTGACTTAGCTATTTGAGTCTGCGCGTAAGTGCAACAATTATTCAGAATTAGTGTAAAGTTTATTTTGGCCATATTTTGAGTTGTGATGGTACAATTTGAGTAAACGAGGTGAGGTATCAGTGGTCCAGCTTAGGACTTTCAGGAACTATAAGCAAAGTTGACTTAGCTACATGAGTCTGCGCGTAACTGCAACAATTATTCAGAATTACTGTAAAGTTTATTTAGGCCATATTTTGAGTTGTAATGGCGCAATTTGAGTAAACGAGGTGAGGTATAAATGGTCCAGCTTAGGACTTTCAGAAACTATAAGCAAAGTTGACGTAGCTATTTGAGTCTGCGCGTAAGTGCAACAATTATTCAGAATTAGTGTAAAGTTTATTTTGGCCATATTTTGAGTTGTAATGGTGCAATTTGAGAAAACGAGGTGAGGTATCAATGGTCCAGCTTAGGACTTTCAGAAACTGTCAGCAAAGTTGACTTAGCTATTTGAGTCTGCGCGTAGGTGCAACAATTATTCAGAATTAGTGTAAAGTTTATTTTGGCCATATTTTGAGTTGTAATGGCGCAATTAGAGTAAACGAGGTGAGGTGTAAATGGTCCAGCTTAGGACTTTCAGGAACTATAAGCAAAGTTGACTTAGCTACTTGAGTCTGCGCGTAACTGCAACAATTATTCAGAATTACTGTAAATTTTATTTTGGCCATATTTTGAGTTGTAATGACGCAATTGGAGTAAACGAGGTGAGGTATAAATGGTCCAGCTTAGGACTTTCAGAAACTATAAGCAAAGTTGACTTAGCTACTTGAGTCTGCGCGTAACTGCAACAATTATTCAGAATTAGTGTAAAGTTTATTTTGGCCATATTTTGAGTTGTAATGGTGCAATTTGAGTAAACGAGGTGAGGTATCAATGGTCCAGCTTACGACTTTCAGAAACTATAAGCAAAGTTGACTTAGCTATTTGAGTCTGCGCGTAAGTGCAACAATTAATCAGAATTAGTGTAAAGCTTATTTTGGCCATATTTTGAGTTGTAATGGTGCAATTTGAGAAAACGAGGTGAGGTATAAATGGTCCAGCTTAGGACTTTCAGAAACCATCAGCAAAGTTGACTTAGCATTTTGAGTCTGCGCGTAAGTGCAACAATTATTCAGAATTAGTGTAAAGTTTATTTTGGCCATATTTTGAGTTGTAATGGTGCAATTTGAGAAAACGAGTTGAGGTATCAATGGTCCAGCTTAGGACTTTCAGAAACTATAAGCAAAGTTGACTTAGCTATTTGAGTCTGCGCGTAAGTGCAACAATTATTCAGAATTAGTGTAAAGTTTATTTTTGCCATATTTTGAGTTGTAATGACGCAATTGGAGTAAACGAGGTGAGGTGTAAATGGTCCAGCTTAGGACTTTCAGAAACTATAAGCAAAGTTGACTTAGCTATTTGAGTCTGCGCATAAGTACAACAATTATTCAGAATTAGTGTAAAGTTTATTTTGGCCATATTTTGAGTTGTAATGGTTTAATTTGAGAAAACGAGGTGAGGTATCAATGGTCCAGCTTAGGACTTTCAGAAACTATAAGCAAAGTTGACGTAGCTATTTGAGTCTGCGCGTAAGTGCAACAATTATTCAGAATTAGTGTAAAGTTTATTTTGGCCATATTTTGAGTTGTAATGACGCAATTGGAGTAAACGAGGTGAGGTATAAATGGTCCAGCTTAGGACTTTCAGAAACTATAAGCAAAGTTGACTTAGCTACTTGAGTCTGCGCGTAACTGCAACAATTATTCAGAATTAGTGTAAAGTTTATTTTGGCCATATTTTGAGTTGTAATGGTGCAATTTGAGTAAACGAGGTGGGGTATCAATGGTCCAGCTTAGGACTTTCAGAAACTATAAGCAAAGTTGACTTAGCTATTTGAGTCTGCGCGTAAGTGCAACAATTAATCAGAATTAGTGTAAAGTTTATTTTGGCCATATTTTGAGTTGTAATGACGCAATTGGAGTAAACGAGGTGAGGTATAAATGGTCCAGCTTAGGACTTTCAGGAACTATAAGCAAAGTTGACTTAGCTACTTGAGTCTGCGCGTAACTGCAACAATTATTCAGAATTAGTGTAAAGTTTATTTTGGCAATATTTTGAATTGTAATGGTCCAATTTGAATAAACGAGGAGACGTATAAATGGTCCAGCTTAGAGCCATCAGAAACTGCAAGCAAAGTTGACTTAGCAACTAGAGTCTGCGCATAACTGCAACAATTATTCACAACTAGTGTAAAGTTTATTTTGGTCATATTTTGAGTTGTAATGGTCCAATTTGAATAAACGAGGGAACGTATAAATGGTCCAGCTTAGGGCTTTCAGAAACTGTCAGCAAAGTTGACTTAGCTACTTGAGTCTGCGCGTAACTGCAAGAATTGTTCAGAATTAGTGTAAAGTTTATTTTGGCCATATTTTCAGTTGTAATGGTGCAATTTGAGTAAACGAGGTGAGGTATAAATGGTCCATCTTAGGACTTGCAGAAACTATAAGCAAAGTTGACTTAGCTACTTGAGTCTGCGCGTAAGTGCAACAACTATTCAGAATTAGTGTAAAGTTTATTTTGGCCATATTTTGAGTTGTAATGGTGCAATTTGAGTAAACGAGGTGACGTATAAATGGTCCAGCTTAGGACTTTCAGAAACTATCAGCAAAGTTGACTTAGCATTTTGAGTCTGCGCGTAAGTGCAACAATTATTCAGAATTAGTGTAAAGTTTATTTTGGCCATATTTTTAGTTGTAATGGTGCAATTTGAGTAAACGAGGTGAGGTATCAATGGTCCAGCTTAGGACTTTCAGAAACTATAAGCAAAGTTGACTTAGCTATTTGAGTCTGCGCGTAAGTGCAACAATTAATCAGAATAAGTGTAAAGCTTATTTTGGCCATATTTTGAGTTGTAATGGTGCAATTTGAGAAAACGAGGTGAGGTATAAATGGTCCAGCTTAGGACTTTCAGAAACTATCAGCAAAGTTGACTTAGCTATTTGAGTCTGCGCGTAACTGCAGCAATTATTCAGAATTAGTGTAAAGATTATTTTGGCAATATTTTGAGTTGTAATGGTTGAATTTGAGAAAACGAGGTGTGGTATCAATGGTCCAGCTTAGGACTTTCAGAAACTATCAGCAAAGTTGACTTAGCATTTTGAGTCTGCGCGTAAGTGCAACAATTATTCAGCATTAGTGTAAAGCTTATTTTGGCCATATTTTGAGTTGTAATGGTGCAATTTCAGTAAACTAGGTGAGGTATAAATGGCCCAGCTTAGGACTTTCAGAAACTATAAGCAAAGTTGACTTAGCTATTTGAGTCTGCGCGTAAGTGCAGCAATTATTCAGAATTAGTGTAAAGCTTATTTTGGCCATATTTTGAGTTGTAATGGTGCAATTTGAGAAAACGAGGTGAGGTATCAATGGTCCAGCTTAGGACTTTCAGAAACTGTCAGCAAAGTTGACTTAGCTATTTGAGTCTGCGCGTAAGTGCAACAATTATTCAGAATTAGTGTAAAGTTTATTTTGGCCATAGTGTGAGTTGTAATTACGCAATTGGAGTAAACGAGGTGAGGTATAAATGGTCCAGCTTAGGACTTTCAGAAACTATAAGCAAAGTTGACTTAGCTACTTGAGTCTGCGCATAACTGCAACAATTATTCAGAATTAGTGTAAAGTTTATTTTGGCCATATTTTGAGTTGTAATGGTGCAATTTGAGAAAACGAGGTGAGGTATCAATGGTCCAGCTTAGGACTTTCAGAAAGTATAAGCAAAGTTGACTTAGCTATTTGAGTCTGCGCGTAAGTGCAACAATTAATCAGAATTAGTGTAAAGCTTATTTTGGCCATATTTTGAGTTGTAATGGTGCAATTTGAAAAAACGAGGTGAATTATAAATGGTCCAGCTTAGTGCTTTCAGAAACCATCAGCAAAGTTGACTTAGCATTTTGAGTCTGCGCGTAAGTGCAACAATTATTCAGAATTAGTGTAAAGTTTATTTTGGCCATATTTTGAGTTGTAATGGTGCAATTTGAGAAAACGAGTTGAGGTATCAATGGTCCAGCTTAGGACTTTCAGAAACTATCAGCAAAGTTGACTTAGCTATTTGAGTCTGCGCGTAAGTGCAACAATTATTCAGAATTAGTGTAAAGTTTATTTTGGCCATATTTTGAGTTGTGATGGCGCAATTTGAGTAAACGAGGTGAGGTATCAATGGTCCAGCTTAGGACTTTCAGGAACTATAAGCAAAGTTGACTTAGCTACTTGAGTCTGCGCGTAACTGCAACAATTATTCAGAATTACTGTAAAGTTTATTTTGGCCATATTTTGAGTTGTAATGGCGCAATTTGAGTAAACGAGGTGAGGTATAAATGGTCCAGCTTAGGACTTTCAGAACCTATAAGCAAAGATGACGTAGCTATTTGAGTCTGCGCGTAAGTGCAACAATTATTCAGAATTAGTGTAAAGTTTATTTTGGCCATATTTTGAGTTGTAACGGCGCAATTTGAGTAAACGAGGTGAGGTATAAATGGTCCAGCTTAGGACTTTCAGAAACTATAAGCAAAGTTGACGTAGCTATTTAAGTCTGCGCGTAAGTGCAACAATTATTCAGAATTAGTGTAAAGTTTATTTTGGCCATATTTTGAGTTGTATTGACGCAATTGGAGTCCACGAGGTGAGGTATAAATGGGCCAGCTTAGGACTTTCAGAAACTATAAGCAAAGTTGGCTTAGCTACTTGAGTCTGCGTGTAACTGCAACAATTATTCAGAATTAGTGTAAAGTTTATTTCGGCCATATTTTGAGTTGTAATGGTGCAATTTGAGTAAACGAGGTGAGGTATAAATGGTCCAGCTTAGAACTTTTAGAAACTATAAGCAAAGCTGACTTAGCTATTTGAGTCTGCGCGTAAGTGCAACAATTATTCAGAATTAGTGTAAAGTTTATTTCGGCCATATTTTGAGCTGCAATGGTGCAATTTGAGCAAACGAGGTGAGGTATAAATGGTCCAGCTTAGAACTTTTAGAAACTATAAGCAAAGCTGACTTAGCTATTTGAGTCTGCGCGTAAGTGCAACAATTATTCAGAATTAGTGTAAAGTTTATTTTGGCCATATTTTCAGTTGTAATGGTCCAATTTGAATAAACGAGGTGACGTGTAAATGGCCCGGCTTAGAACTTTTAGAAACTATAAGCAAAGTTGACTTAGCTACTTGAGTCTTCGCGTAACTGCAACAATTATTCAGAATTAGTGTAAAGTTTATTTTGGCCATGTTTTGAGTTGTAATGGTGCAATTTGAGAAAACGAGGTAAGGTATAAATGGTCCAGCTTAGGACTTTCAGAAACTATCAGCAAAGTTGACTTAGCATTTTGAGTCTGCGCGTAAGTGCAACAATTATTCAGAATTAGTGTAAAGTTTATTTTGGCCATATTTTTAGTTGTAATGGTGCAATTTGAGTAAACGAGGTGAGGTATCAATGGTCCAGCTTAGGACTTTCAGAAACTATAAGCAAAGTTGACTTAGCTATTTGAGTCTGCGCGTAAGTGCAACAATTAATCAGAATAAGTGTAAAGCTTATTTTGGCCATATTTTGAGTTGTAATGGTGCAATTTGAGAAAACGAGGTGAGGTATAAATGGTCCAGCTTAGGACTTTCAGAAGCCATCAGCAAAGTTGACTTAGCATTTTGAGTCTGCGCGTAAGTGCAACAATTATTCAGAATTAGTGTAAAGTTTATTTTGGCCATATTTTGAGTTGTAATGGTTTAATTTGAGAAAACGAGGTGAGGTATCAATGGCCCAGCTTAGGACTTTCAGAAACTATAAGCAAAGTTGACTTAGCTATTGGAGTCTGCGCGTAACTGCAACAATTATTCAGAATTAGTGTAAAGTTTATTTTGGCCATATTTTGAGTTGTAATGGTGCAATTTGAGAAAACGAGGTGAGGTATCAATGGTCCAGCTTAGGACTTTCAGAAAGTATCAGCAAAGTTGACTTAGCTATTTGAGTCTGCGCGTAACTGCAGCAATTATTCAGAATTAGTGTAAAGATTATTTTGGCAATATTTTGAGTTGTAATGGTTTAATTTGAGAAAACGAGGTGAGGTATCAATGGTCCAGCTTAGGACTTTCAGAAACTATCAGCAAAGTTGACTTAGCTATTTGAGTCTGCGCGTAAGTGCAACAACTATTCAGAATTAGTGTAAAGTTTATTTTGGCCATATTTTGAGTTGTAATGGTGCAATTTGAGTAAACGAGGTGACGTATAAATGGTCCAGCTTAGGACTTTCAGAAACTATCAGCAAAGTTGACTTAGCATTTTGAGTCTGCGCGTAAGTGCAACAAGTATTCAGAATTAGTGTAAAGCTTATTTTGGCAATATTTTGAGTTGTAATGGTGCAATTTGAGAAAACGAGGTGAGGTATAAATGGTCCAGCTTAGGACTTTCAGAAACTATCAGCAAAGTTGACTTAGCATTTTGAGTCTGCGCGTAACTGCAACAATTATTCAGAATTAGTGTAAAGTTTATTTTGGCCATATTTTTAGTTGTAATGGTGCAATTTGAGTAAACGAGGTGAGGTATCAATGGTCCAGCTTAGGACTTTCAGAAACTATAAGCAAAGTTGACTTAGCTATTTGAGTCTGCGCGTAAGTGCAACAATTAATCAGAATAAGTGTAAAGCTGATTTTGGCCATATTTTGAGTTGTAATGGTGCAATTTGAGAAAACGAGGTGAGGTATAAATGGTCCAGCTTAGGACTTTCAGAAACCATCAGCAAAGTTGACTTAGCATTTTGAGTCTGCGCGTAAGTGCAACAATTATTCAGAATTAGTGTAAGGTTTATTTTGGCCATATTTTTTTAGTTGTAATGGTTTAATTTGAGAAAACGAGGTGAGGTATCAATGGCCCAGCTTAGGACTTTCAGAAACTATAAGCAAAGTTGACTTAGCTATTTGAGTCTGCGCGTAACTGCAACAATTATTCAGAATTAGTGTAAAGTTTATTTTGGCCATATTTTGAGTTGTAATGGTGCAATTTGAGAAAACGAGGTGAGGTATCAATGGTCCAGCTTAGGACTTTCAGAAACTATCAGCAAAGTTGACTTAGCTATTTGAGTCTGCGCGTAACTGCAGCAATTATTCAGAATTAGTGTAAAGATTATTTTGGCAATATTTTGAGTTGTAATGGTGCAATTTCAGTAAACTAGGTGAGGTATAAATGGCCCAGCTTAGGACTTTCAGAAACTATAAGCAAAGTTGACTTAGCTATTTGAGTCTGCGCGTAAGTGCAGCAATTATTCAGCATTAGTGTAAAGCTTATTTTGCCCATATTTTGAGTTGTAATGGTGCAATTTCAGTAAACTAGGTGAGGTATAAATGGCCCAGCTTAGGACTTTCAGAAACTATAAGCAAAGTTGACTTAGCTATTTGAGTCTGCGCGTAAGTGCAGCAATTATTCAGAATTAGTGTAAAACTTATTTTGGCCATATTTTGAGTTGTAATGGTGCAATTTGAGAAAACGAGCTGAGGTATCAATGGTCCAGCTTAGGACTTTCAGAAACTGTCAGCAAAGTTGACTTAGCTATTTGAGTCTGCGCGTAAGTGCAACAATTATTCAGAATTAGTGTAAAGTTTATTTTGGCCATAGTTTGAGTTGTAATGGCGCAATTAGAGTAAACGAGGTGAGGTGTAAATGGTCCAGCTTAGGACTTTCAGGAACTATAAGCAAAGTTGACTTAGCTACTTGAGTCTGCGCGTAACTGCAACAATTATTCAGAATTAGTGTAAAGTTTATTTTGGCCATATTTTGAGTTGTAATGGTGCAATTTGAGAAAACGAGGTGAGGTATCAATGGTCCAGCTTAGGACTTTCAGAAAGTATAAGCAAAGTTGACTTAGCTATTTGAGTCTGCGCGTAAGTGCAACAATTAATCAGAATTAGTGTAAAGCTTATTTTGGCCATATTTTGAGTTGTAATGGTGCAATTTGAAAAAACGAGGTGAATTATAAATGGTCCAGCTTAGGGCTTTCAGAAACCATCAGCAAAGTTGACTTAGCATTTTGAGTCTGCGCGTAAGTGCAACAATTATTCAGAATTAGTGTAAAGTTTATTTTGGCCATATTTTGAGTTGTAATGGTGCAATTTGAGAAAACGAGTTGAGGTATCAATGGTCCAGCTTAGGACTTTCAGAAACTATAAGCAAAGTTGACTTAGCTATTTGAGTCTGCGCGTAAGTGCAACAATTATTCAGAATTAGTGTAAAGTTTATTTTGGCCATATTTTGAGTTGTGATGGTGCAATTTGAGTAAACGAGGTGAGGTATCAATGGTCCAGCTTAGGACTTTCAGGAACTATAAGCAAAGTTGACTTAGCTACTTGAGTCTGCGCGTAACTGCAACAATTATTCAGAATTACTGTAAAGTTTATTTTGGCCATATTTTGAGTTGTAATGGCGCAATTTGAGTAAACGAGGTGAGGTATAAATGGTCCAGCTTAGGACTTTCAGAAACTATAAGCAAAGTTGACGTAGCTATTTAAGTCTGCGCGTAAGTGCAACAATTATTCAGAATTAGTGTAAAGTTTATTTTGGCCATATTTTGAGTTGTAATGACGCAATTGGAGTACACGAGGTGAGGTATAAATGGTCCAGCTTAGGACTTTCAGAAACTATAAGCAAAGTTGGCTTAGCTACTTGAGTCTGCGTGTAACTGCAACAATTATTCAGAATTAGTGTAAAGTTTATTTCGGCCATATTTTGAGTTGTAATGGTGCAATTTGAGTAAACGAGGTGAGGTATAAATGGTCCAGCTTAGAACTTTTAGAAACTATAAGCAAAGCTGACTTAGCTATTTGAGTCTGCGCGTAAGTGCAACAATTATTCAGAATTAGTGTAAAGTTTATTTCGGCCATATTTTGAGTTGCAATGGTGCAATTTGAGCAAACGAGGTGAGGTATAAATGGTCCAGCTTAGAACTTTTAGAAACTATAAGCAAAGCTGACTTAGCTATTTGAGTCTGCGCGTAAGTGCAACAATTATTCAGAATTAGTGTAAAGTTTATTTTGGCCATATTTTCAGTTGTAATGGTCCAATTTGAATAAACGAGGTGACGTGTAAATGGTCCAGCTTAGAACTTTTAGAAACTATAAGCAAAGTTGACTTAGCTACTTGAGTCTTCGCGTAACTGCAACAATTATTCAGAATTAGTGTAAAGTTTATTTTGGCCATGTTTTGAGTTGTAATGGTCCAATTTGAATAAACGAGGGGACGTATAAATGGTCCAGCTTAGGGCTTTCAGAAACTATCAGCAAAGTTGACTTAGCTACTTGAGTCTGCGCGTAACTGCAAGAATTGTTCAGAATTAGTGTATAGTTTATTTTGGCCATATTTTCAGTTGTAATGGTGCAATTTGAGTAAACGAGGTGAGGTATAAATGGTCCATCTTAGGACTTGCAGAAACTATAAGCAAAGTTGACTTAGCTACTTGAGTCTGCGCGTAAGTGCAACAACTATTCAGAATTAGTGTAAAGTTTATTTTGGCCATATTTTGAGTTGTAATGGTGCAATTTGAGTAAACGAGGTGACGTATAAATGGTCCAGCTTAGGACTTTCAGAAACTATCAGCAAAGTTGACTTAGCATTTTGAGTCTGCGCGTAAGTGCAACAAGTATTCAGAATTAGTGTAAAGCTTATTTTGGCCATATTTTGAGTTGTAATGGTGCAATTTGAGAAAACGAGGTGAGGTATAAATGGTCCAGCTTAGGACTTTCAGAAACTATCAGCAAAGTTGACTTAGCATTTTGAGTCTGCGCGTAAGTGCAACAATTATTCAGAATTAGTGTAAAGTTTATTTTGGCCATATTTTTAGTTGTAATGGTGCAATTTGAGTAAACGAGGTGAGGTATCAATGGTCCAGCTTAGGACTTTCAGAAACTATAAGCAAAGTTGACTTAGCTATTTGAGTCTGCGCGTAAGTGCAACAATTAATCAGAATAAGTGTAAAGCTTATTTTGGCCATATTTTGAGTTGTAATGGTGCAATTTGAGAAAACGAGGTGAGGTATAAATGGTCCAGCTTAGGACTTTCAGAAACCATCAGCAAAGTTGACTTAGCATTTTGAGTCTGCGCGTAAGTGCAACAATTATTCAGAATTAGTGTAAAGTTTATTTTGGCCATATTTTGAGTTGTAATGGTTTAATTTGAGAAAACGAGGTGAGGTATCAATGGCCCAGTTTAGGACTTTCAGAAACTATAAGCAAAGTTGACTTAGCTATTGGAGTCTGCGCGTAACTGCAACAATTATTCAGAATTAGTGTAAAGTTTGTTTTGGCCATATTTTGAGTTGTAATGGTGCAATTTGAGAAAACGAGGTGAGGTATAATGGTCCAGCTTAGGACTTTCAGAAAGTATCAGCAAAGTTGACTTAGCTATTTGAGTCTGCGCGTAACTGCAGCAATTATTCAGAATTAGTGTAAAGATTATTTTGGCAATATTTTGAGTTGTAATGGTTTAATTTGAGAAAACGAGGTGAGGTATCAATGGTCCAGCTTAGGACTTTCAGAAACTATCAGCAAAGTTGACTTAGCTATTTGAGTCTGCGCGTAAGTGCAACAACTATTCAGAATTAGTGTAAAGTTTATTTTGGCCATATTTTGAGTTGTAATGGTGCAATTTGAGTAAACGAGGTGACGTATAAATGGTCCAGCTTAGGACTTTCAGAAACTATCAGCAAAGTTGACTTAGCATTTTGAGTCTGCGCGTAAGTGCAACAAGTATTCAGAATTAGTGTAAAGCTTATTTTGGCAATATTTTGAGTTGTAATGGTGCAATTTGAGAAAACGAGGTGAGGTATAAATGGTCCAGCTTAGGACTTTCAGAAACTATCAGCAAAGTTGACTTAGCATTTTGAGTCTGCGCGTAACTGCAACAATTATTCAGAATTAGTGTAAAGTTTATTTTGGCCATATTTTTAGTTGTAATGGTGCAATTTGAGTAAACGAGGTGAGGTATCAATGGTCCAGCTTAGGACTTTCAGAAACTATAAGCAAAGTTGACTTAGCTATTTGAGTCTGCGCGTAAGTGCAACAATTAATCAGAATAAGTGTAAAGCTGATTTTGGCCATATTTTGAGTTGTAATGGTGCAATTTGAGAAAACGAGGTGAGGTATAAATGGTCCAGCTTAGGACTTTCAGAAACCATCAGCAAAGTTGACTTAGCATTTTGAGTCTGCGCGTAAGTGCAACAATTATTCAGAATTAGTGTAAAGTTTATTTTGGCCATATTTTGAGTTGTAATGGTTTAATTTGAGAAAACGAGGTGAGGTATCAATGGCCCAGCTTAGGACTTTCAGAAACTATAAGCAAAGTTGACTTAGCTATTTGAGTCTGCGCGTAACTGCAACAATTATTCAGAATTAGTGTAAAGTTTATTTTGGCCATATTTTGAGTTGTAATGGTGCAATTTGAGAAAACGAGGTTAGGTATCAATGGTCCAGCTTAGGACTTTCAGAAACTATCAGCAAAGTTGACTTAGCTATTTTAGTCTGCGCGTAACTGCAGCAATTATTCAGAATTAGTGTAAAGATTATTTTTTCAATATATTGAGTTGTAATGGTGCAATTTCAGTAAACTAGGTGAGGTATAAATGGCCCAGCTTAGGACTTTCAGAAACTATAAGCAAAGTTGACTTAGCTATTTGAGTCTGCGCGTAAGTGCAGCAATTATTCAGAATTAGTGTAAAGCTTATTTTGGCCATGTTTTGAGTTGTAATGGTGCAATTTGAGAAAACGAGGTGAGGTATCAATGGTCCAGCTTAGGACTTTCAGAAACTGTCAGCAAAGTTGACTTAGCTATTTGAGTCTGCGCGTAAGTGCAACAATTATTCAGAATTAGTGTAAAGTTTATTTTGGCCATAGTTTGAGTTGTAATGGCGCAATTAGAGTAAACGAGGTGAGGTGTAAATGGTCCAGCTTAGGACTTTCAGGAACTATAAGCAAAGTTGACTTAGCTACTTGAGTCTGCGCGTAACTGCAACAATTATTCAGAATTACTGTAAATTTTATTTTGGCCATATTTTGAGTTGTAATTACGCAATTGGAGTAAACGAGGTGAGGTATAAATGGTCCAGCTTAGGACTTTCAGAAACTATAAGCAAAGTTGACTTAGCTACTTGAGTCTGCGCATAACTGCAACAATTATTCAGAATTAGTGTAAAGTTTATTTTGGCCATATTTTGAGTTGTAATGGTGCAATTTGAGTAAACGAGGTGAGGTATCAATGGTCCAGCTTAGGACTTTCAGAAAGTATAAGCAAAGTTGACTTAGCTATTTGAGTCTGCGCGTAAGTGCAACAATTAATCAGAATTAGTGTAAAGCTTATTTTGGCCATATTTTGAGTTGTAATGGTGCAATTTGAGAAAACGAGGTGAGGTATAAATGGTCCAGCTTAGGACTTTCAGAAACCATCAGCAAAGTTGACTTAGCATTTTGAGTCTGCGCGTAAGTGCAACAATTATTCAGAATTAGTGTAAAGTTTATTTTGGCCATATTTTGAGTTGTAATGGTGCAATTTGAGAAAACGAGTTGAGGTATCAATGGTCCAGCTTAGGACTTTCAGAAACTATAAGCAAAGTTGACTTAGCTATTTGAGTCTGCGCGTAAGTGCAACAATTATTCAGAATTAGTGTAAAGTTTATTTTGGCCATATTTTGAGTTGTGATGGTGCAATTTGAGTAAACGAGGTGAGGTATCAATGGTCCAGCTTAGGACTTTCAGGAACTATAAGCAAAGTTGACTTAGCTACTTGAGTCTGCGCGTAACTGCAACAATTATTCAGAATTACTGTAAAGTTTATTTTGGCCATATTTTGAGTTGTAATGGTGCAATTTGAGTAAACGAGGTGAGGTATCAATGGTCCAGCTTAGGACTTTCAGAAAGTATAAGCAAAGTTGACTTAGCTATTTGAGTCTGCGCGTAAGTGCAACAATTAATCAGAATTAGTGTAAAGCTTATTTTGGCCATATTTTGAGTTGTAATGGCGCAATTTGAGTAAACGAGGTGAGGTATAAATGGTCCAGCTTAGGACTTTCAGAAACTATAAGCAAAGTTGACGTAGCTATTTAAGTCTGCGCGTGAGTGCAACAATTATTCAGAATTAGTGTAAAGTTTATTTTGGCCATATTTTGAGTTGTAATGACGCAATTGGAGTAAACGAGGTGAGGTATAAATGGTCCGGCTTAGGACTTTCAGAAACTATAAGCAAAGTTGGCTTAGCTACTTGAGTCTGCGTGTAACTGCAACAATTATTCAGAATTAGTGTAAAGTTTATTTCGGCCATATTTTGAGTTGTAATGGTGCAATTTGAGTAAACGAGGTGAGGTATAAATGGTCCAGCTTAGAACTTTTAGAAACTATAAGCAAAGCTGACTTAGCTATTTGAGTCTGCGCGTAAGTGCAACAATTTTTCAGAATTAGTGTAAAGTTTATTTCGGCCATATTTTGAGTTGCAATGGTGCAATTTGAGTAAACGAGGTGAGGTATAAATGGTCCAGCTTAGAACTTTTAGAAACTATAAGCAAAGCTGACTTAGCTATTTGAGTCTGCGCGTAAGTGCAACAATTATTCAGAATTAGTGTAAAGTTTATTTCGGCCATATTTTCAGTTGTAATGGTCCAATTTGAATAAACGAGGTGACGTGTAAATGGTCCAGCTTAGAACTTTTAGAAACTATAAGCAAAGTTGACTTAGCTACTTGAGTCTGCGCGTAACTGCAAGAAATGTTCAGAATTAGTGTAAAGTTTATTTTGGCCATATTTTCAGTTGTAATGGTGCAATTTGAGTAAACGAGGTGAGGTATAAATGGTCCATCTTAGGACTTGCAGAAACTATAAGCAAAGTTGACTTAGCTACTTGAGTCTGCGCGTAAGTGCAACAACTATTCAGAATTAGTGTAAAGTTTATTTTGGCCATATTTTGAGTTGTAATGGTGCAATTTGAGTAAACGAGGTGACGTATAAATGGTCCAGCTTAGGACTTTCAGAAACTATCAGCAAAGTTGACTTAGCATTTTGAGTCTGCGCGTAAGTGCAACAAGTATTCAGAATTAGTGTAAAGCTTATTTTGGCCATATTTTGAGTTGTAATGGTGCAATTTGAGAAAACGAGGTGAGGTATAAATGGTCCAGCTTAGGACTTTCAGAAACTATCAGCAAAGTTGACTTAGCATTTTGAGTCTGCGCGTAAGTGCAACAATTATTCAGAATTAGTGTAAAGTTTATTTTGGCCATATTTTTAGTTGTAATGGTGCAATTTGAGTAAACGAGGTGAGGTATCAATGGTCCAGCTTAGGACTTTCAGAAACTATAAGCAAAGTTGACTTAGCTATTTGAGTCTGCGCGTAAGTGCAACAATTAATCAGAATAAGTGTAAAGCTTATTTTGGCCATATTTTGAGTTGTAATGGTGCAATTTGAGAAAACGAGGTGAGGTATAAATGGTCCAGCTTAGGACTTTCAGAAACCATCAGCAAAGTTGACTTAGCATTTTGAGTCTGCGCGTAAGTGCAACAATTATTCAGAATTAGTGTAAAGTTTATTTTGGCCATATTTTGAGTTGTAATGGTTTAATTTGAGAAAACGAGGTGAGGTATCAATGGCCCAGCTTTGGACTTTCAGAAACTATAAGCAAAGTTGACTTAGCTATTTGAGTCTGCGCGTAACTGCAACAATTATTCAGAATTAGTGTAAAGTTTATTTTGGCCATATTTTGAGTTGTAATGGTGCAATTTGAGAAAACGAGGTGAGGTATCAATGGTCCAGCTTAGGACTTTCAGAAACTATCAGCAAAGTTGACTTAGCTATTTGAGTCTGCGCGTAACTGCAGCAATTATTCAGAATTAGTGTAAAGATTATTTTGGCAATATTTTGAGTTGTAATGGTTTAATTTGAGAAAACGAGGTGAGGTATCAATGGTCCAGCTTAGGACTTTCAGAAACTATCAGCAAAGTTGACTTAGCATTTTGAGTCTGCGCGTAAGTGCAACAATTATTCAGCATTAGTGTAAAGCTCATTTTGGCCATATTTTGAGTTGTAATGGTGCAATTTCAGTAAACTAGGTGAGGTATAAATGGCCCAACTTAGGACTTTCAGAAACTATAAGCAAAGTTGACTTAGCTATTTGAGTCTACGCGTAAGTGCAGCAATTATTCAGAATTAGTGTAAAGCTTATTTTGGCCATATTTTGAGTTGTAATGGTGCAATTTGAGAAAACGAGGTGAGGTATCAATGGTCCAGCTTAGGACTTTCAGAAACTGTCAGCAAAGTTGACTTAGCTATATGAGTCTGCGCGTAAGTGCAACAATTATTCAGAATTAGTGTAAAGTTTATTTTGGCCATAGTTTGAGTTGTAATGGCGCAATTAGAGTAAACGAGGTGAGGTGTAAATGGTCCAGCTTAGGACTTTCAGGAACTACAAGCAAAGTTGACTTAGCTACTTGAGTCTGCGCGTAACTGCAACAATTATTCAGAATTACTGTAAATTTTATTTTGGCCATATTTTGAGTTGTAATTACGCAATTGGAGTAAACGAGGTGAGGTATAAATGGTCCAGCTTAGGACTTTTAGAAACTATAAGCAAAGTTGACTTAGCTACTTGAGTCTGCGCATAACTGCAACAATTATTCAGAATTAGTGTAAAGTTTATTTTGGCCATATTTTGAGTTGTAATGGTGCAATTTGAGTAAACGAGGTGAGGTATCAATGGTCCAGCTTAGGACTTTCAGAAAGTATAAGCAAAGTTGACTTAGCTATTTGAGTCTGCGCGTAAGTGCAACAATTAATCAGAATTAGTGTAAAGCTTATTTTGGCCATATTTTGAGTTGTAATGGTGCAATTTGAGAAAACGAGGTGAGGTATAAATGGTCCAGCTTAGGACTTTCAGAAACCATCAGCAAAGTTGACTTAGCATTTTGAGTCTGCGCGTAAGTGCAACAATTATTCAGAATTAGTGTAAAGTTTATTTTGGCCATATTTTGAGTTGTAATGGTGCAATTTGAGAAAACGAGTTGAGGTATCAATGGTCCAGCTTAGGACTTTCAGAAACTATAAGCAAAGTTGACTTAGGTATTTGAGTCTGCGCGTAAGTGCAACAATTATTCAGAATTAGTGTAAAGTTTATTTTGGCCATATTTTGAGTTGTGATGGTGCAATTTGAGTAAACGAGGTGAGGTATCAATGGTCCAGCTTAGGACTTTCAGGAACTATAAGCAAAGTTGACTTAGCTACTTGAGTCTGCGCGTAACTGCAACAATTATTCAGAATTACTGTAAAGTTTATTTTGGCCATATTTTGAGTTGTAATGGCGCAATTTGTGTAAACGAGGTGAGGTATAAATGGTCCAGCTTAGGACTTTCAGAAACTATAAGCAAAGTTGACGTAGCTATTTGAGTCTGCGCGTAAGTGCAACAATTCTTCAGAATTAGTGTAAAGTTTATTTTGGCCATATTTTGAGTTGTAATGGCGCAATTTGAGTAAACGAGGTGAGGTATAAATGGTCCAGCTTAGGACTTTCAGAAACTATAAGCAAAGTTGACGTAGCTATTTAAGTCTGCGCGTAAGTGCAAAAATTATTCAGAATTAGTGTAAAGTTTATTTTGGCCATATTTTGAGTTGTATTGAAGCAATTGGAGTAAACGAGGTGAGGTATAAATGGTCCAGCTTAGGACTTTCAGAAACTATAAGCAAAGTTCACTTAGCTATTTGAGTCTGCGCGTAAGTGCAACAATTATTCAGAATTAGTGTAAAGTTTATTTCGGCCATATTTTGAGTTGCAATGGTGCAATTTGAGTAAACGAGGTGAGGTATAAATGGTCCAGCTTAGAACTTTTAGAAACTATAAGCAAAGCTGACTTAGCTATTTGAGTCTGCGCGTAAGTGCAACAATTATTCAGAATTAGTGTAAAGTTTATTTCGGCCATATTTTGAGTTGCAATGGTGCAATTTGAGTAAACGTGGTGAGGTATAAATGGTCCAGCTTAGAACTTTTAGAAACTATAAGCACAGCTGACTTAGCTATTTGAGTCTGCGCGTAAGTGCAACAATTATTCAGAATTAGTGTAAAGTTTATTTTGGCCATATTTTGAGTTGTAATGGTCCAATTTGAATAAACGAGGTGACGTATAAATGGCGCAGCTTAGGGCTTTCAGAAACTGTAAAGAAAGTTGACTTAGCTATTTGAGTCTGTGCGTAACTGCAACAAATATTCAGAATTAGTGTAAAGATTATTTTGGCAATATTTTGAGTTGTAATGGTCCAATTTGAATAAACGAGGTGACGTATAAATGGTCTAGCTTAGGGCTTTCAGAAACTGTATAGAAAGTTGACTTAGCTATTTGAGTCTGCGCGTAACTGCAACAATTATTCAGAATTAGTGTAAAGTATATTTTGGACATATTTTGAGTTGCAAAGGTCCAATTTGAATAAAAAAGGTGACGTATAAATGGTCGAGCTTAGGGCTTTCAGAATCTGTAAAGAAAGTTCACTTAGCTGTTTGAGTCAGCGCGTAACCGCAACACTTATTCAGAATTAGTGCAAAGTTTATTTTGGACATATTTTGAGTTGTAATTGTCCAATTTAAATACACTAGGTTACGTATAAATGGCCCAGCTTAGGGCTTTCAGAATCTGTAAAGAAAGTTCACTTAGCTATTTGAGTCTGCGCGTAACTGCAACAATTATTCAGAATTACTGTGAAGCTTATTTTGGCCATATTTTGAGTTGTAGTTGTGCAATTTAAATAAACGAGGCTATGTATAAATGGTCCAGCTGGGGCTTTCACAAAACTTTAAAGAAAAATGACTCAGCTATTTGCGTCTGCGCGTAACTGCAACAATTATTCAGAATTAGCGTAAAGCTTATTTTGGCCATATTTTGAGTTGTAATGTTTCAATTTGAAAAAACGAGGGGACGTATAAATGGGCCAGCTTAGTGCTTTCAGAAACTGTAAAGAAAGTTGACTTAGCCATTTGAGTCTGCACGTAACTGCAACAATTATTCAGAATTAGTGTAAAGCTTATTTTGGCCATATTTTGTGTTGTAATTGTCCACTTAAAATAAACGAGTTGGCGTATAAATGGTCCAGCTTAGAACTTTCAGAAACTGTAAAGAAAGTTCACTTAGCTATTTGAGTCTGCGCGTAACTGCAACAATTATGCAGAATTAGTGTAAAATTTATTTTGGCAATATTTTGAGTTGTGATGTTTTAATTTGAAAAAACGAGGGGACGTATAAATGGGCCAGCTTAGTGCTTTCAGAAACTGTAAAGAAAGTTGACTTAGCCATTTGAGTCTGCACGTAACCGCAACAATTATTCAGAATTAGTGTAAAGCTTATTTTGGACATATTTTGAGTTGTAATTGTCCAATTTAAATACACTAGGTTACGTATAAATAATCCAGCTTAGGGCTTTTAGAAACTGTAAAGAAGGTTGTCTTAGCTACTTGAGTCTGCGCGTAACTGCAACAATTATTCAGAATTAGTGTAAAGCTTATTTTGGCCATATTTTGAGTTGTAATGGTGCTATTAGAATAAACGAAGTGACGTATAAATGGTCCATCTTAGGACATGCAGAAACAATAAGCAAAGTTGACTTAGCTACTTGAGTCTGCGCGTAACTGCAACAATTATTCAGAATTAGTGCAAAGCTTATTTTGGCCATATTTTGAGTTGTAGTTGTCCAATTTAAATAAACGAGGCTATGTATAAATGGTCCTGCTGGGGCTTTCAGAAACTTTAAAGAAAAATGACTCAGCTATTTGAGTCTGCGCGTAACTGCAAATATTATTCAGAATTAGTGCAAAGCTTATTTTGGCCATATTTTGAGTTGTAATGTTTCAATTTGAAAAAACGAGGGGACGTATAAATGGGCCAGCTTAGTGCTTTCAGAAACTGTAAAGAAAGTTGACTTAGCCATTTGAGTCTGCACGTAACTGCAACAATTATTCAGAATTAGTGTAAAGCTTATTTTGGCCATATTTTGTGTTGTAATTGTCCACTTAAAATAAACGAGGTGGCGTATAAATGGTCCAGCTTAGAACTTTCAGAAACTGTAAAGAAAGTTCACTTAGCTATTTGAGTCTGCACGTAACTGCAACAATTATGCAGAATTAGTGTAAAATTTATTTTGGCAATATTTTGAGTTGTAATGTTTTAATTTGAAAAAACGAGGGGACGTATAAATGGGCCAGCTTAGTGCTTTCAGAAACTGTAAAGAAAGTTGACTTAGCCATTTGAGTCTGCACGCAACCGCAACAATTATTCAGAATTAGTGTAAAGTTTATTTTGGACATATTTTGAGTTGTAATTGTCCAATTTAAATACACTAGGTTACCTATAAATAATCCAGCTTAGGGCTTTTAGAAACTGTAAAGAAAGTTGTCTTAGCTACTTGAGTCTGCGCGTAACTGCAACAATTATTCAGAATTAGCGTAAAGCTTATTTTGGCCATATTTTCAGTTGTAATGGTGCAATTTGAGTAAAAGAGGTGAGGTATAAATGGTCCATCTTAGGACTTGCAGAAACAATAAGCAAAGTTGACTTAGCTACTTGAGTCTGCGTGTAAGTGCAACAATTATTCAGAATTAGTGTAAAGTTTATTTTGGCCATATTTTGAGTTGTAATGGTGCAATTTGAGTAAACTAGGTGAGGTATAAATGGTCCAGCTTAGGATTTTCAGAAACTATCAGCAAAGTTGACTTAGCTATTTGAGTCTGCGCGTAACTGCAACAATTATTCAGATATAGTGTAAAATTTATTTTGGCAATATTCTGAGTTGTAATGTTTTAATTTGAAAAAACGAGGGGACGTATAAATGGGCCAGCTTAGTGCTTTCAGAAACTGTAAAGAAAGTTGACTTAGCCATTTCAGTCTGCACGTAACCGCAACAATTATTCAGAATTAGTGTAAAGTTTATTTTGGACATATTTTGAGTCGTAATTGTCCAAATTAAATACACTAGGTTACGTATAAATAATCCAGCTTAGGGCTTTTAGAAACTGTAAAGAAAGTTGTGTTAGCTACTTGAGTCTGCGCGTAACTGCAACACCTATTCAGAATTAGTGTAAAGTTTATTTTGGCCATATTTTGAGTTGTAATGGTGCAATTTGAGTAAACTAGGTGAGGTATAAATGGTCCAGCTTAGGATTTTCAGAAACTATAAGCAAAGTTGACTTAGCTATTTGAGTCTGCGCGTAACTGCAACAATTATTCAGATATAGTGTAAAATTTATTTTGGCAATATTCTGAGTTGTAATGGTGCAATTTGAGTAAACGAGGTGAAGTATAAATGGTCCAGCTTAGGACTTATAGAAACTATAAGCAAAGATGACTTAGCTACTTGAGTCTGCGCGTAAGTGCAACAATTAAGCAGAATTAGTGTAAAGTTTATTTTAGCCATATTTTGAGTTGTAATGGTGCAATTTGAGTAAACGAGGTGAAGTATAAATGGTCCAGCTTAGGACTTTCAGAAACTATAAGCAAAGTTGATTTAGCTATTTGTGTCTGCGCGTAAGTGCAACAATTATTCAGAATTAGTGTAAAGTTTATTTTAGCCATATTTTGAGTTGTAATGGTGCAATTTGAGTAAGCGAGGTGAGGTATAAATGGTCCAGCTTAGGACTTTCGGAAACTATAAGCAAAGTTGACTTAGCTACTTGAGACTGCGCGTAAGTGCAACAATTAATCAGAATTAGTGTAAAGTTTATTTTAGCCATATTTTGAGTTGTAATGGTGCAATTTGAGTAAACGAGGTGAAGTATAAATGGTCCAGCTTAGGACTTATAGAAACTATAAGCAAAGTTGACTTAGCTACTTGAGTCTGCGCGTAAGTGCAACAATTAATCAGAATTAGTGTAAAGTTTATTTTAGCCATATTTTGAGATGTAATGGTGCAATTTGAGTAAACGAGGTGAAGTATAAATGGTCCAGCTTAGGACTTTCAGAAACTATAAGCAAAGTTGCCTTAGCTACTTGAGTCTGCGCGTAAGTGCAACAATTAATCAGAATTAGTGTAAAGTTTATTTTAGCCATATTTTGAGATGTAATGGTGCAATTTGAGTAAACGAGGTGAGGTAGAAATGGTCCAGCTTAGGACCTTTGGAAACTATAAGCAAAGTTGGCTTAGCGACTTGAGTCTGCGCGTAACTGCAACAATTATTCAGAGTTAGTGTAAAGTTTATTTCGGCCATATTTTGAGTTGTAATGGCGCAATTTGAGTAAACGAGGTGAGGTATAAATGGTCCAGCTTAGGACTTTCGGAAACTATAAGCAAAGTTGGCTTAGCTACTTGAGTCTGCGCGTAACAGCAACAATTATTCAGAATTAGTGTAAAGCTTATTTCGGCCATATTTTGAGTTGCAATGGTGCAATTTGAGTAAACGAGGTGAGGTGTAAATGGTCCAGCTTAGAACTTTTAGAAACTATAAGCAAAGCTGACTTAGCTATTTGAGTCTGCGCGTAACTGCAACAATTATTCAGAATTAGTGTAAAGTTTATTTCGGCCATATTTTGAGTTGCAATGGTGCAATTTGAGTAAACGAGGTGAGGTATAAATGGTCCAGCTTAGAACTTTTAGAAACTATAAGCAAAGCTGACTTAGCTATTTGAGTCTGGGCGTAAGTGCAACAATTATTCAGAATTAGTGTAAAGCTTATTTTGGCCATATTTTGAGTTGTAATGGCGCAATTTGAGTAAACGAGGTGACGTGTAAATGGTCCAGCTTAGAACTTTTAGAAACTATAAGCAAAGTTGACTTAGCTACTTGAGTCTTCGCGTAACTGCAACAATTATTCAGAATTAGTGTAAAGTTTATTTCGGCCATATTTTGAGTTGCAATGGTGCAATTTGAGTAAACGAGGTGAGGTATAAATGGTCCAGCTTAGAACTTTTAGAAACTATAAGCAAAGCTGACTTAGCTATTTGAGTCTGCGCGTAAGTGCAACAATTATTCAGAATTAGTGTAAAGTTTATTTTGGCCATATTTTGAGTTGTAATGGCGCAATTTGAGTAAACGAGGTGACCTGTAAATGGTCCAGCTTAGAACTTTTAGAAACTATAAGCAAAGTTGACTTAGCTACTTGAGTCTTCGCGTAACTGCAACAATTATTCAGAATTAGTGTAAAGTTTATTTTGGCCATATTTTGAGTTGTATTGGTCCAATTTCAGTAAACTAGGTGAGGTATAAATGGCCCAGCTTAGGACTTTCAGAAACTATAAGCAAAGTTGACTTAGCATTTTGAGTCTGCGCGTAGCTGCAGCAATTATGCAGAATTAGTGTAAAGTTTATTTTGGGCATATTTTGAGTAGTAATGGCGCAATTTGAGTAAACGAGGTGAGGTATAAATGGTCCAGCTTAGGACTTTCAGAAACTATAAGCAAAGTTGACTTAGCTACTTCAGTCTGCGCGTAACTGCAACAATTATTCAGAATTAGTGTAAAGTTTATTTTGGCCATATTAAGAGTTGTAATGGTGCAATTTGAGTAAACGAGGTGAGGTATAGACGGTCCAGCTTAGGACTTTCAGAAACTATAAGCAAAGTTGACTTAGGTACTTGAGTCTGCGCGTAACTGCAACAATTATTCAGAATTAGTGCAAACTTTATTTTGGCCATATTTTGAGTTGTAATGGTGCAATTTGAGTAAACGAGGTGAGGTATAAATGGTCCAGCTTAGGACTTTCAGAAACTATAAGCAAAGTTGACTTAGCATTTTGAGTCTGCGCGTAAGTGCAACAATTATTCAGAATTAGTGTAAAGCCTATTTTGGCCATATTTTGAGTTGTAATGGTGCAATTTGAGTAAACGAGGTGAGGTATAAATGGTCCAGCTTAGAACTTCCAGAAACTATAAGCAAAGTTGACTTAGCTACTTCAGTCTGCGCGTAACTGCAACAATTATTCAGAATTAGTGTAAAGTTTATTTTGGCCATATTAAGAGTTGTAATGGTGCAATTTGAGTAAACGAGGTGAGGTATAGACGGTCCAGCTTAGGACTTTCAGAAACTATAAGCAAAGTTGACTTAGCTACTTGAGTCTGCGCGTAACTGCAACAATTATTCAGAATTAGTGCAAACTTTATTTTGGCCATATTCTGAGTTGTAATGGTGCAATTTGAGTAAACGAGGTGAGGTATAAATGGTCCAGCTTAGGACTTTCAGAAACTATAAGCAAAGTTGACTTAGCTATTTGAGTCTGCGCGTAAGTGCAACAATTATTCAGAATTAGTGTAAAGCTTATTTTGGCCATATTTTGAGTTGTAATGGTGCAATGTGAGAAAACGAGGTGAGGTATAAATGGTCCAGCTTAGGACTTTCAGAAACTATAAGCAAAGTTGACTTAGCTATTTGAGTCTGCGCGTAAGTGCAACAATTATTCAGAATTAGTGTAAAGCTTATTTTGGCCATATTTTGAGTTGTAATGGTGCAATTTGAGTAAACGAGGTGAGGTATAAATGGCCCAGCTTAGGACTTTCAGAAACTATCAGCAAAGTTGACTTAGCTACTTGAGTCTGCGCGTAAGTGCAACAATTATTCAGAATTCGTGTAAAGTTTATTTTGGCCATATTTTGAGTTGTAATGGTGCAATTTGAGTAAACGAGGTGAGGTATAAATGGCCCAGCTTAGGACTTTCAGAAACTATCAGCAAAGTTGACTTAGCTACTTGAGTCTGCGCGTAACTGCAACAATTATTCAGAATTAGTGTAAACTTTATTTTGGCCATATTTTGAGCTGTAATGGTGCACTTTGAGTAAACGAGGTGAGGTATAAATGGTCCAGCTTCGGGCTTTCAGAAACTACAAGCAAAGTTGACTTAGCTACTTGAGTCTGCGCGTAAGTGCAACAATTAATCAGAATTAGTGTAAAGTTTATTTTAGCCATATTTTGAGATGTAATGGTGCAATTTGAGTAAACGAGGTGAGGTATAAATGCACCAGCTTAGGACTTTCAGAAACTGTAAGCAAAGTTGACTTAGCTACTTGAGTCTGCGCGTAACTGCAACAATTATTCAGAATTAGTGTAAAGTTTATTTCGGCCATATTTTGAGTTGTAATGGTTCAATTTAAGTAAACGAGGTGAGGTATAAATGGTCCAGCTTAGGGCTTTCGGAAACTATAAGCAAAGTTGACTTAGCTACTTGAGTCTGCGCGTAAGTGCAACAATTAATCAGAATTAGTGTAAAGTTTATTTCGGCCATATTTTGAGTTGTAATGGCGCAATTTGAGTAAACGAGGTGAGGTATAAATGGTCCAGCTTTCGACTTTCAGAAACTATAAGCAAAGTTGGCTTAGCTACTTGAGTCTGCGTGTAACTGCAACAATTATTCAGAATTAGTGTAAAGTTTATTTCGGCCATATTTTGAGTTGTAATGGTGCAATTTGGGTAAACGAGGTGAGGTATAAATTGTCCAGCTTAGGGCTTTCGGAAACTATAAGCAAAGTTCGCTTAGCTACTTGAGTCTGCGCGTAACTGCAACAATTATTCAGAATTAGTGTAAAGTTTATTTCGGCCATATTTTGAGTTGTAATGGTGCAATTTGAGTAAACGACGTGAGGTATAAATGGACCAGCTTAGGACTTTCGGAAACTATAAGCAAAGTTGGCTTAGCTACTTGAGTGTGCGCGTAAGTGCAACAATTATTCAGAATTATTGTAAAGCTTATTTCGGCCATATCTTGAGTTGTAATGGTGCAATTTGAGTAAACGAGGTGAGGTATAAATGGTCCAGCTTAGGACTTTCGGAAACTATAAGCAAAGTTGGCTTAGCTACTTGAGTCTGCGCGTAACTGCAACAATTATTCAGAATTAGTATAAAGTTTATTTCGGCCATATTTTGAGTTTTAATGGCGCAATTTGAGTAAACGAGGTGAGGTATAAATGGTCCAGCTTAGGACTTTCGGAAACTATAAGCAAAGTTGGCTTAGCTACTTGAGTCTGCGCGTAACTGCAACAATTATTCAGAATTAGTGTAAAGTTTATTTCGGCCATATCTTGAGTTGTAATGGTGCAATTTGAGTAAACGAGGTGAGGTATAAATGGTCCAGCTTAGGACTTTCGGAATCTATAAGCAAAGTTGACTTAGCTACTTGAGTCTGCACGTAACTGCAACAATTATTCAGAATTAGTGTAAAGTTTATTTCGGCCATATTTTGAGTTGTAATGGTTCAATTTGAGTAAACGAGGTGAGGTATAGATGGTCCAGGTTAGAACTTTTAGAAACTATAAGCAAACCTGACTTAGCTACTAGAGTCTGCGCGTAAGTGCAACAATTATTCAGAATTAGTGTAAAGTTTATTTTGGCCATATTTTGAGTTGTAATGGTGCAATTTGAGTAAACTAGGTAAGGTATAAATGGTCCAGCTTAGAACTTTTAGAAACTATAAGCAAAGTTGACTTAGCTACTTGAGTCTTGGCGTAACTGCAACAATTATTCAGAATTAGTGTAGAGTTTATTTTGGCGATACTTTGAGTTGTAATGGTGCAATTTGAGTAAACGAGGTGAGGTACAAATGGTCCAGCTTAGGACTTTCAGAAACTATAAGCAAAGTTCACTTAGCTACTTTAGTCTGCGCGTAACTGCAGCAATTATTCAGAATTAGTGTAAAGTTTATTTTGGCCATATTTTGAGTTGTAATGCTCCAATTTCAGTAATCTAGGTGGGGTATAAATGGCCCAGCTTAGGACTTTCAGAAACTATAAGCAAAGTTGACTTAGCATTTTGAGTCTGCGCGTAACTGCAGCAATTATGCAGAATTGGTGTAAAGCTTATTTTGGGCATATTTTGAGTTGTAATGGCGCAATTTGAGTAAACGAGGTGAGGTATAAACGGTCCAGCTTAGGACTTTCAAGGAACTATAAGCAAAGTTGTCTTAGCTATTTGAGTCTGCGCGTAAGTGCAAAAATTAATCAGAATTAGTGTAAAGTTTATTTTGGGCATATTTTGAGTTGTAATGGTCCAATTTGAGTAAACGAGGTGAGGTATAAACGGTCCAGCTTAGGACTTTCAGGAACTATAAGCAAAGTTGTCTTAGCTATTTGAGTCTGCGCGTAAGTGCAAAAATTAATCAGAATTAGTGTAAAGTTTATTTTGGCCATATTTTGAGTTGTAATGGTGCAATTTGAGTAAACGAGGTGAGGTATAAACGGTCCAGCTTAGGACTTTCAGGAACTATAAGCAAAGTTGTCTTAGCTATTTGAGTCTGCGCGTAAGTGCAAAAATTAATCAGAAATAGTGTAAAGCTTATTTTGGGCATATTTTGAGTTGTAATGGCGCAATTTGAGCAAACGAGGTGAGGTATAAATGGTCCAGCTTAGAACTTTTAGAAACTATAAGCAAAGCTGACTTAGCTACTTGAGTCTGCCCGTAAGTGCAACAATTATTCAGAATTAGTGTAAAGTTTATTTCGGCCATATTTTGAGTTGTAATGGTCCAATTTCAGTAATCTAGGTGAGGTATATATGGCCCAGCTTAGGACTTTCAGAAACTATAAGCAAAGTTGACTTATCATTTTGAGTCTGCGCGTAACTGCAGCAATTATGCAGAATTAGTGTAAAGCTTATTTTGGGCATATTTTGAGTTGTAATGGCGCAATTTGAGCAAACGAGGTGACGTATAAATGGTCCAGCTTAGAACTTTTAGAAACTATAAGCAAAGCTGACTTAGCTACTTGAGTCTGCGCGTAAGTGCAACAATTATGCAGAATTAGTGTAAAGCTTATTTAGGCCATATTTTGAGTTGTAATGGTTCAATTTGAGTAAACGAGGTGAGGTATAAATGGTCCAGCTTAGTACTTTCAGAAACTATAAGCAAAGTTGACTTAGCTACTTGAGTCTGCGCGTAACTGCAACAATTATTCAGAATTAGTGTAAAGTTTATTTCGCCATATTTTGAGTTGTAATGGTGCAATTTGAGTAAACGAGGTGAGGTATAAATGGTCCAGCTTAGGACTTTCGGAAACTATAATCAAAGCTGACTTAGCTATTTGAGTCTGCGCGTAAGTGCAACAATTATTCAGAATTAGTGTAAAGTTTATTTTGGCCATATTTTGAGTTGTAATGGCGCAATTTGAGTAAACGAGGTGACGTGTAAATGGTCCAGCGTAGAACTTTTAGAAACTATAAGCAAAGTTGACTTAGCTACTTGAGTCTTCGCGTAACTGCAACAATTATTCAGGATTAGTGTAAAGTTTATTTTGGCCATATTTTGAGTTGTAATGGTGCAATTTGAGTAAACGAGGTGAGGTACAAATGATCCAGCTTAGGACTTTCTGAAACTATAAGCAAAGTTGGCTTAGCTACTTGAGTCTGCGCGTAACTGCAACAATTATTCAGAATTAGTGTAAAGTTTATTTCGCCATATTTTGAGTTGTAATGGTGCAATTTGAGTAAACGAGGTGAGGTATAAATGGTCCAGCTTAGGACTTTCGGAAACTATAATCAAAGCTGACTTAGCTATTTGAGTCTGCGCGTAAGTGCAACAATTATTCAGAATTAGTGTAAAGTTTATTTTGGCCATATTTTGAGTTGTAATGTTTCAATTTGAGTAAACGAGGTGACGTGTAAATGGTCCAGCGTAGAACTTTTAGAAACTATAAGCAAAGTTGACTTAGTTACTTGAGTCTGCGCGTAACTGCAACAATTATTCAGAATTAGTGTAAAGTTTATTTTGGCCATATTTTGAGTTGTAATGGCGCAATTTCAGGAAACGAGGTGAGGTATAAATGGTCCGGCTTAGGACTTTCGGAAACTATAAGCAAAGTTGACTTAGCTATTTGAGTCTGCGCGTAACTGCAACAATTATTCAGAATTAGTTTAAAGTTTATTTTGGCCATATTTTGAGTTGTAATGGCGCAATTTGAGTGAACGAGGTGACGTGTAAATGGTCCAGCTTAGGGCTTTCAGGAACTATAAGCAAAGTTGACTTAGCTACTTGAGTCTGCGCGTAACTGCAACAATTATTCAGAATTAGTGTAAAGTTTATTTTGGCCATATTTTGAGTTGTAATGGCGCAATTTGAGTAATCGAGGTGACGTGTAAATGGTCCAGCTTAGGACTTTGAGAAACTATAAGCAAAGTTGACTTAGCTATTTGAGTCTGCGCGTAACTGCAACAATTATTCAGAATTAGTGTAAAGTTTATTTTGGCCATATTTTGAGTTGTAATGGTGCAATTTGAGTAAACGGGGTGAGGTATAAATGGTCCGGCTTAGGACTTTCAGGAACTATAAGCAAAGTTGCCTTAGCTACTTGAGTCTGCGCGTAACTGCAACAATTATTCAGAATTAGTGTAAAGTTTATTTTGGCCATATTTTGAGTTGTAATGGCGCAATTTGAGTAAACGAGGTGAGGTATAAATGGTCCGGCTTAGGACTTCCAGGAACTATAAGCAAAGTTGACTTAGCTATTTGAGTCTGCGCGTAACTGCAACAATTATTCAGAATTCGTGTAAAGTTTATTTTGGCCATACTTTGAGTTGTAATGGCGCAATTTGAGTAAACGAGGTGACGAGTCAATGGTCCAGCTTAGGACTTTCAGGAACTATCAGCAAAGTTGACTTAGCTATTTGAGTCTGCGCGTAACTGCAACAATTATTCAGAATTCGTGTAAAGCTTATTTTGGCCATAATTTGAGTTGTAATGGTGCAATTTGAGTAAACGAGGTGAGGTATAAATGGTCCAGCTTAGAACCTTTAGAAACTATAAGCAAAGTTGACTTAACTACTTGAGTCTTCGCGTAACTGCAGCAATTATTCAGAATTAGTGTAAAGTATATTTCGGCCATATTTTGAGTTGCAATGGCGCAAATTGATTAACCAAGTGACGTGTAAATGGTCCAGCTTAGAACTTTTAGAAACTATAAGCAAAGTTGACTTAGCTACTTGAGTCTTCGCGTAACTGCAACAATTATTCAGAATTAGTGTAAAGTTTATTTTGGCCATATTTTGTGTTGTAATGGTGCAATTTGAGTAAACGAGGTGACGTGTAAATGGTCCAGCTTAGAACTTTTAGAAACTATAAGCAAAGTTGACTTAGCTACTTGAGTCTTCGCGTAACTGCAACAATTATTCAGAATTAGTGTTAAGTTTATTTTGGCCATATTTTGAGTTGTAATGGCGCAATTGGAGTAAACGAGGTGACGTATAAATGGTCCAGCTTAGAACTTTCAGAAACTATAAGCAAAGTTGACTTAGCTACTTGAGTCTGCGCGTAACTGCAACAATTATTCAGAATTAGTGTAAAGTTTATTTTGGCCATATTTTGAGTTGTAATGGCGCAATTGGAGTAAACGAGGTGAGGTATAAATGGTCCGCCTTAGGACTTTCAGGAACTGTAAGCAAAGTTGACTTAGCTACTTGAGTCTGCGCGTAACTGCAACAATTATTCAGAATTATTGTAAAGTTTCTTTTGGCCATATTTTGAGTTGTAATGGTGCAATTTGAGTAAACGAGGTGAGGTATAAATGGTCCGCCTTAGGACTTTCAGGAAGTATAAGCAAAGTTGACTTAGCTACTTGAGTCTGCGCGTAACTGCAACAATTATTCAGAATTAATGTAAAGTTTATTTTGGCCATATTTTGAGTTGTAATGGCGCAATTTGAGTAAACGAGGTGACGTGTAAATGGTCCAGCTTAGGACTTTCAGAAACTATAAGCAAAGGTGACTTAGCTACTTGAGTCTGCGCGTAACTGCAACAATTATTCAGAATTAGTGTAAAGTTTATTTTGGCCATATTTTGAGTTGTAATGGTGCAATTTGAGTAAACGAGGTGAGGTATAAATGGTCCGCCTTAGGACTTTCAGGAACTATAAGCAAAGTTGACTTAGCTACTTGAGTCTGCGCGTAACTGCAACAATTATTCAGAATTAGTGTAAAGTTTATTTTGGCCATATTTTGAGTTGTAATGGTCAATTTGATTAACCAAGTGACGTGTAAATGGTCCAGCTTAGAACTTTTAGAAACTATAAGCAAAGTTGACTTAGCTACTTGAGTCTTCGCGTAACTGCAACAATTATTCAGAATTAGTGTAAAGTTTATTTTGGCCATATTTTGAGTTGTAATGGCGCAATTTGAGTAAACGAGGTGACGTGTAAATGGTCCAGCTTAGGACTTTCAGGAACTATCAGCAAAGTTGACTTAGCTGTTTGTGTCTGCGCGTAACTGCAACAATTATTCAGAATTCGTGTAAAGTTTATTTTGGCCATAATTTGAGTTGTTATGACGCAATTTGAGTAAACGAGGTGAGGTATAAATGGTCCAGCTTAGAACTTTTAGAAACTATAAGCAAAGTTGACTTAGCTACTTGAGTCTTCGCGTAACTGCAGCAATTATTCAGAATTAGTGTAAAGTATATTTCGGCCATATTTTGAGTTGTAATGGTGCAATTTGATTAACCAAGTGACGTGTAAATGGTCCAGCTTAGAACTTTTAGAAACTATAAGCAAAGTTGACTTAGCTACTTGAGTCTTCGCGTAACTGCAACAATTATTCAGAATTAGTGTAAAGTTTATTTTGGCCATATTTTGTGTTGTAATGGTGCAATTTGAGTAAACGAGGTGACGTGTAAATGGTCCAGCCTAGATCTTTTAGAAACTATAAGCAAAGTTGACTTAGCTACTTGAGTCTTCGCGTAACTGCAACAATTATTCAGAATTAGTGTAAAGTTTATTTTGGCCATATTTTGAGTTGTAATGGTGCAATTGGAGTAAACGAGGTGACGTATAAATGGTGCAGCTTAGAACTTTCAGAAACTATAAGCAAAGTTGACTTAGCTACTTGAGTCTGCGCGTAACTGCAACAATTATTCAGAATTAGTGTAAAGCTTATTTTAGCCATATTTTGAGTTCTAATGGCGCAATTTGAGTAAACGAGGTGAGGTATAAATGGTCCGGCTTAGGACTTTCGGAAACTATAAGCAAAGTTGACTTAGCTATTTGAGTCTGCGCGTAACTGCAACAATTATTCAGAATTAGTTTAAAGTTTATTTTGGCCATATTTTGAGTTGTAATGGCGCAATTTGAGTGAACGAGGTGACGTGTAAATGGTCCAGCTTAGGGCTTTCAGGAACTATAAGCAAAGTTGACTTAGCTACTTGAGTCTGCGCGTAACTGCAACAATTATTCAGAATTAGTGTAAAGTTTATTTTGGCCATATTTTGAGTTGTAATGGCGCAATTTGAGTAATCGAGGTGACGTGTAAATGGTCCAGCTTAGGACTTTGAGAAACTATAAGCAAAGTTGACTTAGCTATTTGAGTCTGCGCGTAACTGCAACAATTATTCAGAATTAGTGTAAAGTTTATTTTGGCCATATTTTGAGTTGTAATGGTGCAATTTGAGTAAACGAGGTGAGGTATAAATGGTCCGCCTTAGGACTTTCAGGAACTATAAGCAAAGTTGACTTAGCTACTTGAGTCTGCGCGTAACTGCAACAATTATTCAGAATTAGTGTAAAGTTTATTTTGGCCATATTTTGAGTTGTAATGGCGCAATTTGAGTAAACGAGGTGACGTGCAAATGGTCCAGCTTAGGACTTTCAGAAACTATAAGCAAAGGTGACTTAGCTACTTGAGTCTGCGCGTAACTGCAACAATTATTCAGAATTAGTGTAAAGTTTATTTTGGCCATATTTTGAGTTGTAATGGTGCAATTTGAGTAAACGAGGTGAGGTATAAATGGTCCGCCTTAGGACTTTCAGGAACTATAAGCAAAGTTGACTTAGCTACTTGAGTCTGCGCGTAACTGCAACAATTATTCAGAATTAGTGTAAAGTTTATTTTGGCCATATTTTGAGTTGTAATGGTGCAATTTGAGTAAACGAGGTGACGTGTAAATGGTCCAGCTTAGGACTTTCAGGAACTATCAGCAAAGTTGACTTAGCTGTTTGTGTCTAAGCGTAACTGCAACAATTATTCAGAATTCGTGTAAAGTTTATTTTGGCCATAATTTGAGTTGTAATGACGCAATTTGAGTAAACGAGGTGAGGTATAAATGGTCCAGCTTAGAACTTTTAGAAACTATAAGCAAAGTTGACTTAGCTACTTGAGTCTTCGCGTAACTGCAGCAATTATTCAGAATTAGTGTAAAGTATATTTCGGCCATATTTTGAGTTGTAATGGTGCAATTTGATTAACCAAGTGACGTGTAAATGGTCCAGCTTAGAACTTTTAGAAACTATAAGCAAAGTTGACTTAGCTACTTGAGTCTTCGCGTAACTGCAACAATTATTCAGAATTAGTGTAAAGCTTATTTTGGCCATATTTTGTGTTGTAATGGTGCAATTTGAGTAAACGAGGTGACGTGTAAATGGTCCAGCTTAGATCTTTTAGAAACCATAAGCAAAGTTGACTTAGCTACTTGAGTCTTCGCGTAACTGCAACAATTATTCAGAATTAGTGTAAAGTTTATTTTGGCCATATTTTGAGTTGTAATGGTGCAATTGGAGTAAACGAGGTGACGTATAAATGGTCCAGCTTAGGACTTTCAGAAACTATAAGCAAAGTTGACTTAGCTACTTGAGTCTGCGCGTAACTGCAACAATTATTCAGAATTAGTGTAAAGCTTATTTTAGCCATATTTTGAGTTGTAATGGCGCAATTTGAGTAAACGAGGTGAGGTATAAATGGTCCGGCTTATGACTTTCAGGAACTATAAGCAAAGTTGACTTAGCTACTTGAGTCTGCGCGTAACTGCAACAATTATTCAGAATTAGTGTAAAGTTTATTTTGGCCATATTTTGAGTTGTAATGGCGCAATTTCAGGAAACGAGGTGAGGTATAAGTGGTCCGGCTTAGGACTTTCGGAAACTATAAGCAAAGTTGACTTAGCTATTTGAGTCTGCGCGTAACTGCAACAATTATTCAGAATTAGTTTAAAGTTTATTTTGGCCATATTTTGAGTTGTAATGGCGCAATTTGAGTGAACGAGGTGACGTGTAAATGGTCCAGCTTAGGGCTTTCAGGAACTATAAGCAAAGTTGACTTAGCTACTTGAGTCTGCGCGTAACTGCAACAATTATTCAGAATTAGTGTAAAGTTTATTTTGGCCATATTTTGAGTTGTAATGGCGCAATTTGAGTAATCGAGGTGACGTGTAAATGGTCCAGCTTAGGACTTTGAGAAACTATAAGCAAAGTTGACTTAGCTATTTGAGTCTGCGCGTAACTGCAACAATTATTCAGAATTAGTGTAAAGTTTATTTTGGCCATATTTTGAGTTGTAATGGTGCAATTTGAGTAAACGGGGTGAGGTATAAATGGTCCGGCTTAGGACTTTCAGGAACTATAAGCAAAGTTGCCTTAGCTACTTGAGTCTGCGCGTAACTGCAACAATTATTCAGAATTAGTGTAAAGTTTATTTTGGCCATATTTTGAGTTGTAATGGCGCAATTTGAGTAAACGAGGTGAGGTATAAATGGTCCGGCTTAGGACTTCCAGGAACTATAAGCAAAGTTGACTTAGCTATTTGAGTCTGCGCGTAACTGCAACAATTATTCAGAATTCGTGTAAAGTTTATTTTGGCCATACTTTGAGTTGTAATGGCGCAATTTGAGTAAACGAGGTGACGAGTCAATGGTCCAGCTTAGGACTTTCAGGAACTATCAGCAAAGTTGACTTAGCTATTTGAGTCTGCGCGTAACTGCAACAATTATTCAGAATTCGTGTAAAGCTTATTTTGGCCATAATTTGAGTTGTAATGGTGCAATTTGAGTAAACGAGGTGAGGTATAAATGGTCCAGCTTAGAACCTTTAGAAACTATAAGCAAAGTTGACTTAACTACTTGAGTCTTCGCGTAACTGCAGCAATTATTCAGAATTAGTGTAAAGTATATTTCGGCCATATTTTGAGTTGCAATGGCGCAAATTGATTAACCAAGTGACGTGTAAATGGTCCAGCTTAGAACTTTTAGAAACTATAAGCAAAGTTGACTTAGCTACTTGAGTCTTCGCGTAACTGCAACAATTATTCAGAATTAGTGTAAAGTTTATTTTGGCCATATTTTGTGTTGTAATGGTGCAATTTGAGTAAACGAGGTGACGTGTAAATGGTCCAGCTTAGAACTTTTAGAAACTATAAGCAAAGTTGACTTAGCTACTTGAGTCTTCGCGTAACTGCAACAATTATTCAGAATTAGTGTAAAGTTTATTTTGGCCATATTTTGAGTTGTAATGGCGCAATTGGAGTAAACGAGGTGACGTATAAATGGTCCAGCTTAGAACTTTCAGAAACTATAAGCAAAGTTGACTTAGCTACTTGAGTCTTCGCGTAACTGCAACAATTATTCAGAATTAGTGTAAAGTTTATTTTGGCCATATTTTGAGTTGTAATGGCGCAATTGGAGTAAACGAGGTGAGGTATAAATGGTCCGCCTTAGGACTTTCAGGAACTGTAAGCAAAGTTGACTTAGCTACTTGAGTCTGCGCGTAACTGCAACAATTATTCAGAATTATTGTAAAGTTTATTTTGGCCATATTTTGAGTTGTAATGGTGCAATTTGAGTAAACGAGGTGAGGTATAAATGGTCCGCCTTAGGACTTTCAGGAAGTATAAGCAAAGTTGACTTAGCTACTTGAGTCTGCGCGTAACTGCAACAATTATTCAGAATTAATGTAAAGTTTATTTTGGCCATATTTTGAGTTGTAATGGCGCAATTTGAGTAAACGAGGTGACGTGTAAATGGTCCAGCTTAGGACTTTCAGGAACTATAAGCAAAGGTGACTTAGCTACTTGAGTCTGCGCGTAACTGCAACAATTATTCAGAATTAGTGTAAAGTTTATTTTGGCCATATTTTGAGTTGTAATGGTGCAATTTGAGTAAACGAGGTGAGGTATAAATGGTCCGCCTTAGGACTTTCAGGAACTATAAGCAAAGTTGACTTAGCTACTTGAGTCTGCGCGTAACTGCAACAATTATTCAGAATTAGTGTAAAGTTTATTTTGGCCATATTTTGAGTTGTAATGGTCAATTTGATTAACCAAGTGACGTGTAAATGGTCCAGCTTAGAACTTTTAGAAACTATAAGCAAAGTTGACTTAGCTACTTGAGTCTTCGCGTAACTGCAACAATTATTCAGAATTAGTGTAAAGTTTATTTTGGCCATATTTTGAGTTGTAATGGCGCAATTTGAGTAAACGAGGTGACGTGTAAATGGTCCAGCTTAGGACTTTCAGGAACTATCAGCAAAGTTGACTTAGCTGTTTGTGTCTGCGCGTAACTGCAACAATTATTCAGAATTCGTGTAAAGTTTATTTTGGCCATAATTTGAGTTGTAATGACGCAATTTGAGTAAACGAGGTGAGGTATAAATGGTCCAGCTTAGACCTTTTAGAAACTATAAGCAAAGTTGACTTAGCTACTTGAGTCTTCGCGTAACTGCAGCAATTATTCAGAATTAGTGTAAAGTATATTTCGGCCATATTTTGAGTTGTAATGGTGCAATTTGATTAACCAAGTGACGTGTAAATGGTCCAGCTTAGAACTTTTAGAAACTATAAGCAAAGTTGACTTAGCTACTTGAGTCTTCGCGTAACTGCAACAATTATTCAGAATTAGTGTAAAGTTTATTTTGGCCATATTTTGTGTTGTAATGGTGCAATTTGAGTAAACGAGGTGACGTGTAAATGGTCCAGCCTAGATCTTTTAGAAACTATAAGCAAAGTTGACTTAGCTACTTGAGTCTTCGCGTAACTGCAACAATTATTCAGAATTAGTGTAAAGTTTATTTTGGCCATATTTTGAGTTGTAATGGTGCAATTGGAGTAAACGAGGTGACCTATAAATGGTGCAGCTTAGAACTTTCAGAAACTATAAGCAAAGTTGACTTAGCTACTTGAGTCTGCGCGTAACTGCAACAATTATTCAGAATTAGTGTAAAGCTTATTTTAGCCATATTTTGAGTTCTAATGGCGCAATTTGAGTAAACGAGGTGAGGTATAAATGGTCCGGCTTATGACTTTCAGGAACTATAAGCAAAGTTGACTTAGCTACTTGAGTCTGCGCGTAACTGCAACAATTATTCAGAATTAGTGTAAAGTTTATTTTGGCCATATTTTGAGTTGTAATGGCGCAATTTCAGGAAACGAGGTGAGGTATAAATGGTCCGGCTTAGGACTTTCGGAAACTATAAGCAAAGTTGACTTAGCTATTTGAGTCTGCGCGTAACTGCAACAATTATTCAGAATTAGTTTAAAGTTTATTTTGGCCATATTTTGAGTTGTAATGGCGCAATTTGAGTGAACGAGGTGACGTGTAAATGGTCCAGCTTAGGGCTTTCAGGAACTATAAGCAAAGTTGACTTAGCTACTTGAGTCTGCGCGTAACTGCAACAATTATTCAGAATTAGTGTAAAGTTTATTTTGGCCATATTTTGAGTTGTAATGGCGCAATTTGAGTAATCGAGGTGACGTGTAAATGGTCCAGCTTAGGACTTTGAGAAACTATAAGCAAAGTTGACTTAGCTATTTGAGTCTGCGCGTAACTGCAACAATTATTCAGAATTAGTGTAAAGTTTATTTTGGCCATATTTTGAGTTGTAATGGTGCAATTTGAGTAAACGGGGTGAGGTATAAATGGTCCGGCTTAGGACTTTCAGGAACTATAAGCAAAGTTGCCTTAGCTACTTGAGTCTGCGCGTAACTGCAACAATTATTCAGAATTAGTGTAAAGTTTATTTTGGCCATATTTTGAGTTGTAATGGCGCAATTTGAGTAAACGAGGTGAGGTATAAATGATCCGGCTTAGGACTTCCAGGAACTATAAGCAAAGTTGACTTAGCTATTTGAGTCTGCGCGTAACTGCAACAATTATTCAGAATTCGTGTAAAGTTTATTTTGGCCATACTTTGAGTTGTAATGGCGCAATTTGAGTAAACGAGGTGACGAGTCAATGGTCCAGCTTAGGACTTTCAGGAACTATCAGCAAAGTTGACTTAGCTATTTGAGTCTGCGCGTAACTGCAACAATTATTCAGAATTCGTGTAAAGCTTATTTTGGCCATAATTTGAGTTGTAATGGTGCAATTTGAGTAAACGAGGTGAGGTATAAATGGTCCAGCTTAGAACCTTTAGAAACTATAAGCAAAGTTGACTTAACTACTTGAGTCTGCGCGTAACTGCAACAATTATTCAGAATTAGTGTAAAGTTTATTTTGGCCATATTTTGAGTTGTAATGGCGCAATTTGAGTGAACGAGGTGACGTGTAAATGGTCCAGCTTAGGGCTTTCAGGAACTATAAGCAAAGTTGACTTAGCTATTTGAGTCTGCGCGTAACTGCAACAATTATTCAGAATTCGTGTAAAGTTTATTTTGGCCATACTTTGAGTTGTAATGGCGCAATTTGAGTAAACGAGGTGACGAGTCAATGGTCCAGCTTAGGACTTTCAGGAACTATCAGCAAAGTTGACTTAGCTATTTGAGTCTGCGCGTAACTGCAACAATTATTCAGAATTCGTGTAAAGCTTATTTTGGCCATAATTTGAGTTGTAATGGTGCAATTTGAGTAAACGAGGTGAGGTATAAATGGTCCAGCTTAGAACCTTTAGAAACTATAAGCAAAGTTGACTTAGCTACTTGAGTCTGCGCGTAACTGCAACAATTATTCAGAATTAGTGTAAAGTTTATTTTGGCCATATTTTGAGTTGTAATGGCGCAATTGGAGTCAACGAGGTGACGTATAAATGGTCCAGCTTAGAACTTTCAGAAACTATAAGCAAAGTTGACTTAGCTACTTGAGTCTTCGCGTAACTGCAACAATTATTCAGAATTAGTGTAAAGTTTATTTTGGCCATATTTTGAGTTGTAATGGCGCAATTGGAGTAAACGAGGTGAGGTATAAATGGTCCAGCTTAGAACTTTTAGAAACTATAAGCAAAGTTGACTTAGCTACTTGAGTCTGCGCGTAACTGCAACAATTATTCAGAATTAGTGTAAAGTTTATTTTGGCCATATTATGAGTTGTAATGGCGCAATCTGAGTAAACGAGGTGAGGTATAAATGGTCCAGCTTAGAACATTCAGAAACTATAAGCAAAGTTGACTTAGCTACTTGAGTCTGCGCGTAACTGCAACAATTACTCAGAATTAGTGTAAAGTTTATTTTGGCCATATTTTGAGTTGTAATGGCGCAATTTGAGTAAACGAGGTGAGGTATAAATGGTCCAGCTTAGAACTTTTAGAAACTATAAGGAAAGTTGACTTAGCTACTTGAGTCTGCGCGTAACTGCAACAATTATTCAGAATTAGTGTAAAGTTTATTTTGGCCATATTTTGAGTTGTAATGGAGCAATTGGAGTAAACGAGGTGAGGTATAAATGGTCCAGCTTAGGACTTTGAGAAACTATAAGCAAAGTTGACTTAGCTACTTGAGTCTGCGCGTAACTGCAACAATTATTCAGAATTAGTGTAAAGTTTATTTTGGCCATATTTTGAGTTGTAATGGTGCAATTTGAGTAAACGAGGTGAGGTATAAATGGTCCGGCTTAGGACTTTCAGGAACTATAAGCAAAGTTGACTTAGCTACTTGAGTCTGCGCGTAACTGCAACAATTATTCAGAATTAGTGTAAAGTTTATTTTGGCCATATTTTGAGTTGTAATGGTGCAATTTGAGTAAACGAGGTGAGGTATCAATGGTCCAGCTTAGGACTTTCAGAAACTATAAGCAAAGTTGACTTAGCTATCTGAGTCTGCGCGTAAGTGCAACAATTATTCAGAATTAGTGTAAAGCTTATTTTGGCCATATTTTGAGTTGTAATGGTACAATTTGAGAAACCGAGGTGAGGTATAAATGGGCCAGCTTGGGACATTCAGAAACTATCAGCAAAGTTGACTTAGCATTTTGAGTCTGGGCGTAAGTGCAACACTTATTCAGAATTAGTGTAAAGTTTATTTTGGCCATATTTTGAGTTGTAATGGTGCAATTTGAGTAAACGAGGTGAGGTGTAAATGGTCCGGCTTAGGACTTTCAGGAACTATCAGCAAAGTTGACTTAACTATTAGAGCCTGCGCGTAACTGCAACAATTATTCAGAATTAGTGTAAAGTTTATTTTGTCCATATTTTGAGTTGTAATGGGCCAATTTGAATAAATGAGGGGACGTGTAGATGGTCGAGCTTGGGACTTTCAGAAACTGTAAAGAAGGTTGACTTAGCTATTAGAGGGTGCGCGTAACTGCAACAATTATTCTGAATTAGTGTTAAGCTTCTTTTAGACATTGTTTGAGTTGTAATGGTCCAATTAAAATAAACGAGGTGACGTATAAATGGTCCGGCTTAGCGCTTTCAGAAACTGTAAAGAAAGTTGACTTAGCTATTTGAGTCTGCGTATAACTGCAACAATTATTCAGAATTAGTGTAAAGCTTATTTTGGCCATATTTTGAGTTGTAATGGTCCAATTTGAATAAACGAAGTGATGTGTAAATGGTCCAGCTTAGGACTTTCAGAAACTGTAAGGAAAGTTGACTTAGATATTTGAGTCTGCGCGTAACTGCAACAATTATTCAGAATTAGTGTAAAGCTTGTCTTGGCCATATTTTGAGTTGTAATGGTCCAATTTGAATAAACGAGGTGGCGTATAAATGGTCCAGCTCATGACTTGCAGAAACTGTATACAAAGTTGACTTAGATATTTGAGTCTGCGCGTAACTGCAACAATTAGTCAGAATTAGTGTAAAGCTTGTTTTGGCCATATTTTGAGATGTAATTCTCCAATTTGAATAAACGAGGTGGCGTATAAATGGTCCAGCTTGGGACTTTCAGAAACTGTAAAGAAGGTTGACTTAGCTATTAGAGGGTGCGCGTAACTGCAACAATTATTCTGAATTAGTGTTAAGGTTCTTTTAGACATTGTTTGAGTTGTAATGGTCCAATTAAAATAAACGAGGTGACGTATAAATGGTCCGGCTTAGCGCTTTCAGAAACTGTAAAGAAAGTTGACTTAGCTATTTGAGTCTGCGCATAACTGCAACAATTATTCAGAATTAGTGTAAAGCTTATTTTGGCCATATTTTGAGTTGTAATGGTCCAATTTGAATAAACGAGGTGATGTGTAAATGGTCCAGCTTAGGACTTTCAGAAACTGTAAGGAAAGTTGACTTAGATATTTGAGTCTGCGCGTAACTGCAACAATTATTCAGAATTAGTGTAAAGCTTGTCTTGGCCATATTTTGAGTTGTAATGGTCCAATTTGAATAAACGAGGTGGCGTATAAATGGTCCAGCTCATGACTTGCAGAAACTGTATACAAAGTTGACTTAGATATTTGAGTCTGCGCGTAACTGCAACAATTAGTCAGAATTAGTGTAAAGCTTGTTTTGGCCATATTTTGAGATGTAATTCTCCAATTTGAATAAACGAGGTGGCGTATAAATGGTCCAGCTTAGGACTTTCAGAAACTGTAAAGAAAGCTGACTTAGATATTTGAGTCTGCACGTAACAGCAACAATTATTCAGACTTAGTGTAAAGTTTATTTTGGCCATATTTTGAGATGTAATGGTCCAATTTGAATAAACGAGGTGACGTATAAATGGTCCAGCTTATGACTTTCAGAAACTGTAAAGAAAGTTGACTTAGATATTTGAGTCTGCGCGTAACTGCAACAATTATTCAGAATTAGTGTAAAGTTTATTTTGGCCATATTTTGAGTTGTAATGGCGCAATTGGAGTAAACGAGGTGAGGTATAAATGGTCCAGCTTAGGACTTTCAGAAACTATAAGCAAAGTTGACTTAGCTACTTGAGTCTGCGCGTAACTGCAACAATTATTCAGAATTAGTGTAAAGTTTATTTTGGCCATATTTTGAGTTGTAATGGCGCAATTGGAGTAAACGAGGTGGGGTATAAATGGTCCAGCTTAGGACTTTCAGAAACTATAAGCAAAGTTGACTTAGCTACCTGAGTCTGCGCGTAACTGCAACAATTATTCAGAATTAGTGTAAGGCTTATTTTAGCCATATTTTGAGTTGTAATGGTGCAATTTGAGTAAACGAGGTGAGGTATAAATGGTCCGGCTTAGGACTTTCAGGAACTATAAGCAAAGTTGACTTAGCTACTTGAGTCTGCGCGTAACTGCAACAATTATTCAGAATTAGTGTAAAGTTTATTTTGGCCATATTTTGAGTTGTAATGGTGCAATTTGAGTAAACGAGGTGAGGTATCAATGGTCCAGCTTAGGACTTTCAGAAACTATAAGCAAAGTTGACTTAGCTATCTGAGTCTGCGAGTAAGTTCAACAATTATTCAGAATTAGTGTAAAGCTTATTTTGGCCATATTTTGAGTTGTAATGGTACAATTTGAGAAAACGAGGTGAGGTATAAATGGTCCAGCTTGGGACATTCAGAAACTATCAGCAAAGTTGACTTAGCTTTTTGAGTCTGCGCGTAAGTGCAACACTTATTCAGAATTAGTGTAAAGTTTATTTTGGCCATATTTTGAGTTGTAATGGTGCAATTTGAGTAAACGAGGTGAGGTATAAATGGTCCGGCTTAGGACTTTCAGGAACTATAAGCAAAGTTGACTTAGCTATTTGAGTCTGCGCGTAACTGCAACAATTATTCAGAATTCGTGTAAAGTTTATTTTGGCCATAATTTGATTTGTAATGGCGCAATTTGAGTAACCGAGGTAGCGTATAAATGGTCCAGCTTAGAACTTTTAGAAACTATAAGCAAAGTTGACTTAGCTACTTGAGTCTTCGCGTAACTGCAACAATTATTCGGAACTAGTGTAAAGTTTATTTTGGCCATATTTTGAGTTGAAATGGTCCAATTTGAATAAACGAGGTGAGGTATAAATGGTCCAGTTTAGGGCTTTCAGAAACTGTAAAGAAAGTTGACTTAGCTATTAGAGCCTGCGCGTAACTGCAACAATTATTCAGAATTAGTGTAAAGTTTATTTTGTCCATATTTTGAGTTGTAATGGGCCAATTTGAATAAATGAGGGGACGTATAGATGGTCGAGCTTGGGACTTTCAGAAACTGTAAAGAAGGTCGACTTAGCTATTAGAGGGTGCGCGTAACTGCAACAATTATTCTGAATTAGTGTTAAGCTTCTTTTAGACATTGTTTGAGTTGTAATGGTCCAATTAAAATAAACGAGGTGAGGTATAAATGGTCCAGCTTAGCGCTTTCAGAAGCTGTAAAGAAAGTTGACTTAGCTATTTGAGTCTGCGCATAACTGCAACAATTATTCAGAATTAGTGTAAAGCTTATTTTGGCCATATTTTGAGTTGTAATGGTCCAATTTGAATAAACGAGGTGATTTGTAAATGGTCCAGCTTAGGACTTTCAGAAACTGTAAAGAAAGTTGACTTAGATATTTGAGTCTGCGCGTAACTGCAACAATTATTCAGAATTAGTGTAAAGCTTGTCTTGGCCATAATTTGAGTTGTAATGGTCCAATTTGAATAAACGAGGTGATGTGTAAATGGTCCAGCTTAGGACTTTCAGAAACTGTAAAGAAAGTTGACTTAGATATTTGAGTCTGCGCGTAACTGCAACAATTAGTCAGAATTAGTGTAAAGCTTGTTTTGGCCATATTTTGAGATGTAATTCTCCAATTTGAATAAACGAGGTGGCGGATAAATGGTCCAGCTTAGGACTTTCAGATACTGTAAAGAAAGTTGACTTAGATATTTGAGTCTGCACGTAACTGCAACAATTATTCAGACTTAGTGTAAAGTTTATTTTGGCCATATTTTGAGATGTAATGGTCCAATTTGAATAAACGAGGTGACGTATAAATGGTCCAGCTTATGACTTAAAGAAACTGTAAAGAAAGTTGACTTAGATATTTGAGTCTGCGCGTAACTGCAACAATTATTCAGAATTAGTGTAAATCTTGTTTTGGCCATATTTTGAGATGTAATTCTCCAATTTGAATAAACGAGTTGGCGTATAAATGGTCCAGTTTAGGACTTTCAGAAACTGTAAAGAAAGTTGACTTAGATATTTGAGTCTGCGCGTAACTGCAACAATTATTCAGACTTAGTGTAAAGTTTATTTTGGCCATATTTTGAGATGTAATGGTCCAATTTGAATAAACGTGGTGACGTATAAATGGTCCAGTCTATGAGTTTCAGAAACTGTAAAGAAAGTTGACTTAGGTATTTGAGTCTGCGCGTAACTGCAACAATTATTCAGAATTAATGGAAAGCTTATTTTGGCCATATTTTGAGATGTAATTCTCCAATTTGAATAAACAAGGTGACGTATAAATGGTGCAGTTTATGACTTTCAGAAACTGTAAAGAAAGTTGACTTAGCTATTTAGTCTGCACGTAACATCAACAATTATTCAGAATTAGTGTAAAGTTTGTTTTGGCCATATTTTGAGATGTAATTCTCCAATTTGAATAAACGAGATGGCGTATAAATGGTCGAGTTTATGACTTTCAGAAACTGTAAAGAAAGTTGACTTAGCTATTTGAGTCTGCACGTAACTGCAACAATTATTCAGACTTAGTGTAAAGTTTATTTTGGCCATATTTTGAGATGTAATGGTCCAATTTGAATAAACGAGGTGGCGTATAAATGGTCCAGTCTATGAGTTTCAGAAACTGTAAAGAAAGTTGACTTAAGTATTTGAGTCTGCACGTAACTGCAACAATTATCAGAATTAATGGAAAGCTTATTTTGGCCATATTTTGAGTTGAAATGGTCCAATTTGAATAAACGAGGTGAGGTATAAATGGTCCAGTTTAGGGCTTTCAGAAACTGTAAAGAAAGTTGACTTAGCTATTAGAGCCTGCGCGTAACTGCAACAATTATTCAGAATTAGTGTAAAGTTTATTTTGTCCATATTTTGAGTTGTAATGGGCCAATTTGAATAAATGAGGGGACGTATAGATGGTCGAGCTTGGGACTTTCAGAAACTGTAAAGAAGGTTGACTTAGCTATTAGAGGGTGCGCGTAACTGCAACAATTATTCTGAATTAGTGTTAAGCTTCTTTTAGACATTGTTTGAGTTGTAATGGTCCAATTAAAATAAACGAGGTGGCGTATAAATGGTCCAGCTTAGCGCTTTCAGAAACTGTAAAGAAAGTTGACTTAGCTATTTGAGTCTGCGCATAACTGCAACAATTATTCAGAATTAGTGTAAAGCTTATTTTGGCCATATTTTGAGTTGTAATGGTCCAATTTGATTAAACGAGGTGATTTGTAAATGGTCCAGCTTAGGACTTTCAGAAACTGTAAAGAAAGTTGACTTAGATATTTGAGTCTGCGCGTAACTGCAACAATTATTCAGAATTAGTGTAAAGCTTGTCTTGGCCATATTTTGAGTTGTAATGGTCCAATTTGAATAAACGAGGTGATGTGTAAATGGTCCAGCTTAGGACTTTCAGAAACTGTAAAGAACGTTGACTTAGATATTTGAGTCTGCGCGTAACTGCAACAATTAGTCAGAATTAGTGTAAAGCTTGTTTTGGCCATATTTTGAGATGTAATTCTCCAATTTGAATAAACGAGGTGGCGGATAAATGGTCCAGAAACTGTAAAGAAAGTTGACTTAGATATTTGAGTCTGCACGTAACTGCAACAATTATTCAGACTTAGTGTAAAGTTTATTTTGGCCATATTTTGAGATGTAATGGTCCAATTTGAATAAACGAGGTGACGTATAAATGGTCCAGCTTATGACTTTCAGAAACTGTAAAGAAAGTTGACTTAGATATTTGAGTCTGCGCGTAACTGCAACAATTATTCAGAATTAGTGTAAATCTTGTTTTGGCCATATTTTGAGATGTAATTCTCCAATTTGAATAAACGAGTTGGCGTATAAATGGTCCAGTTTAGGACTTTCAGAAACTGTAAAGAAAGTTGACTTAGATATTTGAGTCTGCGCGTAACTGCAACAATTATTCAGACTTAGTGTAAAGTTTATTTTGGCCATATTTTGAGATGTAATGGTCCAATTTGAATAAACGTGGTGACGTATAAATGGTCCAGTCTATGAGTTTCAGAAACTGTAAAGAAAGTTGACTTAGGTATTTGAGTCTGCGCGTAACTGCAACAATTATTCAGAATTAATGGAAAGCTTATTTTGGCCATATTTTGAGATGTAATTCTCCAATTTGAATAAACAAGGTGACGTATAAATGGTGCAGTTTATGACTTTCAGAAACTGTAAAGAAAGTTGACTTAGCTATTTAGTCTGCACGTAACATCAACAATTATTCAGAATTAGTGTAAAGTTTGTTTTGGCCATATTTTGAGATGTAATTCTCCAATTTGAATAAACGAGATGGCGTATAAATGGTCGAGTTTATGACTTTCAGAAACTGTAAAGAAAGTTGACTTAGCTATTTGAGTCTGCACGTAACTGCAACAATTATTCAGACTTAGTGTAAAGTTTATTTTGGCCATATTTTGAGATGTAATGGTCCAATTTGAATAAACGAGGTGGCGTATAAATGGTCCAGTCTATGAGTTTCAGAAACTGTAAAGAAAGTTGACTTAGGTATTTGAGTCTGCACGTAACTGCAACAATTATCAGAATTAATGGAAAGCTTATTTTGGCCATATTTTGAGATGTAATTCTCCAATTTGAATAAACATAGTGACGTATAAATGGTGCAGTTTATGACTTTCAGAAACTGTAAAGAAAGTTGACTTAGCTACTTGAGTCTGCGCGTAACTGCAACAATTATTCAGAATTAGTGTAAAGTTCATTTTGGCCATACTTTGAGCTGTAATGGTCCAATTTGAATAAACGAAGTGGCGTGTAAATGGTCCAGCTTAGAACTTTCAGAAACTTTAAAGAAAGTTGACTTAGCTATTTGAGTCTGCGTGTAACTGCAACAACTATTAAAAATTAGTGTAAAGCTTATTTTGACTTGTAATCAGAGTTATTTCAAATATACACAAGAAATATATTTGGCAGTGGTAGTCTTCATTCCGTGGTTAGTGTGAGGAAACAGGAATGCGTTCTGATTGGTGTGTGGCTGTCTCAGGTATGATACTCAGGTATGATACTCAGGTACAGTCTGGTACGTTGTTGGTTATTCCTGTAGGGGAGGAACCACTACAGGCCGCATCTTGTTCTTCAGGAGCAACACAGGATGATGCTCCTACTGTAACATTTCCCTCTTCCCACTGAAGAAGTGTTTGGTTCAGGTAACAGTTGCACCTGAGAGGATTATTGTCAATGTGTATAATATTGAGAGCTTTCAGATGTTCAAATGTTCCTGGTTCAAATGTTGTTAAATTGTTGTAACTGAGATCCAGAAAAAGAAGTTCCTCCAATCCTTGAAACAGATCTACATCAAGATGATGTAGTCTGTTGTGACCTAGATCAAGATCGGAAAGGTTGACCTGTCCGGAGAATGCCTCACTAGATATATCAGATATTGAATTGTAGCTCAGATCCATCCACCGAAATGATGGAGAGCCAGTAAAAAGTCGGTCGGTAATATTAGTGATTTTATTATACTGTAAATAGAGATCTTCTAATTCCAACCGACAGAAAACCGCTCCATCAAGTTGAGAAATGAGATTGTTATGTAAGGACAAGATGTTTAGTGATTCTAAGTGTTCAAACAGATCTTCTTCCAGCTCTTCTATTTGGTTGTCAAACAAGCTAAGTATTATGACGTTACGTAGTCCACTGAGGCTGTCTTTTGTTATCTTGTGTATTCTGTTGCTCTGCAACTCAAGTGTTTCAAGTTTATGTTGTGAGGCGAATGTGTGTGGTTGAATTTCAGTTAAATGGTTATGCCTTAACTCCAGATACACAAGATGGTGTAAGTTGGTAAATAGATGAGCAGATAAGGTGGAAAGTTTATTTCTGTAGAGCCGGAGTTCGGACAAGTTCTTAAGATGGTCAAAGAGTCCTGCGGGAAGCTCTCTCATTTCATTGCGAGTAATCCACAACTCTACCAAACCATTTAGTTCTGACAAGAATTTTCCATCTATAACAGAAATGTTGTTATTGTCAAGATCGAGTGTTTCAACCAATGAGGCATTAGGTAACTTGAAGCTTGACGTTGCTAAGTGGTCCAGAGAGACATCCTTACACTCGACGTATGTGATCTCTGTACAGTCACAAACTTCAGGGCACGTGACTGTCGAGACGGTCGAGATAACCAAACTTGCTGTAAGGAAGCAGCGCAACACTGCTGACGTCATCCTGTAAAACAAACAACACTTGTCAACAGAGTGCAGTTACAAACTTCAGCACACAATAAAAGTGAAATTGACAATAAACACTGAGGTTTGAAACTGACAAAGCGTTGATAATTGAAACCAATAATAACCAATTTCGGAAGTGATTAATGATAGAGAAGTAGAAGGACTTCATAGAATATCCCCAAAACACTCAAACTATATCTGTCTCTTATACGTCATGTAAAATACTTAAACATGTGTTATACCAAGAGGCCCACTCCAGCCGGTAAGTAGATAAACCTTCGTGAGTTAAAAGTGTTGCAGGAATCACCGGGGTAAATCCAGTCAGTGGCGTTGTTCTGCTTGTAAGAAGACCGAGCGGAGGACAGAGGAAATGCCCAGGTTTCAACTAGCGTGTGCAGCGTGTGATAATATAGAGACACAGTCTGGGAATATTTTCCCACTTTACTTAAAGAACTTTATGTTCCAGGTAATAAACACGCTGCTGTATATGCTACTATCGTAAAACATCACGGACTACAGATTGTAAATTGCCAAGGGCGCGTATGTTTGATTGACATTTCTTTGCTTCTTATTAATCTAACCCCTGTACTTTGTTTGTTATTATGATTGTGATTGATTGTGATTGTCATTGTCATTGTTATTATTATTGTTATTACTATTACTACTATTATTATTACTATTACTACTATTACTATTATTATTGTTATTATTATTATTATTATTATTATTATTATTATTATTATTATTATTATTATTATTATTATTATTATTATTATTATTATTATTATTATTATTATTATTATTATTATTATTATTATTATTATTATTATTATTATTATTATTATTATTATTATTATTATTATTATTATTATTATTATTATTATTATTATTATTATTATTATTATTATTATTATTATTATTATTATTATTATTATTATTATTATTATTATTATTATTATTATTATTATTATTATTATTATTATTATTATTATTATTATTATTATTATTATTATTATTATTATTATTATTATTATTATTATTAAGCGTGTGTCTGTGTGTGTCAGCCTGTGTGTACGAGTGTATGTGTGTATGTGGTTGTCTGTGTGTATGTCTGTATGTATATGTCTGCGTATGTGTGTATGTGTGTGTCTGTGTGTATGTGTGCGTGTGTGTATGTGTGTGTCTGTGTGTATGTGCGTGTCTGTGTGTATGTGTGTGCCAGTCTGTGTGTATGTGTATGTGTGCATGTGTTTGTCTGTGTGTATGTCTGTATGTATATGTCTGCGTATGTGTGTATGTGTGTGTCTGTGTGTCTATGTGTGTATGTGTATGTGTGCGTGTGTGTATGTGTGTGTCTGTGTGTATGTGTGTGTCTGTGTGTATGTGTGTGCCAGTCTGTGTGTATGTGTATGTGTGCATGTGTGTGTCTGTGTGTATGTATGTGAGTATGCGTGTCAGCCTGTGTGTGTTTGTGTGTATGTGTGTCAGTCTGTGTGTATGTGTGTATGCGTATGTGTTTCTGTGTGTGTCTGAGTGTCTGTGTGTGTTTGTGTGTATGTGTGTGCCTGTGTGTGTCTGTGTGTGGGTCTGTATGTGTGTCAGTCTGTGTGTATGTGTGTATGCGTATGTGTTTCTGTGTGTGTATGTGTGTCTGTGTGTGTCTGAGTGTCTGTGTGTGTTTGTGTGTATGTGTGTGTCTGTGTGTATGTATGTGTCTGTGTGTATGTGCGTGTCTGTGTGTCTGTGTGTATGTGTGTATGTTTGTGTGTATGTGTGTGTCAGGGTGTATGTGTGTATGTGTGTGCCAGTCTGTGTGTGTCTGTGTGTATGTATGTGTCTGTGTGTATGTATGTGTCTGTGTGTATGTGTGTGTCTGTATGTATTTGTGTGTGTCAGTCTGTGTGTATGGGTGAGTAGTATGTATGTGTGTGTCTGGCTGTGTGTATGTGTGTATGTTTGTGTCTGTGTATGTTTGTATTTGTGTATGTGTGTGTCTCGGTGTATGTCTGTGTATGTGTGTCTGTGTGTGTCCGTGTGTGTGTGTCTGTGTGTGTGCGTGTTTGTGTGTGCGTGTTTGTGTGTGCGTGTGTCCGTGTGTTTGTGTCTATCTGTCTGTGTATGTGTGTCTGTGTGTATGTGTCTGTGTGTGCGTGTGTCCGTGTGTGTGTGTCTATCTGTCTGTGTATGTGTGTCTGTGTGTATGTGTCTGTGTGTGCGTGTGTCCGTGTGTGTGTGTCTGTGTGTGTGCGTGTTTGTGTGTGCGTGTTTGTGTGTGCGTGTTTGTGTGTGCGTGTGTCCGTGTGTTTGTGTCTATCTGTCTGTGTATGTGTGTCTATGTGTCTGTGTGTTTGTGTGTGCGTGTGTCCGTGTGTGTGTGTCTATCTGTCTGTGTATGTGTGTCTGTGTATATGTGTGTCTGTGTGTATGTGTGTGTCTATATGTGTTTGTGCGCGTGTGTCCGTGTGTGTGTCTGTATGTGTTTGTGCGCGTGTATCCGTGTGTGTTTCTGTATGTGTTTGTGCGCGTGTGTCCGTGTATGTGTCTGTATGTGTGTATGCGTATGTGTTTCTGTGTGTGTGTCTGTGTGTGTCTGAGTGTCTGTATGTGTTTGTGCGCGTGTGTCCGTGTGTGTGTCTGTATGTGTTTGTGCGCGTGTGTCCGTGTGTGTGTGTCTGTATGTGTTTGTGCGCGTGTGTCCGTGTGTGTGTCTGTATGTGTTTGTGCGCGTGTGTCCGTGTGTGTGTCTGTATGTGTTTGTGCGCGTGTGTCCGTGTGTGTTTCTGTATGTGTGTGCGCGTGTGTCCGTGTATGTGTGTATGTATGTGTACGCGTGTGTCCGTGTGTGTATGTGTGAATGTGCGTGTGTCCATGTGTGTGTATGTGTGAATGTGCGTGCGCATGTGTGTGCGGGTGTGTGTTCGCGTGTGTGTATGTGTGTGTGGTGTGTGTGTGTCTGTACGCGTATATGTGTGTGTTTGTCAGCCTGTGGACAGCAGAACTCAAAAACCAAACTTAGGTTAAAAACCGAAGTAGGTATTCACGCCTGGTGCCTTTCAAGGATGCGACACTAAGATTTTGTAGAAAATGACCCCACTCTAAACTACCTTTTACATACATAATTTTCCGAAATTTGGATTTTCTTGAAAATAGCTCTAACGATTTTGTTTAAAATGGTACAGGCTTAAGATATTTTTATGACAAATGAAATGTGTATTTTGTTTTTTCTGGCTATCGCCTATGTACTTCTGTTTACTCTGGATGACTTTCGAATAACCCGTAATCCGTAAGAGTCAGAAAAGTCTTAATATTTATAAAATCTGACGTGTTACACTTACATGACTTTCTCTACTCTTGTACTAACCATTCTTACAAACTCTTATTTCTATATCTTCTCCGTGTTAGTTGAGATAAACATTTGCAGAAATTATCTTATTGTTTATTTCCTTGTAGGTACAAGAGGAATATTAGAGCACAGCAGGCTTTGAGGATAATAAAATCTTTTAAAACTTTGAGATCCCGTTCTCTTTGCACGCTTAACATAAAACAAAATGAACAGCGATGTTAGCGAGAAAATTCAAAATATGTAATTCATGTGTCTTAAGAATATCTCAAACATATCATTTTTAATCAAGGTTCCACGGGTGAGAGATTTAGAAACATTGATATTTCGGCCATTGTAGACTCCATGGATGTGGGGTTTTGCTGGGTGACGGGTGATGTTCAGGTTGTGGGTAGTAAGGAGGTAGCAACTTTATGCTCCTCAACGACTGTTTTCCAGTGTGCAACTTCCGTTGGGCTCTGCTGGTGTTTGGGTCTAAATATGGAGGTTTAAAGTTTTGAATTTAGATTCCAAGCTTCTCTTGGAAGGACTGTATGGGAGCTGAGCTTGCGCTGGTGTTGGAGTAGCTCCTCTGTTACCGGGGGTGCCCGCAAGCCATTCGGGGAACCCTGTTCGCACACGCGTGCGTTCTCTGGGATTATAGTCCCCAAGAGACCAACCAGGGCACTCCGATGTTGTGGAATCCGGTCATTAAACTTTGTTGCTCGGCGCCTAATTTCGTCCTCCACATACGGAAGAGACGAGGCCACGTGCAGTAGTCTCAAGGGATGTATGTACCTGGATCTATATACGCGACAAAATTACCAAATTACTTATAATAACGACCTCTTGTCCAAAATTAATCCGCCTATTTTTGATAAAAAAAAAGAGAGCAACCGATAATCCCAAGCAATTATTTATTTATTTATTTATTTATTTATTTATTTATTTATTTATTTATTTACTTATTTATTTATTTTAAAATAAAAAAGTACCTGATGAATTGAAGAACAAGAAGAAGAAGAAGAAGATGATGATGATGATGATGATGATGATGATGATGAAGATGATGATAGTAAAACAATCGTTAATAGGTAATGGCTTACAGTGGCTTAGAGCTACAGGTGCAGGACTTGAAAGTTGCGCACCTTTAGCACGTTATTGGAGCCCAGCAAGACAAAATAGTGTTGGTGTTGAACTAGCAACTGGGAAGTACAATCCATTGACTAATACGAGTCTTACGGATTACTTTATGAGCACGATTACCCGAGCCTCCTTTATCAGATCAAGAGATCTTAACCACTGTTATCAGACGGAGCCTAATAGTGGCTAGCCCTCTAGATTTCACTGATGTTATCGAATTACTCGAGCCTCCTTTATCAGATCAGGAGATCTTAACCGCTGTTATCAGACGGAGCCTAATAGTGGCTAGCCCTCTAGATTTCACTGATGTTATCGAATTACTATCAGATCAAGAGATCTTAACCGCTGTTATCAGACGGAGCCTAATAGTGGCTAGGCCTCTAGGTTTCACTGATGTTATCGAATTACTATCAGATCAAGAGATCTTAACCGCTGTTATCAGACGGAGCCTAATAGTGGCTAGCCCTCTAGATTTCACTGATGTTATCGAATTACTATCAGATCAAGAGATCTTAACCGCTGTTATCAGACGGAGCCTAATAGTGGCTAGGCCTCTAGGTTTCACTGATGTTATCGAATTACTATCAGATCAAGAGATCTTAACCGCTGTTATCAGACGGAGCCTAATAGTGGCTAGCCCTCTAGATTTCACTGATGTTATCGAATTACTATCAGATCAAGAGATCTTAACCGCTGTTATCAGACGGAGCCTAATAGTGGCTAGCCCTCTAGATTTCACTGATGTTATCGAATTACTCGAGCCTCCTTTATCAGATCAGGAGATCTTAACCGCTGTTATCAGACGGAGCCTAATAGTGGCTAGCCCTCTAGATTTCACTGATGTTATCGAATTACTCGAGCCTCCTTTATCAGATCAAGAGATCTTAACCGCTATTATCAGACGGAGCCTAATAGTGGCTAGCCCTCTAGATTTCACTGATGTTATCGAATTACTATCAGATCAAGAGATCTTAACCGCTGTTATCAGACGGAGCCTAATAGTGGCTAGCCCTCTAGATTTCACTGATGTTATCGAATTACTCGAGCCTCCTTTATCAGATCAAGAGATCTTAACCGCTGTTATCAGACGGAGCCTAATAGTGGCTAGCCCTCTAGATTTCACTGATGTTATCGAATTACTCGAGCCTCCTTTATCAGATCAAGAGATCTTAACCGCTGTTATCAGACGGAGCCTAATAGTGGCTAGGCCCCTAGATTTCACTGATGTTATCGAATTACTATCAGATCAAGAGATCTTAACCGCTGTTATCAGACGGAGCCTAATAGTGGCTAGCCCTCTAGATTTCACTGATGTTATCGAATTACTATCAGATCAAGAGATCTTAACCGCTGTTATCAGACGGAGCCTAATAGTGGCTAGCCCTCTAGATTTCACTGATGTTATCGAGTTACTATCAGATCAGGAGATCTTAACCGTTGTTATCAGACGGAGCCTAATAGTGGCTAGCCCTCTAGATTTCACTGATGTTATCGAATTACTATCAGATCAAGAGATCTTAACCGCTATTATCAGACGGAGCCTAATAGTGGCTAGCCCTCTAGATTTCACTGATGTTATCGAATTACTCGAGCCTCCTTTATCAGATCAGGAGATCTTAACCGCTGTTATCAGACGGAGCCTAATAGTGCTGATGTTATCGAATTACTCGCAGAATTCGAGAATCAATCTGTTCCTAAAGAACGACATCAATACCCCTTAACTGAAAGAAATGACAGAAACACTTAAAACTCAAATAACCAGAACATCAATGAAGATTGAAATAGAAATAATAACAATCATAAAAATTCTCCGTTTCAAAGAAGGTGGTCCGGTAATCCATCAGTCAGTGGGGGAGGGGCACAATTCCAAAACAATTATAACCCCGACAACAGAATCAGACAGTAACAAGGAAATTATTCAGGATTTAGAAATACACATGGACCACACTTAAAGTCTGATACCGAAAATAATCAACGGTTCCGAAACAATAACCAAATAAATTATCTACATGTAAATCGAACTGACTGAAATTCTTGTAACCCATATAAACGTAATGATAGGCGTAATTATTGGGAACACCGTAATGATTGGCACTCAAGATCCAAAAACTTACAATACATAGAAACTGATCAACATATGAGAGTGAACCTACATAGGTTGTAATACCGAGCCTTCACTGGTTAATTAACACGCATCGACGGAACGTCTACCAACCAAGTTGAGGAAAACTAAGAGAGGACCGAATTCGACCTTGTATACAACATACTAACATTCAAAATTAGAGTTATTTAAACTCTAATTTTACCGCACACACTCTGTAAGCTCCAACAGCAGCTCAGCCTCTCAAGCTCCTGACATTATTGACCACGACTCAGACACCAGCATTGAATCTACAACAAAACTCGGCAACCGACTTAACACACTACTGACACCACGCACGACTTACATACCACCCACACCTCACGGCTACTTCACGATATACATCATCAACAGCAACCCAGACAAACAGAATACATGGCTCGTTAGGAGCTTGATGACAAAGACACAACAGAACACAGACTCACTCTACCGCGCACAAAGACTGCAACAGAACACATTCGCACTGACCTTCCGCAACCAGCAACAAGCAGTGACTTTCACCCAGGCCATCCCCATTCACAACTTCGGGAAGTTTGCGTACTACGCAAACTCCCCACCACAAAACCGACCCACACCCAACCCTGACACAGAACCAAACAGACCACGCAAAACCCTGACCGCCGTAGTAAAAGGAATACCCTACGACATAACTGATGACGAAATACTACAAAGCATACAAGAGACATACCCAGAAATAACACGCGTGTCCAGGATCATCAGTCAAAACAGACAGACGCAACTCGTACGAATTTTCAGCACATGTATCACAACTATCAACACAATACTGAAAGAAGGCGCCGTCATTGAAAAACAGATTTTCAGGGCAGAGCCTTCTAAGCACACAGACCGACACGTACCTTGCCGACAATGCCAGACATACGGACATCACGAGGAAAATTGCACACAAAAACCCATATGCTTCCACTGTGGGCACAACTCTGACACGCGACGATGCACACATCCTATCCGACATAACACCCCTTACTGCTCCACCTGCCGACAGAACGGGCACTACACCGGGCAAGTAAAATGCCCGATGTATCCCAGACAACCCCCGACACAACCTGAACACACTGCCAAGACATACATCTTCCCCCACAACATCCCCACACCACCCAAACCAACACACGTGACTGACTGGCCCGAGACAAATTTCCCAAAGATCCCTGAAACTAAAAGACACATGTCAAAACACGAGACAGTAAACACTTTTCAAGACGTAATATCACAATCTGAACAACAAATCAAGTCCCTGCAAGACCAACTCACAAACATACAGCAAAACATTACAAAGTACATACGCGACATCACAAACACGACAATAACACAAATACTCAGCACACTGATACCACCAATATACGACATAACTCCACCTGCACACAGAGCACGATTCCTACAAAACCTGACACAGACTGCACAAAAGACACTTAAAAAAGCAATTAACACGACGAGAGTTGGCAACCAGCTGGCTATCTTCATAAATGAAAACACTTAACAATGACACACGAACATCAATTACCATAAAAAACATAACCACACAGTAAATACAAACACACACATACATAACAAAACACATACAACACACAACACAGACAAAAACTAACCGAGAGCTGTTGCAGCAACACACACACATAACCACACAACAAACAAAAACAAAAATCTTCTCAGAGAGCAGAAGCTATCACACACCGGGGATGAACACACACACACACACACACACACACACACACACACACACACACACACACACACACACACACACAACCACACCTACAATCACGCAAAATCAAAATTTAACGCACCCAAGATTGATGTCTCCGCCCCGTACCAAGTTAAAAAATTTAAAATACGCGGCTGAAAAGGGACTATCCCTAAAACAGCCAGGGCATGTTTTACAACATGCCCAAATAACTTTTTTGATTGATTGATTGATTGGTTATTTAAATATAGTAATTGGTGAAAATAACAAGTAATTAATTACACCTGAAAAATTCTAAGACTAGTCACAAAGAGGTTATGAACCCCCCGGTTATTGACATAAATGTATGAGATGAGGAGTATCGAGCATTGATAGATACGAGATACAGACTTCTGGCAGTACCAGCGTTGTTAACGAGAATACACATGTTTCTAAAAATATAAAAGTCAGGAAAGGCCAAATGTTTACCAGTTTACTGTAGTGTAGCCATTGGTAAAAAATACAACACCAAGTCGACATGTTAAAATTAAAAGCAGGAGCGTGGGAATATGAATTGATTGCTTTGATGGTACCATATTAGTAATATATAATATAATTATATAGATTTCGCTAGGTACAAGTTAATCCATTATTTACTTGGCTAATTTACAACTAACACAAAAGCAAGAGGTTAACATAGGTAGGTCTACGTAATAAACTTGAGGATTGTTACAGCCTTAGTACAAATCAAAAACAACAATTGTTGACTATTCTGATTAAATATAAGAATATATTTTCTAACAAGCCTGGACGGAATATCTTCAATAAAAATCAAGAGCTGTTATACCTTGCTTAACCGACATAAAACCAAATATGTAAAGACCAGTGATCATAATATGTGATCGACGTGAATAAAAACAATTTATAAGAGAAAACCACATCATTGTTGAAGGACTTCGCTGCTCCCGTAACGCGCCTGCTGGTCCTATCACAAGGAACCGACTAAGCAGGCCGAGCGGCAAACGACCGCCGCATTACAATGAGATAAAAATTAACGTAATTTGTTGATCTGTTTGTATATTAGGTATTATCACTATTACAATACGTTACAGCCTGTTTTTGAAAGTATTAAATTTGTCAACTTGCACATAGAGATGTATGTTTCAACATCAACACAAGAAACTGGGCCAAGCATTACGTAACGAATATTATTTCTAGGTCTCCTTCATCGAGGTCATACTTCTCACCTGACAGTACATCAGCAATCTTCAACTTGAATCATATCTACTGTTCTTTATCAACGCATTTTCCGTATTAGCAAAGGCAACTTTGCGCACTTAAATTTCTAGATGACTTTAATTTCTTGCCACTCATTTCACGAATTCTGTTTGGTTTTGAATTTCGCGGAAATTACTGGTTCTTACTTTGGGCTTGATGAAATATAAATATCAGCCGAATCACTATCTGCTGTTGTGGGAAGACTGCATCGAAACTGTGGGCCATTTGCGCCCTTCAAAAGTGGCAGGTAGATTCACCACAAAGTGCTTTACAGGACAAGTGTGTCTTACAATACACCTAAACCCTTTAGTTGGATGTATTGAGCTGTGAGTGAAGAGAGCAGATATTTAATAAAGTATGAATAGAGAAAACATATTTCAATAGATTTCCTACAATTTCTAGATTCTGAGGCTCTCAATCTTTATTCTAGTAATTTGAGAGAAAGGCAATAAACACGCGAAAAATTATAACAATCATAGATTTCTCTCTTGAAACGATACAAAGTGACTTATAACCTCTAACAATGTCCTATCAGATAAAAGCAGCTTCACTTAAGAAATTCTCTGCACTTCAAAATGCCTTGAGTAAAGTTTTGAGTCGATCATATCAAAGATGTCTATCTTAGGAACTGCAACAAAGCCCATGCAATTTACTACCGGCCAAGGAGAGGAAAAGATGTTAAAAAATCTGTGTTGCACTCACATGACTTTCTCTACTCTTGTACTAACGATTCTTACAAACTCTTATTCCTATATCTTCTTCGTGTTAGTTAAAATAAACATTTGTACAAATTATCTCATTGGTTGTTTCCTTGTAGGTACAAATGGGGAATATTAGAATACAGCAGCGTTTGTGCGATAGTCAACATTTTTTAAAGCTTTCAAATTCCGTTCTCTTTGCACAGTTCACGTACAAAATGAACAACGATGTTCCATTTCACGAAAGTTTTAAGTTTTCCGAAACTGACTCAAATAACAAAGAATATCTCCGAAATGGTTCACTCTTCAAAAAAAATTTGTTCCGATATAAATTGTGTGCATTAGAGGGATCTACGTTTTTGTAGAGTAAGATTTTGTCTATTTCTTACGGTTTTCAGGTTATTCAGAAGTAGTCCAGAGTAAACAGGACTACATAGGCTATAGCCGAAAAATTCAAAATATACATTTCATTTGTCATACAAATAACCTAAACACATGGCATTTTCATCAAAGCCGTTAGAGCCATTTTCAAGAAAACAAAAATATCGAAAAATGTTCCATATAAAGGGTAGTTTAGGGTGGAGCTATTTTCTTCAAAATCTTCGTGTCGCATCCTTGAAGGGCGTTAAACTTAAATACCAACTTTGGTTTTTAATCGACTTTTCGTTCTTGAGTTATGCTGTCCACAGCCTGACACACAGACAGACAGACAGACAGATAGACTGACACATAGACAGACACACAGACTGACACACACACACACACACGAACCTTTTTCTAAGAATGCTTTTTTTGGATTCAGGGGGCCTCAAAACATACATTTCCGGTGAAATCTCGACATCGAACTTTTGGGTGGAATATAATACTTCCCCTACTTACCAGTAGAGAAAGTGAAAATGGTATGCAGAATGCAGAGAAAGTTTCTGAAAGGGATTTATTGCCATCGCTGGTTACTGAGCTGCTAAAAAGGCCAAGATAAATATCAAGTATTATCAGTGTGAGATTCTCACCCCAAATTACCACATTGAAATCTCGGCTCTCTATGCGAGAGAACAAAACATTGCCTGGGTGCATCAAGTTAAGGCGTCCACTCACACCTCAGTTTCCACTGTCGTATTGTTGCAAAGAACAGAGCAACATCTATTCCGTTGAGCAAGATGCCAGTGAAATCTCCTCATGTCTCCCCAATGGATGTTTCGCCTTTAGACTCTTGAAAAGCGCATTGGGAAGTAGGCGCTCTCAAACAAGAAAGCCTGTAAAGAGGAGTGGAAACTTCTGGACATGGCTGCACTCGCAAGAGCCTGCGTCAGTGCAAACTGAGGTGCAGAGCAATTGCTCGGATGAAGGGACAACAAATAGAGCACATCTAGTTCAATGGTTCTTATTGGTGCACGTTTGGGAACGCCAATGGCAGCCATAGATGTGCAATCGGCGAGCCACACTTGCCATTCCCACCTTTACAGCGATTGTACACATTTTGAATAATGTGTGCTGTTTGCCACGTGCTGTGGGCAAGGAATGCGCTTTATAAGTAGCAGGTGCACTAGCTGTTTCCCACATATTTATACAGGTTTAAGAGCTTTGTGCAATTTCTGTTGTGCGCCACCATTCGTGTCTCATTGCAACTCTGCCTGGGTAGTTTTGGTTTCTATACAAGTTAGGTGTAGCACGGCTGTTATGGGCTCTTGGTTGCGTCACATATGATAAACCTGGTGTGTTGTAGTTTATTATTCCTTAAACAATACCAGGAAATTCCTATGCTGTTACAGGGATATATTAAGTTGCATGTGCCAAGGCTGTTACGGGTTACCGATTACGTCACATATGATAAAACTGGTGTGTTGTAGTTTATTATTCCTTAAACAATACCAGGAAATTCCTATGCTGTTACAGGGATATATTAAGTTGCATGTGCCAGGGCTGTTACGGGTTACCGATTACGTCACATATGATAAAACTGGTGTGTTGTAGTTTATTATTCCTTAAACAATACCAGGAAATTCCTATGCTGTTACAGGGATATATTAAGTTGCATGTGCCAGGGCTGTTACGGGTTACCGATTACGTCACATATGATAAAACTGGTGTGTTGTAGTTTATTATTCCTTAAACAATACCAGGAAATTCCTGTGCTGTTACAGGGATATATTAAGTTGCATGTGCCAGGGCTGTTACGGGTTACCGATTACGTCACATATGATAAAACTGGTGTGTTGTAGTTTATTATTCCTTAAACAATACCAGGAAGTTCCTATGCTGTTACAGGGATATATTAAGTTGCATGTGCCAAGGCTGTTACGGGTTACCGATTACGTCACATATGATAAAACTGGTGTGTTGTAGTTTATTATTCCTTAAACAATAGCAGGAAGTCCTATGCTGTTACAGGGATATATTAAGTTGCATGTGCCAAGGCTGTTACGGGTTGCCGATTACGTCACATATGATAAACCTGGTGTGTTGTAGTTTATTATTCCTTAAACAATAGCAGGAAGTCCTATGCTGTTACAGGGATATATTAAGTTGCATGTGCCAAGGCTGTTACGGACTGTCAGCTGCGCTATACAGATATATGAATAGCACTCGAATTATCGCACTTGTGTGTGAGAGCGCTTTGGTCTGCGGGAATTGGGATGGGTGAGAGGGTGAGGGGGGGGGGGGGCAGTACAAGTGTACTATCTTTCACAAAAGTAAATACCCACCTTCAGCTAAACCTGCGCAAAGGGTCACCTAATTCTCCGGCGTGCTTGCATAGTTGGTATGAGAATTAAATTAGTCATGTGCTTCCCTTGCTGTCCAAAGGACGTGGCAGCCATGTCTCCTCTTAGCTCACTCACCTCACAGTTTAAAAAGCAATATTTCAGCAATCCTTCTACATTAACGGACAAACATTGCAAATTTAACTTGAGTGCATCTGCAGGAAAGGTGTTCTTATGGTGTTTTATTAAACTGTGGACTAGAACTAAAATGATTCCAGTATTGGGTGCTACACTTAGAGACGTGAGTTTAATCAGCGAGTTGAAGCTCTTGTGTTGCCTATAGCGCAACTGGCTAAGGTGTGTTCGTTCAAATCTACAGTGGTGGGTTAACATTAGTTCGAATCCCGCTCCACATTCTTTTCTTTTTTATTTCTCTTTTCGTTGTATCCTTCTTCACGGGAACATCATTATTTATACTATAACCCGTGTTAAATATAACATTATACAAACTAATGAAATCTATATCTTTACATATTTTTATTCCGCATAGCGTTGTAACTTTCCCGCCGTGCTATGAATGCTGCAGCACGATTGCAATTTTAGAACTGAATGCTTTATAATTGCTTAAAATAAATCAGGGAACACGCCTACGTTAACTGTCAATCATGGCTCCCGAAATTAATATTTTCCTTTAAATATTCACATTCAAAGGCATTTCTATATATTTCGTAGACTATGACCATATTCGATCCCAGGGACCCGCATGTGGTATTCGTGGTGGACGAAGCGGCGTCAGGGCGGGTTTTCTCCGGGTGCTCCGGTTTCCCCCGCCATCTCATTCCACCGATGCTCCATCTTCATTCCATGTGTCATCAGTGTCACCGCCTGCGGTGCCGTAGTAGTAAAAGCGGGCGTTAAACACTACAACAACAATGACCATATTAAAATATATAAGCGCGTAATACTGTAAAATAGGTTTTAATAGACATAAAATTCATTGTTACAAGATGTGGACGCCAGGGAATAATGTAACTGTGATACATTAAACAGAACAGAATGCAGTTGTAGATTACTTCAGCGGAAGTAACCTCTACACCTAGCAAGCTTGCCATGTCGTTTATTTCCAAGCACTACACAATGTTGCCATTTTCCCATCAACTAAACTCAATTTCCAGCAGTGTGCGTTCATCCGATTTTCCATTCCTCGTAAAAAACTGTACAGAATTAACCACGTTTGTGAATTTTGTATTTCAGAAAATAAACATGCGAAAGGCGGGGATCGAACCCCCGGCAGCTAGAAGTTGGGAATCGCCCGGTTAGCGCCGTGTTTTGGAATACAAACTTTCGTCAAATGGAAGATCGTGATTCATTTTTTATAACTTAGCCGTGCAAGGAGAACGGAACCTCAAAGCTTTGAAAGATTTGACTGTCACTCAAAGCCTACTGTATTCCCATATTCCCCTTGTAGTTACAAGAAAGTGAACAATAAGACAATTACAGAAAATGTTTATCCCAACTAACACGATGAAGATAAAGGAATAGTTTGTAAGAATGGTTAGTACAAGAGTAGAGAAAGACATGTGAGTGCCACACAACAGATTTTTTATATCGGTCTTTGCTTCTTTTATTCCAAGAAATTACTGTATGCTCATATGTGCTTTAATGAAATAATTTTTGTCTCAGAAAAATTGAAAATGCGACAGACGGTTCCGGGAAATCCGGGAGTGTCGGAAGTGGAAGTGACGTCACCATTACGTGGTCAATAAGATTTCCGTGCCGACGTACAATCATTTACTGAAATTCGTGAAATGGTACAATATATTAAGATATATGAATTGTAGACGTTTAAAAATACAATAATATGAGCGTAAATGTGTGTTTGTGTGTGTGTCTCTCTCTGTGTGAGTGTGTGTGTGTGTGTGTGTGTGTGTGTGTGTGGTTGTGTGTGTGTGTGTGTGTGTGTGTGTGTGTGTGTGTGTGTGTGTGTGTGTGTGTGTGTGTCTGTGTGTGATGTAAGTTAATTTTAAAACCACTCAAATGATTTGATAGTTATTTCATCTTTGAAAATCTCGATTTGTTGTAATGGAAGGTCCTGCTCCGGCCATTCGTCAAGGTGCAAATATGTCCAATACAATTATTGTCAATAAAGAACACTTTTGACGAAGAATAAAGACAACTCGTGTGAAATATTTGGAGCCATCTAGCTTCATGACGAATGGGTATAACTAACTGTCGGGAAACATTTAAACAATGCTGTAATTAATTTCTACCTTGATTTGAATTAATTTTGTCATAACTTAATGATAAATGTCATGCAAAGTTTAATTTCTAAGATGGATTTGGCAACGTCATGTTAACATTAAACATTGCGCTTGCTTAATAGCTTTGTGTTTCTTTGGAGACATTAAAAAATAATTATTAATACGCTTAAACAAAGAGCTAAAGCTCTTAGGACACTACAAGTAACAAGAAATACACAAAATAAATAAATAAATGAAAGCACAGGGAAGATAATATGCAAACCCTCTGTTAAACAATCACAAATACTACAGGAAGAAGAGCGAGTAGAGGAAGCTGTGTGAATGCAATATGTTGCATTTCTATTTCACTCATATAGAAAACTATGTATTGTTTGTATAAGAGAGTGTAGAGCAGCAAGTGCAATTGTGCTTCCTAAAAGAAAAGTGAGCAGAGAAAGCCTTGTGGATGTAATACGTTACATTTCTACTTCAGTCATCTAGAAAATTGTCTGAGTTGTTTGTAGAGGACGGAGTAGAGAAGAAAGTGTGGTAGCATTATGTAACAGAAAAGCGGGTAGAGAAAACCATGTGAATGAAACCTGTTGCATAATAAAATTTATAACATAAAGCCTTAATGAAGAAACACTTAGATTTGGCAATTTTCATGGTGAACGAACGAACGATGAACCATTATTGGAGTTTGCCTACTTCATACATACCAACATCCGACCGACAGACAGACAGACAGACAGACGCTGTCCTGCTTGCTCAAACCTACATCCAACATTTATAACATTTTAAAAATAAACCACGCATTGTTTGCACTGTTTTCATGGCAAAAAAAAAAAAAACAAAACAAAAAAAAAACGCACATACACACACTGTCACACACACAAACACACTGACTCACAGAGAGACTCTTTTTGTAAACATAATTATATGTTGGATTAAGAATGTATTTTCGGTGACGTCTTGATATCAGATGTTTGCGTGAAATACAAGACTTGCTATCGCCTATCCGAGGCAGGCAGGCGCTAGAGGAAGCAAAAGTGTGTTAGTTTATACCTTACATAATGATAGCAATGCTATGCCGTATTCTGTAACTGAAATACCAACCTGTCTTTATTAGCTGACTATTGCTTTTCTTTTGCTGTTTTACAAATACATTTCGTGTGTGCAAATGATATTTATATCACCTGCCTGATTTAACAGCATGTTCTGCTGCACAATAGGGCAAGTCTCGGATTGGAGGCAGCCGATCATTAAATTTTGCGGCATCTATTATCAGCATTATTCATGTTATATTCTATAACTGATTGTAAATAAACTTACTTACATAAACCTTAAAATGCGCAGTTAGTATAATTCTGTTCCCTGAATTATCGTAAATAAATAAAATCAGTAGAATTTAAAATATACATAGAGTCACTGTAATACGTTTCCTGAATCATCACAAACAACGAAAAATAAATTCGTTTAAAATACAGAATGATTCCTGAATGATCACAAATAATGAAATATGTTTCAGCCAGAGAGATTTGAATTTCCCTTTATCCAAGAAACAAGCTTGTTTACCCTACTGGTTAGTTAGTATTGGTGTTGGGATTTTTGGAAATAATCCAATTCCACCTGCAAAATCTCAGGTTAGGGTTTTTAAAATACTCTCCAAAAGTTCACAAAGACGGTAATAAACAAGAATGGATTAAACATCCGTTTTGCACCTTAGTCATCATTTCCGCTGATCTTTCCATAAGATTAAAAGAAAGTTTTTTGGAAATATCTGTGGACATTTCACTGAATATAAAAATCTGATGTGTTGCACTCACACGACTTTCTCTATTCTTGTTCTAACCAGTTTTACAAGGTCTTATTCCTATATCTTCTTCGCACTGATTGAGATAAACATTTGCAGAAATTATCTTATTCCTTATTTCCTTGAAGGTACAAGGGGATTATGACCGCCTCCGTAGCGCAGTGGTAGCGCGCTTGCCTCTGGCGTGGAGGACCCGGGTTCGATCCCCGGTACCAGCATGGGGATTTTATCCCCTCTGGGAGGTCTGGCACGGGGTGCACTCAGCCTCATTAGGTTCCGGGGGGACCAAATGAGGAGCTACTTGATGGAGAAGTAGCGGCCCCAGGTCTAGAAGACCGCATAACTGGCCGGGAGGGCTCGGGGCGCTGACCACGTCCCACCCTCCAGTACTGCACCTCACCAATGACGCCTGTAGTGGGCAGAGGTGGGGGATGCAGCGGCTGGGCGGTAGGCCTTGGCCCCTCGTGGGTTGTCGCGCCGGGGTTTAACTAACTTAACAAGGGGAATATGGGAATACAGCAGCAGGCTTTGAGAGATAGTCAAATCTGTAAGATTTAAAGCTTTCACGGCGCACGTTATTTATTACAGTTTCACGGGCGATCAGCCGTATGAGGTTTGAAAATATTGAGCTTTCGGCCATTCTAAACTCCATGGCCTTCGTCAGAATGAAAAAAAAAATTCTGACGAAGGCCATGGAGTTTATAATGGCCGAAAGCTCAATATTTTCAAACCTCACACGGCTGATCGCCCGTGAAACTGTAATAAATAGTCAAATCTTTTGAAGTTTTCAAGTTCAATTCTCTTTGCACGGTTAGCATATAAAAAAGGAATATCGATGTTCCCTTTCGCAGAAGCATTAGTTCCCCAAAACTCACACACAAAACAAGCAATGTATCGGAAAGTATGCTTCACTCTACCAAAAAAGAAAAAAGAAAAAAAAAAAAAAAAAAAAAAAAAAAAACGATTTAGATATAAATTGTGTTTTAGCTTGATCTACATTTTTTGTATAGTATTATTTGGTCTATCTCTTACGGTTTACCAGTTATGCAAAGGTTATTTCAAGTAAATATGACTTCATGGGTTACAGCCAGAAAAATCAAGATATGCATTTCCTGTGTCATAAAAATATCTCAAACATATGGCATTTTAATGAAATTTGTTTGAGTCATTTTCAAGAAAATGAAATATTTCGAAAAATTTTGCATGTAAAAGGTAGTTCAGGGTGGAGGAATCCTTGAAAGACATTAAACTTAAATACCAACTTCGGTTTGTAACCGACTTTCGTTTTTGAGTTATGTTGTGTATAGAGTGAAAGACACACACACACACACACACACACACACACACACACACACACACACACACACACAGAGAGAGAGAGAGAGAGAGAGAGAGAGAGAGAGAGAGAGAGAGAGAGAGAGAGAGAGAGACACAGACGGACATTTTTCTAAAAAAAAATCCTTTTTTGGATTCAGTGAGTTTACGGCCCGTCGACATTTTTTTTTTTTTTTAAATTCAGGGGGCCTCAAGAACTATTTGCGGTAAAATTTGGACATCGAATTTTTAGGTGGAATACAATACTTCATACTTCCTCTACTTTACTAAACGCAGTAGAGAAAGTAAAATTGTATTAACTAGCAAAAAGGGCAGGTGTAAAGTAAATCAGAGTCCTAAAACTCTAGTGAAAAGATTTGTACTGTTATTGCCCAATATGCAGTGTCAAATTTTGTTGTTGTTTTTGTTGTTTTCTAGTGCCTTGCATCTGGCAATGAAGCCATTAGCATTCGTGCTTTCCAATACTTTTGAACTATAGTTCCTTCTGATCTTAATGCTTCACAGGCTTCGTTCATTTCTGCTGGATCGTTACACAGGACACATGTTGGTGAGGATGAGATACCTATTCTGTAGAGATGACTTGCTAAGCAGTCGTGATTTGTCAATAGTCGGAAGGCTGCAACCGCTGTTTTCCTTGGTCTCTGGGGGATTATATCTGGGTTGGAACGTAGTGTAATCCATTTTTTATCTTTGGCATTTGTTTCTATTTCTTGTAGGTATGAATGAGAAAATTTTTTAATGATCAAGCGTTTTATTGAGGAATATGAGAAATGGAATTTAGACTTTTGTTTTATTGTTGCAAGTGAGTCTGCAGCTTCGTTCCCCATGACTCCACAGTGTGCTGGAATCCATTGGAGATGAACAGTCTTATTAACTTTTTGGAGTTGTGTTAACATTTTGTAGCATTCTCTAATTTTTGTTGACTTCTTTGTAGTATTTGAACATATTCCCTGAATTGCAGCTTTAGAATCCGAAAGAATTACTGCCTTGTTAAATTTATTTAAGGGAAGATTTAATAATTGTCGGAGAGCAATGTATATAGCCTCTATTTCTCCATCATAATTTGTTGTGTCTCTGCCAACAGAATGATAAAAGGAAAAATGTGAACACGTTACTCCAGCTCCAGTAAGGTTTTCCTTGGAGGATCCATCAGTATATATGTGCAGCCATTCTTCTGTGGGATACCTAGTATTGATTGTTTCCAGAGCTAGAAGTTTTTGTATTTCTTTTGGTGTGTCTGATTTACTTATTTCCGCTATTAATTCCAAATTGAAAGTTTTCTCTGGTGTTAGGAATGTTCAATTTGGATTTAATCTGTGTTACCTTTTCTAGGAAACTACTATGAGTTTTAAGGACTGAAGGGGGGAGGTTGTCTTCTGTCCATTTAGAGTTTGGCAGTCGTAACATTTTCTCGTGTTGGAGCAATGCTTGTTCTTCTATTTTTGTTGTTATTGATGGGGTCCGTGTTAAGGCAAGCATGGCATCAATAGGCGTGGATTTAACTGCTCCAGTGATTAGGCGAAGAGCCTGATTTTGTATTTGTTCAAGTTTATTGATGTTAGCATTTTCTGCTGTTATTAAAGCTTCAGAACAGTACAAGAGGTTTGGTTTAACATACATTTTGTATGTTGTGTTAAGGACTCTCCTTGAGCAGCCCCATCTAGCACCAGCTAATCTTTTCAGGATTTGCAGTTTCTTTTCAACCTTTTCTGAGATGTTTGTTATATGTTTTTCCCAACTTAGCTTTCTGTCGAAAGTGATGCCTAAGTATTTGGCATCATCAACTGCTTTGAGTGGTTTACCATTATAATTTATGTTAATATTAACTGGTTTGTATTTTAGTGTAAATAATTCATAATTTGTTTTTTTCACATTGATAGTCATGAGGTTTTTGGAGCTCCATTCATGCACTTTGTTTAGGGCTGTTTCTATTCTGTCTTTAATTAATTCAGGTATACTTGGAGGGCCTGAAGTCCAAATGACTACATCGTCAGCAAATAAAGCAATTTTGGTTTCTAAAGCTTTTATTATTGATGGAAGGTCATTTATAAGGGCGGGTGGGCTCTTAAACAACAATCAATCACCCAACCTAATCCATTCCAGCCTTTGCCTGGAAAAATTTGATTTTCTGAAGAATGGCTCTAACGATTTTGATTAAAATGATATATGTTTCAGGTATACATATTTATGGGAAATGAAATACGTATTTTGAATTGTTTGCCTATAACCTATGTAGTGCCGTTTACCTACTCTTGAGTTTAGCATAACTAGCAAATCGTAAGATATATGTAGACCAAATCTTTCTATACAAAAGTGTAGATCTCGTTAAGACACAAATTAGGGCAATTCTCCCTATTTCTGTTCCACCAACCTAACTAGAGGACACTGAGAATCCAGTCTCTGGGCGGGTCAACAGAAAATTCCAATGTTGATGAGCATTTCCCAGCACACACTGGTGAAGACAAGTCACAGCATTTTAGTCAAGAAGAGTTGAACGACTTAGGTCTTACCAAGGACAGGAGCGAATTACTAGGATCGAGATTAAAAGAGAAAAATATGCTGGGCCCAGACAACACATTTTCCTGGTATAGAAATAAAGATAAAGAACTTACCAAGTTCTTTAAGATGAAAGACCAGCTTGTTTATTGCAGTGATGTGCCAGGTTTAATTCAGCAACTGGGAAGACCATCATATGATAGTAACGACTGGCGTTTATTTATTGATGCTTCAAAACGAAGCCTAAAACCGTCTTATTGCACAATAGAAGCGAATTTGCCTCAAAACCACTTGCACATTCTGTTTTCCTTAGAGAGTCATATGGAAACCTTGAAATCATTTTAGAAAATATTAATTACCAGGAACATCAATGACTATTGTGCGGGGACCTAAAGGTATCCAGTGTCTTACTAGGGTAACAAGGAGGTAATACAAAATACACATGTTTTTATGCAAATGGGACAGTAGAGATAGAGTTAAACATTGCACAACGAGAGAGTGGTCTAAGAGAAAGTTTAACATCAGAAGAAAAAATGTAATTCGTGCCAGTCTAGTTGATCCAAAGAAAACGTTATTACCTCCATTGCGTATAAAACTGGGTATTATCGAACAATTCATGAAAGCATTGGACAAAAATGGCTCCTGTTTGAAATATTTGAGTAGTAATTTTTTTGTGATTTCTGAAGCTAAGACAAAAGAGGGCGCATTTAATGGACTTCGGATAAAGCAGCTAATGAAAGACAGTGCATTTTTGGATGTCATGGATGACGGAGAACTTCCAGCATGATGTGCTTTCAAAGAAGAAGTCAATAAATTCCTGGGAAATACAAAGTATCCGCAATATGAAGTAATTGTGAGAAATATGTTAGAAAAGTTACTAATACTGGGGAGTAATATGCGTTTAAAACTTCACTTTTTGCATTCGCATCTAGACATTTTTCCTGATAATTTAGGACACCTCCGCGATGAACAAGGCGAAAGATTCCATCAAGAAATGAAAGAGATGGAGCGGAGATATCAGGGTTGGTGGAATGTTGCGATGCGATGCTAGCGGACTACTGTTGGTGCTTGAAAAGGGAAACCAACTTGACATTTTGTGTTATTAATGTGCTATTTATTCTCACATAAAATAAAGCAAGGATATATGTAAGTAAAGTAACTCAAAACTCATATATGTGTATAATAAAGCAACTTTAGCCGTAATTCTTACTTTCCTGCTACGTATAGTAAGTAGGGCAAGTGCTGTATTGTCCCCAAAGATTATATGTAGATATTTCACCGAAAATATGTTTTGAGGCCCCCGAATCCAAAAAAGCATTTTTAGAAAAATGTGTGTGTGTGTCTATATATATGAGTGGGCGTGTGTTTGTGTGTGTGTGTGTGTGTGTGTGTGTGTGTGTGTGTGTGTGTGTGTGTGTGTGTGTGTGTGTGTGTGGGAGAGAGAGAGAGACAGAGAGAGAGCGAGAGAGTGAGAGAGAGCATAAGTCAAAAGCCATAAGTCGGTTGAAAGCCAAAGCTGGTATTTACGTCTTAATATCCTTCAAGGGTGCGACGCGAATATTTTGAATAAGATTCCTCCAACCTAATCCTGGGCCCTTGTGACCTAGCTATAGACCGGCGGGCGGGCCCTTAAACAACAATCACTCACCCAACCTAATCCATTCCAGCCTTTGCCTGGAAAAATTTGATTTTCTGAAGAATGGCTCTAACGATTTTGATTAAAATGATATATGTTTCAGGTATACATATTTATGGGAAATGAAATACGTATTTTGAATTGTTTGCCTATAACCTATGTAGTGCCGTTTACCTACTCTTGAGTTTAGCATAACTAGCAAATCGTAAGATATGTGTAGACCAAATCTTTCTATACAAAAGTGTAGATCTCGTTAAAACACAAATTAGGGCAATTCTTTTTTTTTTTTTTTCTTTTTTTTTTTTTTTTTTTTTTTTTTTTTTTGGGGGGGGGGGTGAACTATTTCGGACATATTCGTCGTTATTTGTCCGTGGACTGGATTACTCAATATTTTTGTAAAATGGAGGATGATTATTCAGTTATTTATATCTTAGCGATGCAAAGAGAACGGAATTTGAAAACTTTAAACTATTGGAGTATCACTCAAAGCATACTGTATACCCATATTTCCATTATACCTACAAAGAAATAATTTCTGCAATTGTTATCTCGGCTAGATGAATGAGATAGAGGAATATTCCCACTTAAACCGCCATTTTAATAAACATAAATACAAACACAAAAATATCAAACACAACCGATATCTCCAATATAGCTGATATAATGAAACTCATTTGAAATGTATTGTGTGTCTTATGGACATTCACACTTTCTACCCGAATGAAGAAAGCTCCACAAGTTACATCTAACATGACGACATAATGTTAATTATTTGCGGAAATTCGCGGCGTGAGCTGAGAGAAGAGAAGCGCTGAGACCGTCACTCTTTTCAATCAGGAATGTCGAAGCATAAAACTATCTGTGTGTGTGTTTCTGTCTGTGTGTGTGTGTGTGTGTGTGTGTGTGTGTGTGTGTGTGTGTGTGTGTGTGTGTGTGTGTGTGTGTGTGTGTGTGTGTCCTCCTAAAAGGACGCCTTAGACGGGATCCTTCCCTTCGGATGAGCGATTGTTGCATTGCAAGAACCCGAATGGCAAAGTGCCTGGGTATTACCACAGACAAAGGTGCCCTGTTCCGAACACATGTCGCGGGTATAACGCACAAAGCTCACAACATCATGATGAGGAGCAAAATCTCCAGGCTTGGTAGAAACAATGGCACAGTGCCATATCATTCAGTAATACTGTAATGTGTTCACGTGCCAGCGCCTGCCTGGCACATAGAATTTACGTATCTATCTGAAACAACTGATGAGTAAGACCCAGAGGAAATGTCTGCTCCAACTGACAGCGACATTTTCTACCGCCAGCCGGTAGACCGGTAGGTAATATTAGGACTGTTACCACTGTGAGATAAATAGCACCTTGTGTCGGAGTGGGACGAGTGTCACATTCTCCCAAAGTTAGAAGAACGTCTCAAAATGAAGCACTTGCAACCGGCACGTGGACTGATCACGGTCGTACATACCTCCATGGATTCCAACTCAGTGAGCTGCAGATGCGGGGCTAGGGAGACGCTATGGGAATGTCCGCTCACAGATTCCTACACAATCAGAGCATCTACCAAATTATAAGGTACAGGAAACTGTGGACATGGGCCAACATGACCCCAGATGCGGGGCTAGGGAGACGGTATGGGAATGTCCACTCACAGATTCCTACACAATCAGAGCATCTACCAAATTATAAGGTACAGGAAACAGTGGACATGGGTCAACAACACCCCATATGTGGGGCTAGGGAGACGCTATGGGAATGTCCGCTCACAGATTCCTACACAATCAGAGCATCTACCAAATTATAAGGTACAGGAAACTGTGGACATGGGTCAACAAGACCCCAGATGCGGGGCTAGGGAGACGGTATGGGAATGTCCGCTCACAGATTCCTACACAATCAGAGCATCTACCAAATTATAAGGTACCGGAAACTGTGGACATGGGTCAACAAGACCCCAGATGCGGGACTAGAGAGGCGGTATGGGAATGTCCGTTCACAGATTCCTACACAATCAGAGCATCTACCAAATTATAAGGTACAGGAAACTGTGGACATGGGTCAACAAGACCCCAGACGTGGGACTAGGGAGACGCTATGGGAATGTCCACTCACGGATTCCTACACAATCAGAGCATCTACCAAATTATAAGGTACAGGAAACTGTGGACATTAGCCAACAAGACCCCAGACGCCTGCTCCACCACAACCAGAGTCCTCTACATGCAGAGAAGACACTCCACTATATGTATATAAATGTAAATTAAATTTACCAGTGTGTAATTAACAATGTAAAACGATTCAACTTTATAAGAAAGTGCAATAAAGACAGGAACACTCTCTGGTTTTCAAAACAGGTACCTGACTTCCCGAATTTATAATTTAAAAGTAATTAGATCACTATTTGTAGCAGCTTCGACATACACATTACATTTTTCCATCAAATCTCCTAAATTCGTTCTATTTTAAATAAAATCGTTGTCTCATTTTAACCAATTAAAAGATAAAATTTATGTTCTGTGTTGAGTTTTGATAAGTCTAATGCCATATGAAAGATGTTGAACATCCACACTTAGTTCTGTGTTTAATCAGGCTGTGTTTTTGCGTTGTGATGTTGAGATTCTTATGTTGAAGACAATTCTTTCTCTGCTTGTTTAAGAACGTAACACACACAAAAAAATACACAATATTCCATGAACTGTTTCCTTCCTTATTGTGGTTCTTATCAATATCCTGTTAAACGGAACAGAAATGTGAAATGTCAAAAACAGTTTTCTGGTAAATCAGAGAGATTATTTCAAATATATACAAGTACTCCTATATTTGGTTGTAGCAGCAGTCTTCTGTTGACAAAGAAACATTTATTCATTATTTTGTATCATATATGCCAAGAGAGATTAGTGTCAGTAATGTAAGTTCCGATAAAATTGTCCACCTAATAATACCGTTGGTGTCATTTGGACCCAAAGTGTCTATTGTAACCCATTTGTCATGCAATGGGTTACTAACATAACAGAAACCGTTGTGAGATTATTCCTTGGTTATACATTTAGTACTTTTAAATATGAAATGTTGCACTCACATGATATTCTCTACTCGCTCATGTACAATTCCTACATCAACTTCATGTGAATCGAGATGATAAATAGGATTTATAATTTTCTTGTAGGTGAGTGCAAGTGGAATATGGGAACTTAGTCGCCCTTGTACGACAGTTCAACCCATTAAGAGCTACCGGCTATGTGATGACTTGAAATGTTTGCATGACTAAAAAATAAAATGAAATAACGCATTCCTCTTTGGTTAAAGGAAAATGCAGAAAGGTACCTAACAAGACAGACAGGTAGGCGAGCAGGCAGCGAGACAGACAGACAGACAGACAGGTCGGCAGGCAGGAAGGCAGACAGACAGACCGACAGGTACACAGGCAGGCTGGTAGACAGACAGGTAGACAGACAGGTAGACAGACAGTCAGACAGACAGGCGGGCAAACAGACCGACAGGCATACAGACAGACAGAGAGGCACACAGACACACAGACAGACCGACAGGCAGTCAGTCAGGCAGACAGACAGACAGTCAGGCGGACAGACAGGTAGGCAGGCAGACAGACAGGCAGACAGGCAGGCCGACAGACAGGTACACATAAAGACAGGCAGACAGACAGGCAGTCAAGCAGACAGACAGACAGATAGCCAGGAAGGCAGACAGACAGGTAGACAGACAGACAGGTAGCCAGGCAGACAGACAGACAGGTAGACAGACAGACAGGCAGGCAGACAGACAGACAGACAGGTAGACAGACAGACAGACTGACAGGCAGGCAGACAGACAGACTGACAGACAGACAGATAGCCAGGCAGACAGACAGGCAGGTAGACACACAGGCAGACAGGCAGACTGGCAGGCAGACAGACAGACAGGTAGGCAGGCAGGTAGGCAGACAGACATACAGGTAGACAGACAGACATGTAGGCATTCAGACAGACAGGCAGACAGGTAGGCAGGCAGACAAACAGACGGGCAGACAGACAGGCAGGCAGACAGACAGAGAGGCAGACAGGCAGACAGACAGACAGGTAGACAGACATTCAGACAGAGAGGCAGGCAGACAGGCAGACAGACAGGCAGAAAGGTAGGCAGACAGACAGACATACAGGCAGACAGTCAGCAAGACACACAGGCCGACAGACAGGCAGACAGACAGACACAGACAGACAGGCAGAAAGGCAGACAGACGGATAGGCAGACAGACAGATAGGCAGACAGGCAGGCAGGCAGGCAGCCAGACAGACAGGCAGGCAGACAGACAGGTATGCGGACAGGCAGACAGGCAGGCAGGCAGACAGACAGACAGGTTGGCAGGCAGGCAGACAGACAGGCAGACAGCAGACAGACAGGCAGACTGACAGACCGACAGGTAGACAGGCAGTTTGGCAGACAGACAGGTTGGCAGACAGGTAGACAGACAGTCAGACAGAACAGGGGGGCAAACAGACAGACAGGCATACAGACAGACAGAGAGGCAGACAGACACACAGACAGACCGCCAGGCAGTCAGACAGACAGACAGGTAGGCAGGCAGACAGACGGACAGGCAGACAGACGGACAGGGAGACAGACAGGCAGACAGACAGGCAGACAGACAGGCAAGCAAGCAGACAGACAGATAGACAGACAGGTAGGCAGACAGACAAGCAGGCAGGCAGGCAGACAGACAGACAGGCAGGCAGACAGACAAACAGACAGGTAGACAGACAGACAGACAGACAGGCAGGCAGGCAGACAGACAGACTGACACACAGAGAGACAGGTAGTCAGGCAGACAGACAGAGAGGCATACATACAGGCAGACAGGCAGACAGACAGACAGGTAGGCAGGCAGGCAGGTAGGCAGACAGACCGACATACAGGTACACAGACAGAGATGTAGGCAGGCAGACAGACAGGTAGGTATTCAGACAGAAAGCTGACAGGCAGACAGGCAGACAGACAGGCAGGCAGACAGACAGGCAGACAGACAGACAGACACACAGACAGACAGGCAGATATACAGACAGACAGATAGGCGGACAGACAGACAGGCAGACATAGCATACAAAAAGCAATATCGATGTTCCATTTAGCAGAAGCATTAGCTCGCCAAAACTCACAGACATAACAAGCAATGTATCAGAAATTATGGTTTGCTCTATCCAAAAGAAAAAAAATATATATTTTGACTAAATTGTGTGTTTTAGCTAGATCTACATTTTTGTATAGTAAGATTTGGTCTATCTTTTACGGTTTACCAGTTATACAAAAGTCTTTCGGAATAAATATGACTTCATAGGTTACAGCCACAAAATTCAAGATATACATTTCATTTGTGATAAAAATATCTCAAACATATGACATTTTAATGAAATTCGTTAGAGCCATTTTCAACAAAAAAAATTTTTCGAAAAATGTTCCATGTAAAGGGTAGTTTAGGGTGGAGGAGTCCTTGAAAGACATTAAACTTAAATACCAACTTTGGTTTGTAACCGACTTTCGTTTTTGAGTTATGTTGTCTGTAGTCTGAAAGACACACACACACACACACACACACACACACACACACACACACACACACACACACAGAGCGAGAGAGACACACACAGACGGACATTTTTTTAAAAATTTCCTTTTTTGGTTTCACGGTGCCTCAACAACTATTTGCGGTGAAATTTGGACATCGAATTTTTAGGTGGAATACAATACGCAGTAGAGAAAGTAAAAATCTGATGTGTTGCACTCACATCGCTTTCTGTACTCTTGTACTAACCATTCTTACAAACTGTTATTCCTATATATTCTTTCTTGTTAGTTGAGACAAACATTTGTACAAATTATGTTTTAGCCTACTTCCTTGTAGCTGCAAAGGGAATATTAGAATATAGTAGGCTTCCTGCGATAGTCAAATGTTTGAGATTCTGTTGTCTTTGCACACTTGACATATAAAAAAATGAACAGCGATGATCCATTTCACGAAAGTTCTAAGTTTTCCGAAACACACACACATAACAACGAATATCTTCGAAATGGTTCACCCTACAAGAAAATTTATTGAGACATAAATTGTGTATTTTAGCAAGATCTACAGTTTTTGTACAGTATAATTTGGTCTATCTCTAACGGTTTACCAGTTATGCAAAAGTCATCCAGAGTAAATACGACTACAGGGGCTATAGCCAGAAAATTCAAGATATACATTCCATTTTTCATCAAAATATCTCAAACATATGACATTTTAATCAAAATCGTTAGAGCCATTTTCAAGAAAATCAAGATTTTAGAAAAATTTTCCATGTAAAGGGTAGTTTAGCGTGGGGCTATTTTCTTCAAAATCTTCGTGTCGCATTCTTAAAAGACATTAATCTTAAATACCAACTTTGGTTTTTAACCAACACACACACATAACAACGAATATCTTCGAAATGGTTCACCCTACAAGAAAATTTATTGAGACATAAATTGTGTATTTTAGCAAGATCTACAGTTTTTGTACAGTATAATTTGGTCTATCTCTAACGGTTTACCAGTTATGCAAAAGTCATCCAAAGTAAATACGACTACAGGGGCTATAGCCAGAAAATTCAAGATATACATTCCATTTTTCATCAAAATATCTCAAACATATGACATTTTAATCAAAATCGTTATAGCCACTTTCAAGAAAATCAAGATTTTAGAAAAATTTTCCATGTAAAGGGTAGTTTAGCGTGGGGCTATTTTCTTCAAAATCTTCGTGTCGCATCCTTAAAAGACATTAATCTTAAATACCAACTTTGGTTTTTAACCAACTTTGCGTTTTTGAGCTGTCCTGTCCACAGGCTGACAGATTGACACACAGACACACACACGGACCTTTTTCTAAACAGGCATTTTTTTTTTGGATTCAGGGGGCCTCAAAACATATTTCCAGGTGAAATCACGACATCGAATATTTGGGTGGAATACAATACTTCCCCTACTTAGCAGTAGAGAAAGTAAAAATGTATTAACTAGCAAAAACGGGAGCTGTAAAAGTAAATCAGAGTCCAGAACCTCTAGTGAAAAGATTTATACTGTTATTTCCCAATATGTAGTGATCAAATATTGTTTTAGGAATTTCATCGATCTATATTATAGACATAAACGGCCTGTGAAGGTTTTGGAATATATTTCCAAGTCTTCGAATTTGATACTTTGAGAATTAACCCTAATTTGTCCATAATGCTTGGATACACAGTTGGGGTGATGTTCTAGATATGTAGGGCAGCCCTTTTATAGTTCAATATTTTAGAGTTAAACAGTGTGAATTCCTACATGTGTGTTGGATTTACAGTAAGGCAACTTTTTGATAGATCTAAGTTGCCAATTCTTGTTGCTACATCCAATAATTCAGTATTTTGAGAGTTAAATGGCTCAGATATCTACATAGCTTTTGCATATAGTACCTAGGGGTAGTATTTGAGAGTTTCCAGTTCCTATCATGTGAGCGTTAAGCATTGTAAACATCTATATAAGAAAGGGAACTGCTTACAGTAATTTTTTAGAGAAGTAAGGCAACCAATTATTTTGACTAACTCCTGCAATACAACAATAGTTTCATAGTTAAACACTTTACATTTCTATACAAGGCTTGAATATATGGTAATGGTAGTTTTAGAGAGTTATAAGGTAATCTGTGGACTTAGCCGCTCCTATAACACTAGCCCGCAACAGTTTCCCGTTTTTGATCAACATTGGGTATTTACATGGGAAAAAACGCGGTAATTTCGAAAATGATAACAGTTTTTCCGTAACATCTATCATTTTTGTGCAATTCGAAATTTTATTAATTAAGCTAGACACTAGACCTATACAGTAATACGTACGTATGCATGAAACTATAATTATTATGATTATTATAGGTGTATAATTTTATAACTTAAGATGAATAGTACTCATTGTGGATCTTGAGAGTTACTGTAAATACTGTACGTATATTTACAAAATAAACCACCCCTTGTGTCTGCTCCAACTGACAGGGACATTTTCTACCACTAGCCGGTAGACCGGTAGGTAATATTAGGACTGTTACCACTGTGAGATAAATAGCACCTTGTGTCGGAGTGGGACGAGTGTCACATTCTCCCAAAGTTAGAAGAACGTCTCAAAATGAAGCACTTGCAACCGGCACGTGGACTGATCACGGTCGTACATACCTCCATGGATTCCAACTCAGTGAGCTGCAGATGCGGGGCTAGGGAGACGGTATGGAAATGTCCGCTCACAGATTCCTACACAATCAGAGCATCTACCAAATTATAAGGTACAGGAAACTGTGGACATGGGTCAACAAGACCCCAGACGTGGGACCAGGGAGACGGTATGGGAATGTCCGCTCACAGATTCCTACACAATCAGAGCATCTACCAAATTATAAGGTACAGGAAACTGTGGACATGGGTCAACAAGACCCCAGATGCGGAGCTAGGGAGACGCTATGGGAATGTCCGCTCACAGATTCCTACACAATCAGAGCATCTACCAAATTATAAGGTACAGGAAACTGTGGACATGGGTCAACAAGACCCCAGATGCGGGGCTAGGGAGACGGTATGGGAATGTCCGCTCACAGATTCCTACATAATCAGAGCATCTACCAAATTATAAGGTACAGGAAACTGTGGACATGGGTCAACAAGACCCCAGATGCGGGGCTAGGGAGACGCTATGGGAATGTCCGCTCACGGATTCCTACACAATCAGAGCATCTACCAAATTATAAGGTACAGGAAACTGTGGACATGGGTCAACAAGACCCCAGATGCGGGGCTAGGGAGACGCTATGGGAATGTGCACTCACAGATTCCTACACAATCAGAGCATCTACCAAATTATAAGGTACAGGAAACTGTGGACATGGGTCAACAAGACCCCAGATGCAGGGCTAGGGAGACGGTATGGGAATGTCCACTCACGGATTCCTACACAATCAGAGCATCTACCAAATTATAAGGTACAGGAAACTGTGGACATGGGTCAACAAGACCCCAGATGCAGGGCTAGGGAGACGGTATGGGAATGTCCACTCACAGATTCCTACACAATCAGAGCATCTACCAAATTATAAGGTACAGGAAACTGTGGACATGGGTCAACAAGACCCCAGATGCGGGACTAGGGAGACGCTATGGGAATGTCCGCTCACAGATTCCTACACAATCAGAGCATCTACCAAATTATAAGGTACAGGAAACTGTGGACATGGGTCAACAAGACCCCAGATGCGGGACTAGGGAGACGGTATCGGAATGTCCACTCACAGATTCCGACACAATCAGAGCATCTACCAAATTATAAGGTACAGGAAACTGTGGACATGGGTCAACAAGACCCCAGATGCGGGGCTAGGGAGATGAATATGCTGAATATAAACGTTTAAATCTGCTTAATCAAGCTTCGTTTTTGCGGTGTGCTGTTGAGAGTCTTATGTTGAAGCCAATTCTTTCTCTGCTTGTTTAAGAACGTAACAGAGACAATAAAAATAGACAATATTCCATGAGCTGTTTCCTTCCTTATCGTGGTTCTTATCAATATCCTGTTAACCGCAATAGAAATGTGAAATGTCAAAAACAGTGTTCTGGTAAATTAGAGTGATTATTTCAAATATACACAAGTACTCGTATATTTGGTTGTAGTAGCAGTCTTTTGTTGAGAAAGTAACATTTTCTAATTATTTTGTATCATATATGTCAAGAGAGATTACTGTCAGTAATGTAAGTTCCGATAAAATTGACCACCTAATAATACCGTTGGTGTCATTTGGACCCAAAGTGTCTATTGTAACCCATTTGTCATACAATGTATAATAACTAACATCACAGAAACCGTTGTGAGATTATTCCTTGGTTATATATTTAGTATTTTTAAATATGAAATGTTGCACTCACATGATATTTTCTACTCGCTCATGTACAATTCCTACATCAACTTCATGTGAACCGAGATGATAAATAGGATTTATAATTTTCTTGTAAGTGAGTGCAAGTGGATTATGGGAAGTTAGTCGCCCTTGTACGATAGTTGAACCTATTAAGAGCTACCGGCTATGTAACGACTTGAAATGTTTGCATGACCAAAAAATAAAATAAAAATAATGTATTCCTCTTTGGTTAAAGCAAAATTCAGATAGGTACATAACAAGCAATATCTTGGAAATGGTTAATTCCACAAACAATTATACCGTCCTAGATTGTATGGGTTATACAATGCGAATAACGTAACACTGTAAGCTTAAGAAATAGCGAAATATATTATGAACTGGTCACTATCTGATGGCTTACAATTTCGTTCTCTTTGAATGACCAAGGGGGAAACAGATGTGTTCTTATTTGAGAAAATGTGTTGAACATTGAAGCCAATAGCAAGAACTACATCGGAAATAAAAGAAAAAGAAAAGAGAACTGCGTTTCTACATAGTAAGACTTTGTCTATCGTGTGGAAAACATCAGAGACTATTGCCAGAAAATTCAAGATATACAGTTCATTCGTAATTAAACTATCATAAACATATAGTAATTCAATCAAAGTGATTAGAGCCATTTTTCAGGATCAAAGTTGCGGAAAAGTGGTCCAAGTGAAAGTCAGGTTTATGAAAACCTTTCTGGACTATCGTTGAAATACACCTAACGTAATACCTAGATAGTTATAGCCTTTCCACTTTAGAGTTATAAGGTTCACAGTCCGACCAACAGGCAGACAGACAGACAGGCACGCAGACAGACAGGCCGACAGACAGGCAGACAAGTAGACAGACAGACAGATAGCCAGACAGGCAGACAGACATACAGACAGGCAGACAGGCAGACAGACAGGCAAACAGACAGACACACAGACAGACAGGCAGAAAGGCAGACAGACAAACAGACAGACACACAGACAGTTAGACAGACAGACACGCAGACAGACACACATGGAGACACACAGACAGACATGCAGAAAGGCAGACCGACTGACAGGCAGACAGGCTGACAGACAGACAGACAGACAGAGAGTCAGACAGGTATTCAGACAGACCGACAGGCAGACAGACAGACGGAGGCAGACAGGCAGACAGGTAGACAGACAGGCAGGCAGACACACAGATAGGCAGACAGGCAAACAGATAGACAGGCAGACAGGCAGACAGACTGGCAAACAGACAGACACACAGACAGACAGGTAAACAGACAGACACATAGACAGACAGGCAGAAAGGCAGACAGACAAACAGACAGACACACAGAGACAGACACGCAGACAGACACACAGACAGACATGCAGAAAGGCAGGCCGACAGACAGACAGAGAGTCAGACAGGTAGACAGACAGACCGACAGGCAGAAAGACAGACATACAGGCAGACAGGTAGACAGACAGGCAGACATACAGACAGATAGGCAGACAGACAGGCAGACAGAGAGACGGACAGGCAGGCAGAGAGACAGACAGATAGACAGACAGACAGACAGGCTATGAGACAGAAAGATGGACAGACAGACAGATAGACGGACAGACAGACAGGCAGACCGACAGACAGGCAGATAGACAGACAGACTGACAGACCGATAGACAGGAAGACAGGCAGACAGATAGGCAGACAGGCAGACAGACAGACAAAGAGACAGGCAGAAAGGCAGACAGACAGACAAACAGAGAGAGAGAGTCAGACAGGCAGACAGACAGACCGACAGGCAGAAAGACAGACAGACAGACTGGCAGACAGACAGGGAGACAGACAGGTACACAGGCAGACAGACAGTTACACAGGCAGAGAGACAGGCAGATAGGTAGACAGACAGGTAGACAGACAGACCGGCAGGCAGGCAGACAGGCAGACAGATAGGCAGACAGACGGACAGGCAGACAGACAAACAGGCAGACAGACAGGCAGGCTGGCAGATAGACAGACAGGCAGAAAGGCAGACAGACAGACAGACAGACAGATAGATAGACGGATAGACACACAGACAGATACACAGGCAGAAAGACAGGCAGACTATGAGACAGAAAAATGGACAGACAGACAGACGGACAGATAGGCAGGCAGAGCGACAGACAGGCAGATAGACAGACAGATCGACTGACAGTCCGATAGACAGGCAGACAGATAAGCAGACAGGCAGACAGACCGACAAAGAGACAGACATGCAGACAGACAGATAGGCAGGCAGGTAGACAGACAGATAGCCAGACAGACGGACAGGCAGATAGACAGACAGACGGGCAGATAGATAGACAGGCAGAAAGACAGACAGACAGACAGGCAAGATTACGAACAAGTTAACATGAAATGAATTTTTTATGGCTTTATATACTTCTTTAGTTACCTTCTTTCTAGTACAAGTGCTGTTGAATTGTTTATAACTATAAGTACTTACTGTTTCCTTCTAGAATTACACTAGAAACTAAGTAAGTACTGTGCTATTTTTCTCAGAATGTAGTTCAAGCACAAACCTCCAATATGAAAAGTATCCCTCTCTCCGACAGTTAAATGTTGTTCACTTATATTTGAAACTGCCACGTAGTGATCGCGATCTCTTTGATAGCAACATAAATTTACACCAATACATATTATAGTTTCTGATTTACGTATGTTCTTAAAGACACACGCACATACACACAAGGAAATAATTCTATTACTTGAATCCTGCTGTTGGATTCATGATCCCTCATATCATGTACGAGCATATTTCCGGTGTAAACTGGATATCAGACATGGAATACAATACTTCATCTCCTACCACAGGCAGGAGGTAGAGAAAAGGCGTTCACTTTTACATTGAAATATGATAGCAATCCCGTGTCATATTCTGTAGTAGAATGCATGTATTTCCTAAATCTGTATGAACATGTTCCTTATTTCTGTGACGTCATTACTGTCTTTACTACGTTCATTCCATCCAAAACTCAATACCGAGAATTCACCAGTAGTTTATGTTTTGACATAAACACAGAGTCTAAATAAGAATTATTTAGAAAAAGGCCCACGTGTGTGTTTGTGAACAGCGTATTCAAAACCAAAAGGCGGTTAAATGCCAAAGTTGGTATTTAAGTTGACCATCTTCCAAGCCTGTGATGACAAGATTATTAAGAAATTCTCTGCACTTCAAAATGCCTTGAGTAACGTTTTGAGTCGATCATATCAAAGATGTCTATCTTAGGAACTGCAACAAAGCCCATGCAATTTACTACCGGCCAAGGAGAGGAAAACATGTTAAAAAATCTAATGTGTTGTACTCACATGACTTTCTCTACTCTTGTACTAACCATTCTTACAAACTCTTATTCCTATATCTTCTTCGTGTTAACATAAACATTTGTACAAATTATCTTATTGGTTATTTCCTTGTAGGTACAAGGGGAATATTAGAATACAGCAGCCTTTGTGCGATAGTCAAATTGTTTAAAGCTTTCAAATTCCGATCTCTTTGCACAGTTAACGTATAAAATGAACAACGATGTTCCATTCCACGAAAGTTTTAATTTTTCCGAAACTGACTCAAATAACAAAGAATATCTCCGAAATGGTTCACTCTACAAAAAAAATTGCTCAGACATAAATTGTGTGCGTTAGAGAGATCTACATTTTTGTAGAGTAAGATTTTGTCTAATTCTTACGGTATGTAGGTTATTCAGAAGTCATCCAGAGTAAACAGGACTACATAGGTTATATCCAAAAAATTGAAAATATACATTTCATTTGTCATACAAATAACTTAAACACATAGCATTTTCATCAAAATCGTTAGAGCCATTTTCAAGGAAAACAA